>CP139505.1:292448322-292913322 GCA_021014915.2 Artemisia tridentata subsp. tridentata | reverse complement strand
GTATATATATACATATATATATATATAACATATATATATATATATACATATATATATATATATATATATATATATATATATATGTCCATGCATTCCACCCATTTATTATAACAGAATGTCTATACTGCATTATACTATATTTAAAAGTAACCATTGTCTTTTATATTTGTGTCTTTTATATTTATCATAAACCTTTGATATTAACTATAAAAGCAACGACAATACATGCGTAAAAAACTTATTATTACACACACAAAGCATCAACTTTTGTTCCACAAACTGATTGAGAATGTAAGTTGCAGCAGATTTCTCTTTTTTAGATATCTAAAAATAGAGATCCGCTGCAACTTACATTGTCATCAGTTTGTCGAACGAAGGATATATCATGAACTACATCCAAGATGGTTCATCTGACCTTCCCCTCGAATTCAAAAGGGGTTCGGGAGGGAGCTCAGATTTTCCACCTATGACCAATATGATATGAGTCTAAAAGATACATTAACACTTGATGCAATGTGTCTATGGTGCTAAGTTTTTTTCCCCATGTTTGTACTTGTAGCTCTACAAACGGTACTGATCACCAATATGATATGAGTCTAAAAGATAGATGAGAAACAGAAGAGAATGCTGTGACAAGTGATTTGGTGCAGATTACTTCTTCACACCATCCTCTTCTGTTTCCCATCTATCTTTTTGAGTCAAATTATATTGTTAATCAGGACCTTTTGTGAAACTACAGTTACAAACATGCGTAAACAAACTTACCACCACAGTGACAAGCGATGTACATCATTTGTGGTTGCTGTTAGCATTACATGCAAATGACATATTTTACAACTTCATGCATCTTCCCCACTTTTTTATATCTGTCATACTTAACTTTTTTGTGCATTTTCATCGCCACAAGGGATAACAAGAAACCTAAGGCGTTCGATAAAAAAGAATTTTTAGACATAAAAAACGAAGAGTATTTCATTTTTTTTTTGGTTGCCGATACTAACAGTTGATGTCATGTCTCTGTAATACTTAATTTTTTCTCGCATAGTCGTAACTGCCGGTCCAGAAAATGACCAAATCACCACTAAGGTACAATTCTTGAAGAAAGATGGGAAACCGAAGAGAATGTTGTGACAAGTGATTTGGTGCTGATTACTTCTTCGCACCATCCTCTTCCGTTTCCCATCTTTCTTCGATGATTGAACCGTACTGCTGATCAGCAACTTTTCTGTTATTTGTAATGCTAAAAAGATTTTTTTTTATCGAACGCCTTAGAACTTAGTCTGCCATTGACCAACAGAAGCATAGGAATTACATTTCTGATTCTTTTGTACATGTATATCATCAGCCTCATCCGATTTTACTCACGATCAGTCAATGAATACTTTAAACTTAGACATAGTCACTCATTCTGAATTCCCTTCACTTGGTGCAGGCTGCCGTAGAAAGGACACAATGGGGATTAGGCCTAAAAGGGGCTTACCAAGCTAATTGTCCCAAATGTGTGGATGAAAGGGTGGGAAGTTACTGTACGTGCATCTGTTCATTGGTGAAAAAATAAAAACAAAATGTCTACTGATCTTTGGGTTACTAGTACCGGCAAGTCTGATTTTTTCCAATCGATATGGTTTGCTATGGCTGCTGCATTATATAGATGATTGTTATAATTTGCCCATAACGAAATGGGTCTTTGAAAATCTCAACGGAGTGGCAGCGCAAAGGCAGGCAGGCATAGTATAAATGGTAACTAAGCAACCGCCTTTGTTTTGCAGCCACCGTCTCAAATTTTCTGATCGTAGATCTTAAACGGGAATTTCAATATGCAAATCTCATGTCACTGTAAACGAAACTTATCGTTGCTCATATAATATATGTAGTAATTGTTGAAGGTAATGGGCTATGATGATTGGTATAATTTTGGGGAACTGAAATGGGTCTTTCAGAATATAAAGGTGGTGGCATGGCAATGAGCAGAAGGCATAGTATAAATAGTAACTAAGCAACCGGGTTTCTTTTGCAGCCACTGTGAAATTCATTTGTTTCTGTGACCCTATCCCCGTTCACAGGTCTGAGCTCTATTGTTTTCTGAACCGTATTATTGCTGTATCTGACTGCATGTTCACATGTGTTTCTGAGTTTCTGAATTAGTAATTTGTAGGCATGTTATTAAGGCGATGATGATACGTTTGTACAATTACATTTTTTTGACGCGCGTTCCTTCGTAGGGCAACTGGAATTGTGGTTGCAGCCCAAGCGCGCTGTGGATGTCGATTATATACGTACACGTCTGAGCCTGTACAAGATCAGGAATATGCGAACAACAAAGAATACCGGGTATGTTTGTCGCCATGTTCCTGTTCAAATGTTTTGATGTGGTAGATTTGTGTTACTATTGCACGGTTAAACTGATTCCATTATATTGCACTTTGAAATACCCTGCTTATTTATTTTTGACCGGATCTACACACACGCCTTGTGTTAGATGTGATACTAAGAATTATACGTAGTCTAGCAAGCGGAATTTACTAGCTAGCACTTAGAAGACTTTATGTGTTTGTGTTTTGTATGGTTTGAATGTAACAACGAATGAACACATAATAATGAACTTCAACGATTCAATATTATTAGAACAATAATACGAGTGATCTCCTATCACTAGGGTTTACAACCTTGAATCTTAACTAAAACAATACGTAAAACTTATATCGTCTATAACCTTAAACCTAGGCAATCCTTTTATAGACCAAGGATTCCTTCACAAGATAATTATCATTCTAATCGTATAAGATATACACAATATCTTTTTCATATTTATCTACTTACACGTTTACAAAATAATAATAAGCAGTACAAATATTTCTTTCATAACCGTACTAACTGCTCTTATTATCAACCGTACTAACTTCTCTTATTTAGCCGTACTAACTGCTCTTATTATCAACCGTACTAACTGTTAAAGCTTAATTCTCAACAATCCTCCCCTAAACTTATGATTTCTCCCAAATCACTAAGTTTCTTTAATTAAGCTTTTCCTTCCAAATGATCTCCCAAAGTGCATAGTCTTGCACTTGGAAAAACTGCTCAATACGAAGTCTCCAGATGTCGAACTCATTAGGTTTAAGCATAGGAAGCTTAGCAGCAATGTTAGTTGTGGTTGGTGTTGTTTCCATGTCCATCTTTGTTCTTCTCGGATCTTCTAAATCTAAGTATCAGCAAACCTGGCTTTGATACCACTTGTGTAGATCGTTTGCTCGAGGCTTCTTAGACCTTTTATCTAGGATTGACACAATAATAATGAACAACAATATAATACGCAGCGGAATAATCAAACGACTTATTATTATTGAACAAGGTTTGTCGAACGATTACAAACCCTAGGCGCCTACACTAAGACTTAATGCCTAGTTACACACACATACCTTTTTCTGGAATTACATCTCTAATTCCTGTACAGAAAACCTACGCCCCTATCCTCTTTATATACTAGAGGATTAGGGTTACAAAGACTCTAAATAATGCATAATTAGTCCTTCATCTTTGTCTTCATAAGTTTCCTCCATCTTTCATATTTTGTCAATATCAACTCTAAATATAATTCCTAACAATTTTTGTCGTCAACTTTATGAAGTTTTTTTTTTTTTTTTTTTTTTTTTTTTTTTTTTTTTTTTTTTTTTTTTTGGGACAATGCTACTTTAAAAATAAGTAGGGATTAAGCTGCTTATTCAATTCTGCTTAGTCTGAACATTGCAAAGTACTCATATGATAAGTAATTAGCAACAGAATAAAAATATTGCTACTTTGTTGCTGATATCTTATTCACCATGCTGTAGGTTGAGTTGCATACTTCGGATGGCTTGGTGAAGGATATAACACAATGTGCTCTGAACGGCTATTCTTTCCCAGGAAATTCTTTCTTTAAGACCTAAAACTGCTATTTAAAAACTATAATCAATTTGTCTAACATTAGTTAGTCGACAGTTTATAACTCTTTTATACAACTGTTCTTGATGCAGGATGGATTCTTACTACACTTCTTCCTGCTGACTGCTTTTTTTGCAAAATATAGGATCAAGAAGGCACAAAATCAAGATCAACAATAAGGTAACTTACACAATTTAACTTAACACAAAACAACAACTTTCATACCAACTTATAATCCAGTTACATGGCCTCTAACCAAACATTACAACACAACTTATACAATAATTAAACACAAATACTTACCTGCAAATACACACCACAACATCACACCTACATTTATAAGTACTACTATCCAGATACTCAAAGATCCATTATACCCTTAAGCCTCTGAACAAATATCTCCTTATTACGAGCGTTTAGTTCCAGCTCAGCGGTCATAATCTGCATTTGCAACACCTTTTGTTCATCTTTTGACTGCACTTTTCTTAGGAATTCAGCAGTTTTTTGAGCATAGTTATTTCTGATAGTATCTAACTCCTCAATAAAAGCAGCCCTTTCATGCATAACCCCAGCCAATCTGCCGCATAGCTCATTCATTTGTCTTGCCATTTGAATATCTTCAATTCCAGCTTTATGACAATATAGGATGAACATTGCAGACCAATTGTTCGAATTGGCTTCAGTTCTAAGCTGATCGCACCTAGGATGTCTAGACATTTTTTTTCTCTCTCTTTATCACAAGTTAAAAAATGAAATATGGATACAGCCACCCACTATCCCTTTCTTAAATAGGAAAACAACCCTAAAAAAACAAAATAATTTTTTTTTTCATAGCCAATACCTGCCAAACAAACCTGATCACCTACACCTATAATACTATTACCCAATCATCCAAGCTAACATCCAAAATGCATCAAAATTATTGCCCTGCAAATTTTTAAAGTTGGCAGCAACACTGTTTATTTCATTATTGTTTACAGTATCAAAAAATAGTATACAATATTGAATCTTCATTTTATTTAAGCAGGTAAAATATTTGACTCTTAATGAGTATAAACATCAACATAGTTCCATGTATATATTAACTGTTGTTCATTAACAACATATCAACCAATAGAATGAACTGAAATCTAGACTAAGGCAAATTTTTAGGAATTAATGACTTAAATATTGCAACTTAAATTATGTAACTTTGCATTTTTGAATAACTGATGTTTCTATATATGTGTTATTTTCTATACATAATTGACCTCCATTTTGGCTGCTTATTGTTGCAGCAACATTACGTGATGCTGAAACCTATAAGGAACTTCATTTGGATAGCAAGGAATTCTTTCTATAAAGAAACTGTATTATGAAACTATGGTTTTTCAAAAAAATTATGTTTTTCTTGCAACGTGTTTTTTTATTGGTCCCTGAAACGATATGCTACTGATAAATACACCATTCAAAACACTCCCGTTGCAACGCGCGGGCTACCCAGCTCGTTTATTATATATATGATTTTATATATTTAAATTATAAACGTTAAAGTACAATACTTTGACACATGAGTACAAGTCTCTAAAGCATAGAAACCTTAACTTTAATCTAATTATAAACCTCAGTATACACACTTTAAAGCACACCTTACAAAACTATAATGCATTAACCTTAAACTTGATTTTCTCATAATATCATAAGCCTAATGTACAACTTCCTAAAGCTCATGGTACAAGTATATAATGCATAAACTCAAAATATATTTATTTCATCTCGCGACCAAGTGACCAAACAAGGATTGCACATCGCATATTTCAGGACTATTTTTAATATTTAATACCAATTATTATTACTTTTTTATTAAATGATATTACTTTTAGTAACAATCACAAAAGTTTAATCGTATGAATTTTACTCACGACCAACACAAGATTAGGATGATTCAAAATACTCAAATTCATCAATAGTCATATTTCATATAAACTATTGCCACTTTGTTGTTTTTACATTATACTCTTTACACGAGTACTCAAACTTATGTTATTAGGTATACGCTGTAGCACCCCCAAAATTGGGTCCAGCGGAATCATACATGTCACTGGGGTGCTACTCAATTGGTATCACAACACAAGTACAAAGAACGGTTTTTACCTCAATCATTTATAATAAAATTCATTTAACAAAAGTGTTAAATTTACATTATTCAAAAGTAGTGCGGAAATAGGCCCATAATAAATAAAGCGGTCCCAACATATATATCAGAGTCGTCTATGACCATGCCCCTTTGCCAAGCGCCTCCAAAAATAAGCTATCACCTTAAACTTGAAAATACATGCTAAAAGGGTCTGCTTACGCTGGTGAGTTCATATGTTTAAGCAAAAGTATAACAGTGGACCAAGATAAGTGATTTGCTACACTGGACTGAGATAGATATAACTCACAATTTCCACCAACATCAACAGTCACAATTCATCAAGTAACAATATGATAGGTCACAATAGCCCACTTTCATATTGATAATCACAGTAGGAGTAGGGCCCTAGGTATATCCAACCTTAGCCAGGCACCATGTTATTGCAAATTAGGACTAGATTATTTGCTACCCTGGTCTAAGACAACCATCTGTCGCATATCTAACCTTAGCCAGTCAACAAGTTATAGCAAATCAAAATCAACAGTTAGGTCCATTCAAAATAGTTTTGAATGTTTTCTCACATGCATATCAGTCAATCACATAATGCCTTCAAATAACCAAATCAAATATTTCAGCCAAACAGTCTAATATTGAGTAAACAGTTCACATATTCCAAACAATTAGTCATTGAGTTTAGCTAAAAACAAGCATGTATTCTCCCCCAAAATAGTTAGAAAATCGGTAAAAGTAGGGGTCATGAACTCACCTTAGCCACAACAATATAAAGATCACAACTGACACGTCTGGCATCTAGCTAATCACAACGGTATTCAGAAGGCAGGCACAACGGTACCAAGCAGTACAGTACGAGATCGGCACAACCTAATACGTATACGGTTATCTCAAATTAT
Organism: Artemisia tridentata subsp. tridentata; assembly: GCA_021014915.2. NCBI lineage: Eukaryota > Viridiplantae > Streptophyta > Magnoliopsida > Asterales > Asteraceae > Artemisia > Artemisia tridentata. The sequence continues at coordinate 292,906,377 of CP139505.1, read as the reverse complement.
GTCTCGCACAAAAATTAAGTCTAATAAAGACAACGTGTCGTATTTTTCGTGGATTACTCAATTTCAATACTTATCAAAAGCTTGGTATCAACGTTTCGTGTGGTGTGGTAAGAAAACATAGACTCTAAATACAACTCACGCCAAAGTATAATAACTCACGCCAAAGTATAATATATGCTCCAATATATTATAGTACAAGCAAATACTAACGCGGACTCAAGTTAACAAGGAAAATTTATAAAGTAATAACAAGTAAGCATATTAATACAAATAGGTCGTTTGACAAGTTCCGGCATTCTCCCAAATAAGTTGGTATAATCATAAAAGTTTTATAAATAAAATTAAGTTTAACTAATAAAATCAGTTTTCCCAAGTCGTAGTGACCTTAATTAACCAAGTATTTGTAAGTTTTATGTTTCGTTATCATTCGCGTAATTATTAGTTTTGGGTTTATTGAATATTTTGTGTCCATTCTGTGTCTAATATGTTAAATTCTTTGCGAGTCTAATATATTACATCGTTAAGTCCCAAAATGTCCAATATGTCCAATATCTAATATCGTAAATACGATAACGATCCATAATTTTCCAACCGTATTCAATCCAATATAGTCCAAGTAAAACCAACATTTAATCCATTACGTATTATCCAAGTCCCAAAACCAAGTATTGATTCCAATATCACATTTTAACGTTTACCGAAACGTACCAATGATCGCCACAAGTGTCCCAACAATTAATACATGTTAGCCAACTTTTAATACTCGAGAAAAATATACACAAGTCTTAAAATTATTCTAACACATTAACTATATTTTTAACCAACACACTCTAACTTATCTTTTGTGTGGGCTTGGCCCATTGGTAATCATTCAAACAAAACGCACCCTCAGTACTGGCAACTAAGCTCAAACAAACGCAAGACAACCCAAGCCAAACCATGACCAATTACAATACGAATCCAACTCCATTTCGTGTCCACAACAAACAAACAACAAACACCCTACGGGTGATTTCTCCTTGACCGAAAGTGAACCAAACAATCCCCTTGGTTTGTTTTGGTTTTACCGAGCACCAGCAAACACCCCTTTGGGTGATTCTTTGTTTACTGACAACAAACGAGCACACCCTCGCGGGTGGTTTTTGGTTTCCGAGTACAACACAAGCACAACCAACACCACCCTTGTGGTTGTTTAACAAATGCACCCTAGCTGGGTTTTATAAAAAATTCGAAACCAAACAATATCTCCAATTGGCTATACCACTTATCAAAATGCAAGTCCAAATCCAAGTGCTCAAAACTAAAGAAATAAGCAAATCCAAACATCAAACCGATACCAAAATAGATGAATAAATGAATCTAAAGACCAAACCGAGAACCATACTCGGGTTATATACTCGACCCGTGACCACATAAATAAAACAATACCATTTTTCATTCGTATCTTACCACACGAAAACATTTCCAAAATAGGTTTTAATCCGTATTTTAATCACAAGACTAATAACATCAATTTATTTCCGTTTTTAAATCCCTTTAATCCACGAAACGTAACACAAGATTTATAGTAGGCAATAAAATAAACAACACGAGGAGTAGTTTTACCATACCACTCGGGCGAACGAGGGAGAGGAGAAGGGAAGAGCAACGATGGTGGCGGCTTTAGTGACTTTCGAACTAAAACAAAACCAAAGCAAAACCCTCAACAACTCTTATAACCTTCGATTTTCTTTTTCTTGGTGGTGGTAGCAAACGACGGCGGCGTACTAGGACCATGGTGGTGGTGGTGAAAGGAGGCGACTATCATAACAGTCGTGAGGTGATGGGAGTGACAGTGAGGTGCTGATGGTGGCTGTGTTGGTGGTGGCTAACGGCGGCAGAGGTTGGCCGGATAGTTGGTCGGAGATGGTAGCCGGATGTGGGGCGGCTGCCAGAAAATAGGAGGAGACAATAACTCTAGAATGGGTTATAATGATGTTTATATAGGCCAAGACAAAGACTATGTAAACCCTAGGGACTGATTGTGTAACCCTAGGAATTTCAGGGGTTGATAGGGTAATATTACTTCAGGGACCATAGTTGTAATTTATGCAATCTTTCACAAAATGAGGTTCGGGGGTCGTTTAGACTAGTAAACCGTTGATTCAAGACACGAGAATTGCGCCATCGCGCTCAGAATAATTTTTCTAATAAAAACAACTATTCATACGCCTCGTTTCTCACAATTAATAAAATAATCAAATCAAATCGTCGGTTATGCCAGTACGCGTTGTGCACGGTTTCCACGTTTCGCGAGATAACTTCGCGTTTTTAAACCAAATGAGTTCAGAAAAGTTCGTATATGAAAAACAGGGATAATTCCTTATAAAAATACGTCTAGAAAATTATGGGGTATTACTGTCTCACCTCCTTAAACGGAATTGCAACCTCGCGATTCGATTTAAGTTACTCGTTACGGTTGAAAAGAGATGAGAATATACATATAAGGATTCATCGTCACGTTCCCACGTGAATTCAGGACCCTTCTTAGAGTTCACCGATCTTTGACAATAGGAATACGACTTTACTAAAGTCGTCTGACTTCATAGTCCATGATTTAGATAGGTTTCTCAACAAGGTTTAAACATTCATCAATCTGGATCTCTCTCCGGAGGAATAGCATCTGCCTCATCGGCAAGTCATTTCTTCACTTTGCACATAAAAACGTTGCAAACATTGCTGATTCCTGACGGTAGCTCGAGTCCGTGAGCTACTGGTCCAACTCTAGCAAGGATTTCAAAAGGATTAATATAGCGAGGATTAAGCTTTCCACGTTTACTAAATGTATCACGCCTTCTCATGGTGAATCTTTAAGCATAATCTAGGCTTTAACTGGGAATTCAAGAGATTTACGTCATTTGTCAGCATAACTCTTCTGACGATTCGTGAGCAGCTTGCAACTCGATTCTGATCTGAACGATCTTCTCGTTAGTCTCATGAACAAGTTCAGGGTTAGTAAGTTGGGTATCCCCAACTTCCACCAAACAATGCGGCGATCGGCACTTGCGACCATAAGGTGCCTCGTCCGTTGCCATTGAAATACTGGAGTCATAGGTATTGTTATAAGAGAATTTGGCCAACGGGAGGTGTCTATCCCAACCATTGCCACACTCGATTACTCAGGTAGAGGTGTGGGATTCACTCCTGAGGTCTAGCTTATGATATAGTAGCAAAAACAGCAAATCGACTTACAAAATGATTTGTGAAATGGTTTATGAAACGGCTTATAGGATAATAGGAAAACAATTCATCGTTTATAACATTTGTAGCAATGTCAAAATTTTGATTTTTAGTTTGATTCATAACATCGTAGCAAGGCAGCAAAATGTTTTATGAAATCGTTTTGCCAAATGATTTGTAGAACAATTTACAGGGTAACATGAAAGCAGTTCGCCATTTATAAAATGGTAGTAAGATCAAAATTTTGATTTTCGTGAAATAGCAGTAAAGCATTTCGTAGGATGACCGCAAATGGTCGGTATAAAAATCAAAGGCAGTTTGTAAATTAATGGCAAAACAGTTTATTATCCTATAAGAGGTTAGCAAAGATAACTATATTCCCGAGCGACAAGAGGAGAATTAGGTAATTGTCCCCAGGAACGCGGTTCAGGTTACTCCTTAGGGTCTTAAAATTTTTGTTGGGCATGGAAGCTCTGCCAAATGGAGAGTTTAGCGAGTTCAAAGTACAACTCTGAAGGAGGATGTTGATTGGTACTAGCAATCAGTCAGTTGAATCAGTAATGTACATAGTACTTAAAGCGAAAGGTACAACATTGATTGAACAACATTTATTGAGAACAAGGCTTAGGGTAGAGGCGACTGTAACAAGACCATAACAAAAACAAGGCCGATTAACAAATCCAAATCCAGGATGACGTCCAAAATCACAAAGTCAAAAAATCCAAATGCAATCAGAATCAAAACCAAATCCAAACATAGTGTTGGGAATTAAATGTTCTGAAGATTAAGTATCAAGAATTACAAGTGTTGAAGGTTAGTACTGCTGAGAAGAATACTCTAACAGTTCCAACTGTTAGTGTATATCTAAGGACTGTTCAAGTTATAACTAACCGTACTAACTGAAGTTAGTACTGGTAGTATAAAGAAGGTACTGCTAGTTGATACTGCTGAGTGGATAAGTGTCACGTATACCACTGCTGGTTGGATAAGTATTGAAAAGATATTTGTGTACTAAAGTCAAATATATACGGTAGATAATATCTTTGGACAAAGTGATCAGTAACAAGTTGTGTACACAGATACATGTTATATCTTATGTACTGACACACTCAAGATAAGTTAGCAAGTAGTTTGATAAGACTTAAACAATATTGTAAAGATCTTTCTTAACATATAAAAGAAAGATCTTAGGCTAGATATATGAGAGAGTCCAATAGTGTGTGACTAATAAAGTACCTAGAACATAACTCTTAAGAACATAGAACAAACACATATATCACAAGTCATAAAAAACATAAGATTCAAGGTTTTGTAACCCTAATGATAGTGAAGATCACTCGTATTATCTTGAATAATATTGAATCGTTTGGTGATAACATTGCATGTTCTTTGTTCAATATACACAAGCATAACTGTTCCATTTCCATAACACAAATAACCTTCTAAGTGTGATTAAGTAGATTCTGCATACTTGATCATATTAATTCAACATATGATATACACAAAGCAACAAAGGTTTAACCACCTTCCAGTGTATCGATCATCCTCTCAATTGGTATCAGAGCAAGGCTGATATAGTTGATTTAGAAGAAGAAATGGACGCTGAATCTATTCAAACCAATGTTGCTGCAAAACTACCCATGCTCAAACATAATGAGTTTGAGATGTGGAGGCTGAGGACAGAGCAATATTTCCAAGTGCAAGACTATGCACTTTGGGAGATTATTGAAGATGGAAACTCTTACCAGCCTACCACCACTTCATCAACAGTGGAAGGCAAAGTGGTGACAACTCTGCAGACACACCCAACATCTGTAGAAGACAGAATAAAGAAGAAAAATGACTTAAAGGCAAGAAGCATGCTGATGATGAACATTCCCAATGATCAACTTTTAAACTTCAGCAAGTTCAAAGATGCCAAATCATTATTTGAAGCTATTGTTGCCAGATATGGTGGAAATGATGCCACCAAGAAAACCCACAAGACACTGCTCAAGCAGCAGTTTGAAAACTTCTCTTCTACCAACAATGAATCTCTTGACCATATGTTTAATAGGCTTCAGAATATTGTGAGCCAACTTGCTATTCTTGGGGTTGAAATACCTCAAGAAGATTTGAACTCAAAATTTCTGAGAAGCTTACCAGAAGAGTGGGCTATACATGTTGTTGTCTGGAAGAACAAGCCAGACCTTGATACAATGGAGCTGATAGATTTGTATAGCAACTTTAAGATTGTGGAGCAAGATTTGAAGAAAAGTGGAGGTACTAGTTCTAATACTGGGAATATGGCATTTATGTCAACTCCTAGTACCTCAAAATCAAGTGAAGAGGTGAAAGTTGTTGATGGTGTTGGTACTGCTAGTTCATCAAGCAGTACCATGGGTATTTTGGATGAGAAGACTTGTTGTGCATTTCTCACAAGTCGAAATGATGGGTCCATGCTCACCTATGAAGACCTCCAAGAGATCAATGATGATGATCTGGAGGAAATGGACCTAAAATGGCAAATTTCTCTTCTTAGCATGAGAGCCAAGAAGTTCTATCAAAGGACGGGGAAGAAGCTCTTAATCAACAATACTGATACTGCTGGTTTTGACAAGTCGAAGATAGAGTGCTATAACTGCCACATGATGGGGCACTTCTCAAGAGAATGTAGAAGGCCAAGGCAGCAAGATAGCAAGAACAAAGGTTCTGGAAGCACATCCAAAACAAGGGAGGTTTCTGAGCTAAACTCAAAAGCTATGGTAGCTATTGATGGGCTAGGTTTTGATTGGAGTTTCATGGCTGATGAAGAAGAAGATTCTTCACAGATGGCACTCATGGCTTTTTCTACTACTGAGGTACAATCTCATAAAGCTTGTTCAAATGCTTGTACTGCTTTTAAAGAATTACAAACTTTAATCAAACATTATGATGAACAAAAGAAAGAGCTAAGCAAAACTCATCAAAACTACATTAATTATAAGTGTGGTTTAGAATCAGTAGAAAAGCAGATCTTATACTACAAAGAAAATGAACTTGCTTTTTCTGATGACAAAGGTCTACTTAGACAAGACATATTCTTTAGAGATGCTGAAATTATGCTTTTAAGAGAGGCTTTTGATAGGGTCAAAAAGGAAAATGGAAACATTCACTTGACTACACAAACACTAGAACATGCTTCTAGAGGTGTGATCAACATGATAGAATGTCAAGTGATTAATAGAGCCAAGTCAGGAGTAGGATATAAAAGTGTCCCACCTCCATACAGAGGTATCCCTAAACCCCCAGGGATGGACCTAGAAATTTCAGGTGTCCCTGAATTTCAACAACCTGAGCTATAATATGGTGTACAACCAAAATCAAAGCTAGTTGTTGATGAACCTAAGAAAGTAAGTGAAAGTTTAAGTAAGACTTCACTTCCTGAGGACAAGGTGTCCTCTGATAGAAGATCAGATAGAGTTGTCATTGAAGACTGGGTATCTGATGATGATGAAGATGAACAGGTTATGTCTAAACCTGAAGTAGTTAAGAAAGTAGAAACAAGGGTTCCTAAAGTGATCAAAAAGGATACTGTTAAGCCTAAATCAAACATTAAACATGTTAGGCAATCAGTTAAATATTGTGAACAATATAGATCCACTAGCTAGCCCAGAGGTAATCAAAGAAATTGGAATGGCCTCAAGTCTAACCAATTAGGTGATGACTTTTTCTTTTATAATAAAACTTGTTACACATGTGGTAGTTTTGATCATCTTGTAGCTTTCTGTAACAAATGGGTATCTGGGTATGAAAACAATAGGGTGAATTTCAAAAGGCAAACTCCTCAAACTCACTTTCACTCTAAGTCTAAGAGAACAAAACCCAGAGCAGTTTCAACAGCAGTTTCTACTGCTAGACCATTCATGACTGTTAACCCAAGACCAACAGTTAAAAATGTAAAAACAATTTACAAAAATGCATCAAAAACTGTTATAAGGCCCATTCAATCAAAAGCAGTGGTCAAAAAACAAGTTTGGAAACCAAAGGGTTCAACTGCATAGTCAGCAGTTAATACTGCTAGGCAAGTAGTTAATACTGCTGCTTGGAAAAACAGGGCAAATGCTGCTAAGGCCTCAGCATGTTGGATTCTTAAATCCAATGTTGCATCAACTGTTCTTAAGAGATTAAATTTCATTGATGCAAGAGGCAGATCCAAGTCAGTAATGGCTTGGGTCCCCAAAGAAAAGTAATACTCCTTATTACTGTATAGGAACATTCAATTGATAAACAAGAGGATCAAGGATACTCAGATAGTGGATGTTCAAGGCACATGACAGGCAACAAGTCTTATCTCTTAGATTTTCAATCAATAGATGGAGGCTATGTTACATTTGGAGGAGGTGTTGGTGGCAAAATTTCCGGTAAAGGTACCATTAAAACTGGAAATTTAGATTTTGAAGATGTGTACTATGTACAAGAGCTAAATTATAATCTTTTTAGTGTCTCACAAATGTGTGACAAAAAGAACAAAGTTATTTTCTGTGACACTGAATGTCTTGTGCTTTTTCCTGATTTTAAGATGCCTGATGAAAGTCAAGTACTTCTTAAAATTCCTAAAAAGGGCAATATGTACACTGTTGATATGAAGAACATTGTTCCTAAAAAGGCTTTAACTTGTCTTGTAGCAAAGGCCACATTGGATGAATCAATGTTATGGCATAGGAGGCTTGGTCATATTAATTTCAAAACCATAAATCAGATTGTAAAGAATGGTTTGGTAAGAGTTTTACCTCAAAAACGATTTGAAAATGATCAAACATGCATTGCTTGTCTTAAAGGCAAACAACACAAAGCCACTTGTACGACCAAGATTTTTAACTCTATCAATCAATCATTGTTTATGCTTCATATGACTTATTTGGTCCTACAAATGTTAGAAGTATGCAACATAAAGAATTGTCTATTATTACTGATGACTATAGTAGATTTACATGGGTTTTCTTTTTAGCTACTAGGATGAGACACCTACATCCTTAAGGGTGCGTTTGGTTCGCAAGTGGATTGGAATTGGATTGGATTGGAAAGTTTTGAAAGATTTGGGAAAGGTTTGGAAAAAGTAGGAGAGAGAAAATATATTATTATATATAATTTATGGTTAAAAAATTATAAAATAGAAAAAGAATAAATAATGTGTTGTTGAAAAATTTGATCAAATAAAAAAATTGATTGGATGGATGGTAAAACCCACCAAATTTGGGGGAATAAAATCTCATTCCTTGATTCCAAAGGTTGGGCCAAAACAACCAAAATCATATTATGGAAATCAATCCATTACTTTGAATCCAAACCCACTAAAGAAAACGCACCCTAAGACTTTCATTACAGAGATAGAAAACCTAGTAAGCAAAAGAGTAAAAGTCATTAGATGTGATAATGGGACAGAGTTCAAAAATAGAGTTATGGATTACTTCTGCAAAGAGAAAGGTATTAGGAGAGAATTTAGTGTTGCTAGAACTCCACAACAGAATGGAGTTGCTGAAAGGAAAAATAGAACACTAATAGAAGCTGCTAGAACTATGTTAGCTGACTCTAAGTTGCCTTTCACTTTTTGGGCTGAAGCAGTTAACACTGCTTGCTATGTCCAGAATAGAGTTTTGGTTGTCAAGCCTCACAATAAGACATCATATGAACTTTTTAGAGGTAGAACTCCTGCAATAGGATTTCTTAGACCTTTTGGATGTCATGTGACAATTCTAAATACCTTAGACCATTTAGGAAAATTTTATGGTAAAGCAGATGAAGGATTCTTAGCTGGATATTCTCTCAATAGTAAAGCATTTAGAGTATACAACTTAAGAACTAAGAAAGTAGAGGAAAACCTACATGTGGAATTTTTAGAGCATAAATCCAATGTAGTAGGTGAAGGTCCAAAATGGCTATTTGATCTTGAGACTCTAACCCATTCAATGAATTATGTGCCTATTGTTGTAGAACCTAATGAATTTTCAGGTTCAAAAGCTGATGAAACATCAGATGAGGCAAGGTTAGAAAAGGAGACTGTCACAACTTGTAATTTCAGGTCATTTTCCAAACCCCAACCATTTACTATTCATGAGTTACTATTCCTCAAACACTATTCATCATTTCACTATTCATCATTTTTGAAGTCAGTTTGAGACTTTGATAAGTCGTCAAAATTTTTACTATTCATATGACACTATTCATTCCCGGAGGAAAATCACTATTCATGGGCATCATTCAACATGTCGTAAACTAGGTTTACGAGTATTCAAATGCGCGTAACCAGTTAGGTTTAGCTGCGTATTCATGCGTCATCAGTAAAGACACATCATACAGACTAGAGTAGTCTGTATATCATCAGTAACATCATTTCCATATCAGTTCATGCATGAGTTTGTGTGATTTTCATTAACGTATGATTAATTGTTTAATTAACGTTACCACTTAGTCATTTCTACTAGCAGTAAACCCAATACTCCCTACAATGATCCTAATACATTTTCAAGCTAATTATAATGATATGAGAAAATTCTCAAAATAGGCCAAAACTTTTCAGCTATTTTAAGAGGAAGCCAAAAACCACATCCTTTTCCCAAAATAGGCCAACCATTTCACGCTCGACTGCCCGACCCCATAAATTTGATGACACGTGTCATTCCATTATTGACATGTGTCATTCCATTATTTTTTTATTAATATAAATTTGGTCCACAATTGACATATAAAATTGGCAACATTAGTCCCTTAACCAAACAAGCGTTTGCAAAGTTAGTCCTTTGACTAACGATCATTTTATTTTAGTCCTTTAACCAAACAAGCGTTTGCAAAGTTAGTCCTTTGACTAACGGCCATTTTATTTTAGTCCCTTAACCAAACAAGCGTTTGCAAAGTTAGTCCTTTTACTCAAAAAAATTCAAAAAAATTTATAAGAATTCAAAAAAACATATAAAAATTCGAAAAAAAATAATAAAATTTCCAAAAGTTTCGAAAAAATTTATAAAAATTCGAAAAATTTATAAAAATTAGAAAAAAATTATAAAAATTCAAAAAAATTTTATAAATTCGAAAAAACTTATAAAAATTCAAAAAATTTATAAAAATTCGAACTTTTTTAAAATTAGAAAAATTTATAAAATTTCAAAAATTAGAAAAAATTTATAAAATTTCAAAAAATTAAAAAAAATTTATATAAATTCGAAAAATTTGAAAAATTTTAAAAAATTCTAAAAATTTTAAAAAAATCCGAAAATTTTTTTGAATTCGAAAAAAATTATAAAAATTTAAAAAATTTATAAAAATTCGAAAATTTTTTAAAAATTAGAAAAAACTTATAAAAATTCAAAAAAATTTATATAAATTCGAAATTTTTTTAAAAATTCGAAAAAATTTATAAATTCAAAAAATTCAAAAAATTTATAAAATTAGAAAAAACTTATAAAAATTAAAAAAAATTTAAAAATTTTGTAAATTCGAAATTTTTTTAAAAATTCGAAAAATTCCAAAAAATTTATAAAATCTGAATTTTTTTTAAAAACTAGAGAAAAATTTACCAAAATTCATAAAATACAAAAATTCAAAAAATATAAAAAAATCTATAAAAATTTAAAAACTATAGAAATTCAACCGCTCGACCGCCACTGCTCAACCGCTCGACCATCACTGCTCAACTGCTCAACCGCTTGACCACCGCTGCTCAACCGCTCGACCGCCGACCCACTGCTCAACTGCTCAACCGCTCGACCACCACTGCTCAACCGCTCGACCACCACTGCTCAATTGCTCAACCGCTCGACCACCACTACTCAACTGCTGGTTGAGCAGTTGAGCAGTGTGGTTGAGCGGTTGAGCCGTTGAGCATGGTGGTCGAGCGGTTAAGCAGTTGAGCAGTGATGGTCGAGCGGTTGAGCGGTTGAGCAGTTGAGCAGTGGCGGTCGAGCGGTTGAGCAGTGTGGTCGAGCGGTTGAGCAGTGGTGGTCGAGCGGTTGAGCAGTTAAGCAGTGGTGGTCGAGCGGTTGAGCAGTTGAGCAGTGATGGTCGAGCGGTTGAGCAGTGGCGGTCGAGCGGTTGAGCAGTGGTGGTCGAGCGGTTGAGCAGTTGAGCAGTGATGGTCGAGCGGTTGAGCAGTTGAGCAGCGGTGGTCGAGCGGTTGAATTTTTATGTTTTTTGAATTTTTATAAAATTTTTTATATTTTTTCGAATTTTTATAAGTTTTTTCGAATTTTTAAAACCTTTTCTAATTTTTATAAATTTTTCGAATTTTTATAATTTTTTTTCGAATTTTTAAATTTTTCGAATTTATATAAATTTTTTTGATTTTTTGAATTTTTATAAATTTTTTCTAATTTTTATAAATTTTTTGAATTTTTATAAGTTTTTTCGAATTTATAAAAAAATTTTGAATTTTTATAAGTTTTTTCGAATTTTTATAAATTTTACAAATTTTAATAAGTTTTTTCAAGTTTTTAACATTTTTTTGAACTTTTTCTAATTTTTCAAGTTTTTTTGAATTTTTAAAAATTTTTCGAAATTTTTTAAGCTTTTTCTAATTTTTAATTTTTTTTTGAATTTTAATAAAGTTTTTTGAATTTTTATAATTTTTTTCTAATTTTTAAAAAAATTTCGAATTTTAAAAATTTTTCGAATTTTTAAATTTTTTTGAATTTTTATATGTTTTTTTTCGAATTTTTAAATCTTTTTTCGATTTTTTATAAATTTTTTTCGAAACTTTTGGAAATTTTATTATTTTTTTTTCGAATTTTTATATGTTTTTTTTGAATTTTTATAAATTTTTTTGAATTTTTTTGAATAAAAGGACTAACTTTGCAAACGCTTGTTTGGTTAAGGGACTAAAATAAAATGGCCGTTAGTCAAAGGACTAACTTTGCAAACGCTTGTTTGGTTAAGGGACTAAAATAAAATGACTGTTAGTCAAAGGACTAACTTTGCAAACGCTTGTTTGGTTAAGGGACTAATGTTGCCAAATTTATATGTCAATTGTGGACCAAATTTATATTAATAAAAAAATAATAGAATGACACATGTCAATAATGGAATGACACGTGTCAGCAAATTTATGGGGTCGAGCAGTCGAGCGTGGAATGGTTGGCCTATTTTGGGAAAATGATATAGTTTTTGGCTTCCTCTTGAAATGGCTGAAAAGTTTTGGCCTATTTTGGGATATGGAGATTATATTATTACTTTACCCGGTGTTTTTAAACCAATCGCTATATTTTTCGTTTGACGCTTATAATCCGTCAGTTTACGAAATTTCAATCCGGTTATCATTCTAACGCCCGATTCTTGCAAGGAACATGATTTTACAATTTTTACAACTTCGTCGTATCTCATTACACCTCGTCAAGAGTTATTTCTAATTAACTCGGTACTCGATAACACCCAATGTATACACAAATCAACAAATACTTACACTAATGGGAGACAAGTATAATTATTAAAATCAAATCCTTCCCCATTAGCCACATGTGCCGCCCCTACCCCCCCACCCCCCCACCCCCCCCCTAATTAGCTTAATACTTCCAAAATTTCATTAATGAATTTCCATGCATTTTATTTCCAAAACCCACTAACTATAACACATACACATAAACATTTAGCTAACAAAAAGATCAAACCCCTTCCACCCCATCTACCCCATTCGGCCATAACCAAGAACACCATCAAAATCCATACATTTTTCAAGAACAAGTCATAATCATACTCCATTTGCCTTCCTAGTTATGGATTTGTGATCAAACCTCAAGTTTATTACTCATTTCTTATCAAAACTCATCCAATCATCAAGTAAGTTTCAAGAACATGTTTTGATCATTTTATACTTTCATTTGATATATATGTTCATGTATTTTCAAGTTATATTAGTCATCCATGCAAGATACTTATGTTTTACATACCATATTTGAACATAAACTCTTTAAATCACTAGATCTATAGGTTTCACTAATGATCTCATGAAATCCACCAAGGTTGGTGATGTTTAGGACCCCATGACACCCTAAGAAGGTGTATGGTAGGATTTGCGAACTTGTGGAGTTGATTTGAGTTAGTATGATCAAGTTTAGAACCAAGAAAGTGAGTTTTTAACAATCTAAAATAGGTTCTGTCTAAAAACGTGTAAACTTTGAAACTCAGTAATTTTTGGCATATTTTGGCCTTCATTTTCAGAAATTTCTTTCAAAAACGAAACCGTGGCCGCAAGAATCACTAAAAACCGACTTATAACGAAGGAGTTATGATTTTTCGAAGTTAGACGACGAAAACTAATTTTCTGAAAATTTAGTTGCTGATCGCCGAGATTCAAAGGACAAAACGAGGCGTTAGACGTGATCTAGATGACCCGACCCATTGAGATTATGTTAGTTCATGTTTATACGAAGCCGTGGATGTAAAGAACGTAGAAAACGAGCTTGTAACGGCCGAGTTATTCACGTTTAAAGCCGACGAACTCTAGTTTATTTTGACAGCCACTATTAGAAAGTGTTATAAATATTAAAACTAGTGTTTTTGCGAAACATAACGTTGTTAGCCGATTTTCTAATTGATCGAGGCGTGTACAATCGAAAGTTAAATGAAACTACATTTATACATTGTTACAAGGTTTTCAAAAACGTCGAGTTTGATCAACAAACACGTAACGTGCAATATTTCGCGACTAGTTTCACGAAGTCAATTTGGACATATTTTCACAAGTTAAGGAAAATATTAAATTGCGATGAAAACGCTACATTTTGCCAATAGAACACCAAACAAGGATCGTGGAGTACCGTTTCAACATGTTTACGCGAAAAGTAGTTTATACCTTAACGAGACGTCAAAAGTGTATTTTTCGTCGATAAAAGTTATTTTCAAAACTAACAAGTGGTATCGTTAACATACGTATTTGCATGTGTTTCATTGCATCATTGCTTACATTGGATCACATCATTCATAATAGGTCGTGGTTAGAGACCGAGCTTTATTTCATCATATCCATTGTGATCATTGTTGCTATATCATATCAGGTGAGTTTTCATAGCCCTGTTTTAAATTGTTTATTGATTTCTAAACTCTCGGGGGAGAATCCATTGCACCATTTTTATATGCGGACCAAAGTATACAAACTCATTACATTGCTTAAGTTACATCATTGCCCAGATTAAAGTCCCATTTATTATCATGAACCGTTAATTGTTAGCAAGCGAGAGTGAGTGAATAGATCTATTGAGGGTGACTCCTCCGTTCGGGTTGGTAGCACCAACTGGTCAAACGAACGCATTTCATTTCTGTCATATTAGAGTGATTGGCAAACACTCGGTTGGTGATTCGTGGTGAAGTACGTATATAAATAAATACAGATGGATACGCGTGAATAAAGACAAATCAACCCTTTAGGAAAAAGGTTAACTTGCAAAAAATCACGTTTGTGATATGTGTGATACCAGGTAAGTGATTACCCGGGTCGTGTCCCAACGAGGTGTGAATGGGCGATATCGTTTAAGGTTTGAAATTAGAGTGACTGATGATTGGGATGTGAAATTTTGCTTTTTTTTTAATTCTAATCTAATTAAATAATGAGAAACAAATTCTCACTAAAAAATTAAGATTAACACAATTTATATAAAAAACGCGAAACGGAAATTCTAAAACGGGATTAAAAAGTGAAATTTATAAAAATAAATCCTACAAGTACCAAATTATTTTTCCTAAGTTATAAATAATAAAAGAAAATTTTAGAAAAAAGATTTATATTTTTTATTATGATTTAAAAACTAAACGTAAAAGAAAAATTAATTAAAAATACTTAATGAACTTGGAAAATTATGAAAAATTACAGGAAATTACTTAATGATAATTAGAACCTATTAAAAATAAAAGTGGGCTAACTGCTTTTCTGAATAAGCAGTTAATAAGCAAACTGTGGAAATAAGCTTTAAAAAGGAAAAGTGGTTAAATAAAAGGGTGTGTATTGTTTAACCAGGAAAACTCCCTAGGGCAGATGGTTGGGTGTTGGGTGTGTGTGCTAAGAGACCAGGGTTCGATTCCCTTGGCTCTCTTTTTTGTTGCTTATTTTATTTTTTTTGATTTTTAATATTGAAACTCAACAAGCACAGGAAGATAAGCAATTTATAAAACTAGAACTTTTTATGAAAATCACAAATAAGCCTAGAAATAGCCAATGATTGCTGATCAGTTGGTTTAAAAAGAGAATAAGCCAAGCTTTTTGCTAAAAGGCTGAAAAGCAATGAAATAAGCTAAGGCAAAGTTGCAATAAGCTAAACAACCAACAATTATCTAATAGGAACATTGAATAAGCACTAGAACTCAGAAATAAGCACTGAGCAAAACTCAAATAAGCCAAAAAGTGAACTGATGCACAGGGCAGTTATTGGATTCTAGGCAATTTTGGACTTATTTTTAAGCACTTAAATGATTACTAAACTCCACAAAAGCTGATGATTCTTAAAATTCACCTACTGGGGATCACATAAAACCAAAAATTAGACCAAGGGGAGCTTATTTGTTGCTTAAGAATAAGCTGAGAAAGTGGCTATTCAAAGCAAGTATACACTGAGCAATTAGTGTATGCTTGTGAGAATAGGGGACTTTTGAGCGTATTTTTAAGCTCAATTAAGCTAAGCTATGGGCTGAAAATGGAAATAAGCAAAGATCACCTAGCAAACTACTAGATTACTGAAAATCAGGCATTGAGTAGAACAATTAAGCACTTATAATGGGTCTAGAAATTTTGTGCAGACCTGCATATGTGGATTCCTTGTGCAGACCTGTGTTTTTGGTTCAAAACAAATCAAATCCAACTGAAATGAGTCCAACTCTTTCAAATACACTAAATGCACTCAAATGATCTTAGAAATACCAAAAATAAAGGTCAAATGAGCTTATTGCTTAATTTGGCTTATTTGATCAGTTGAGGTTCTACTATTGCCCCAGATGGCTCAAAATCACAAATCCTATCAAGTAAGCTTAAAAGCTTTTAAAAACAGATGAAACTGGTTATTCTAAGCAAGATCAAAGTTGGGCAAATGGTCAATGAACAGGAACAACCCATTTTGAGTATTTATCCCAAACAGTCCTTAATATCACTGATTTTAAGATTAACACTAGGATTGACCAAAATAGCTTACGATTCTGACTATTTAGTGAATAACTAACTTAACTAAGATGAAATAAGCAGATTTCAAATAAAGATAAGCACTAAATAAGCTAAGAACTTAATTTGACTTAGTTGACTGATTTTAGCTATTTAATGGAAAATGAGATTTAGGCTTAAACTAATTATCAAACTAGGCTACTATTACTCCAAATAACACAGATAAGCAAGGAAATTGGCAATAAGCACAGAGATAAGCTATGGAACAGTAAACTAGGAAATAATGCAAAAACTTGAAAATAACTTACAACTGATTTGGCCTATAGAACAATAGAACTAGATCAGAAACACATCTAGCTTGTCAAAAACAAGCTAGAAAACCAAATAAGCTCTTCCATGAGCAGCTTATCATCCAGAACTGCTTATCTTGAGCTTCTTTGACTTTCTTTGACTTTTCTTGATATCTTGGAATGAGACTGAGCTAAACTAAAATAAGCTCACACTAAGCTATATTAAGCTTATATGAGCTTATAGAAACAGATAAGAGGCTATTTTAATAACACTTAACCTAATTCGATTAACAGTACACCATGGAAATTTGAGAACATGAAATTTTCATTAACTAATGGAATTGATGCAAGGATTAATGATAAACAGACTTAAAATAACTTGTAAAGATAACTGAAATTTAAAATTGATAAGCTTAAGTAATTAAAATTACAATACGATTAAACATTAAAAACTACTTGCCAATTAAGGCTACATTATGGTTCTATTTATACTACAATATTAGGGTTTCCTTTGTCTGCAATCTCTGAGCAAATCCCAACCTTCCAATTGTCTTTTTATGATCTCAGCCGTCCAAACGGATTTTGGCGCCAAAAATGTAATAGTGGGATTTTCATCATGGCCTGGTAACTTGTGATGGGGAAGAAGCAATAAATGCCCCTTGGCTTGTTAGCTGGAGTGGGATAGGAGAAAGGGTGAGGTGATGGGTGGTATTGCAGGGATAAGGTGGGTGATGGTGGTATGGTTTTGGCGGGTCTTGGTTTGGAAGAAAGGTTTGACCGAAGTCAAACCTGGTATTAGCTAAGGGATCGGGTTGGGTTTTATTTAAATTGGGCTTGGGTAAGTGTATGGTGTGGGCTGGGTTGGATTTAATTTAGGGATTGGGTTGGATTTAGGATAGAATTGGGTGGGTTAGTTTTTAGGATTAACTTTGGATTTGGATTTAATTTTAAGGACTAATGTTGTAACATTTTGAAAATCCAAGGACCAAAGCTGCCAAAAGTCAAAACTATTTCCAGGGACCACTTGTGTCATTTTTGTATTTTGGGGGTTGACTTTGACTCTGTCTTTGACTTTCGTCTTCACTTGATCAATTGTACAATTGTTGTCGAGTCCATCCAAAAATGCTCGTTTTTGTTCCGTTTTCAATCCTTCAGTACCTGAAACACATAAAACACAAACCAAGGATATCTGCAAAATATATTGGGTGTTTTAGGTCATTTTAGTGTCTATTATGGGTATAAAATGATGAGTATTTACACACTCATCATTGGGGCATTTCATTCAGTCTAGCTTCGGGTCATGAGCTTAGAGCGAATGTATCATTTTTATGTGGCATTGTTTTGTCATACAATTTATACTTGTGGTATCCGTACAATATTTCATTTACATAAACCTATGATCTCACCAACATTTTTGTTGACCATTTTTAGCAATGTATTTTCAGGTAATTAAGGTATCGCATGTTGGCTTGCATATGGACATCATGGAGTCGCGGAGTCGACGCGTCTCACTTTATATTTTATGCACTTATCCATCGTTTGAATTGTATGAACTTGTTTTTCTGAAAACTTGTTTCACCTTTTGGGACCTAGCTTTATAACTCTGAATGTTTTTAAATAATCAAACGATGTATTTTATAAACGATACTTTAGGTCGTTCAATATAACTGTAACTTTGGTGCTATGACCAGTTGTGCCCTTGAATGACTTATTCCGCTGCAAGTCACGAAATTTGGGGGTGTGACAGAGACAAATCAAGATTATGTGATGATGCCAATATGGTCAAGTACAAGTGTGGATTCAACTTCAATAAATGGTGAATCTTCTTCTGGTAAAGCTAAAGAAGATGTTGAAGATGAAATCAAGGAAGATGGAACTGAGAAACAAGACAGTCAAGTTAGCAGTACAAAAGAAGTTTCTACTGCTGAGACAGAGCATTCTACTACTAGGCTTAATTTTTCTGTTGCTAGGCCAAATGATTCTACTGTTGGCCCTTCAGACTCAAATGAAGTAGATTTCTCAGATAATGAGGTGGATTTGAGCAATATCACACCTAACTATCAAGTTCCTTCAACCCCACACACAAGGATTCACAAAGTCCACTCTTTGGAAAATGTGATAGGAGATGTACAATCAGGGGTGAAGACAAGGCAACAACTGATGTCTCAAGACCAACAAGGGCTTCTTGATGCCCTTTATGCTTCAAAACAGCATGAGTTTTCAAACTCTTGCTTGTTTGTATGTTTTCTCTCACAATATGAACCAAAGAACATTATGAAAGCCTTAGATGATTCAAGCTGGGTAGAGGCTATGCAAGAGGAGCTTTTTCAGTTCAAGATTCAGAAGGTATGGGTGCTAGTTGATTTACCTAAGGATGAAAAGGTAATTGGCACTAGATGGGTTTTCAAGAATAAAAGGGATGAAAGGGGAATTGTGATTAGGAATAAGGCTAGATTAGTAGCCCAAGGGTACACACAACAACAAGGTATAAACTATGATGAGGCCTTTGCTCCAGTAGCAAGACATGAGGCAATTAGGCTTTTCTTAGCTTATGCTTCATTTTTAGGCTTCACAGTTTATCAAATGGATGTCAAGAGTGCATTTTTATATGGAACTATTGAAGAAGAGGTTTATGTCTCACAACCTCCAGGTTTCATTGATCCTGACCATCCAGACAAAGTGTACAAAGTTGTAAAAGCTCTATATGGCCTGCATCAGGCACCAAGAGCTTGGTACGAAACACTGGCTTCCTATTTAAAAGAGAATGGATTTCAAAGAGGAAAGATTGATAAGATACTATTCATCAAACATCACAAGAAGGATCTTCTGTTAGTGCAGGTGTATGTGAATGACATTATCTTTGGGTCTACAAGGAAGGAGATGTGTTTGGAGTTTGAGAAGCTTATGCATGATAAGTTTCAGATGAGTTCCATGGGGGAACTTACATTCTTTTTGGGTTTGCAAGTTAAATAGTCATATGAAGGCATATTTATTAGTCAAGATAAATATGTTGCTGAGATACTAAGGAAGTTCAACTTTGCTGATTCAAAAATGACAAGCACACCAATGGACTCTGAGAAGCCACGTCCTAAAGACTTAGATGGAGAAAATGTGGATGTACACACATACAGATCTATGATAGGATCTTTGATGTATCTTACATCATCAAGACTTGACATCATGTTCTCTGTTTGTGCTTGTGCAAGATTTCAAGTAACTCCAAAGGTTTCTCATTTAACTGCAGTCAAGAGGATTTTTAGATATCTCAAGGGTCAACCTAGGTTGGGACTATGGTATTCTAGAGAGTCACCTTTTGACTTGGTAGCATTTTCGGATAGTGATTATGCTGGTGCTAGCTTGGACAGAAAGTCAACAACTGGCGGATGTCAATTCCTTGGGTGTAGACTTATCTCATGGCAGTGTAAGAAGCAAACAATTGTGGCTACTTCAACAACTGAAGCTGAATATATAGCTGCTGCAAGTTGCTGTGCTCAAGTTCTATGGCTTCAAAACCAACTTCTTGATTATGGGTACAATTTCTTAAACACTGTCATTCATACTGATAATAGTAGTACAATTTGCATAATTAAAAATCCAGTACAACATTCTAAAACAAAACACATTGAAATTAGACATCACTTTATAAGAGACTGCAATGAGAAAAGATTAATACAAGTTCTTAAAATTGCTTCAGAATACAACTTTGCAGATCTGCTAACAAAAGCTTTTGATGTTGGAAGGTTTCAATACTTGGTAGCAAGTATTGGCATGCTTAATCCTTAAGATTTTTAATCTGTGTGGTTTTTATATATATCTTACGTTTGTACTGATATCTTTGTAAATTGATACTGTTAATAGAACAGTTTATACTGCTAGTTCATACTTTGTTTAAATAGTTCATACTGTTGGTCATATTTTAAATACTGCTATAAGACAAATGCTATGCATTGTGTTTCTTGGTTTTGGACTAACAATTTCAGGTATGAACATTGAGCAAAAAGGAAAATTCAAGTGAAATGGAAGCAGCAGAATGTTATATCAGTTGCTGACATAATAGGTTTATGATGGACTGAGTTTAGGAATTCTTAACAAAGATTAACATCTAAGTTAACTAATTCTTTAAAACTGCTTTCTTGAAACCTAGTTATCATATTTCACATTGAATTGATGACTTAGTTGATCAGATAGTAACTGATACAACTCACTTTCTATTATTTTATACTTTTAAGTATAATGAGCAAGTCTAAGGTCATCTGATAGAAAGAACAACTAGTAAAAGTGAATCTAACGCTTGTGTTAGAGGCAACAATTGCTATGAGCTGGAAACCCTGTCAAGAAAGCCTTTTGAATAGGTTTATCTTTACACAGGCAGTTATTTATAACTGAAAACATTGGTTCTCACACAACCAGAGGTTGCTTTAAACCAAAATTTTGATTAAGTGTCTGTTATACACTTAATCCCTTCAAAATGATTGAAAGCAGTATGGTTTTTCATAATAAAATCAAGTACATACTGCTAAGGCAAAAGTTTCTTAAAAAAGGATTTTCAAAGAGACTCACAAAAACCATCAAATGATGGACCATGAGTCAAATGCCCCATGAATCACCTCTCATAGGAGTTAACACACCTAGAAGTGATGAGGGCAGCAAATTAAACTCTTAAGGAATTGATGGCTTCGTGTACAACATTGTCTGACAACAAGTTCTAGTTGATAGATTAGATGATGGGGAGAGAAATATTTTGGTACATTGTGAGAGATCTTCCAAACAGGGGAGGAAATGTTATTTGCAATCCAGGGGAGGAAATAAACCCAAAGAAGGAAGATTAACCAATGAAAGGGAGGAAAAGACAAGAGCATACAAGATGATGACATGGAGGTTGAAAATGACAAGAACAAAGCTGATTCTGGAGTATTATTTATATTTAGAAGGGATGAAGTATTCCAAAGGAGAAATTTCTATCTAGGTCAAATGGAGAAAAGTTTCAATTTCAGTTCACTACGTTTGTTCATCACTTGCAAAGGCATGCTGATAGATGATTTCACTTGTTGAAACAAGCATCCAAGATACACAGCATCATTGCCTCTTATAATTACTCCATCCAATGAAATTGCACCATCTTTTAGGTATTAAATGAAGCCTGAAGATTGGTTTTTGATATTGTTAAAGTCAAAGTAAATGGCATATGAGCTACTAAGAAAGATATTCAATCTCACAGAACAGAAGAAAGTTCAGTCCAAGGGTCTGACTATGAAGTATTTGCAAGATCCTCATAATCATGATTTAATTCAGAAGAAACATGTTGATTAAGGAATCCACATGTTTAGGGGAGGATTGTTGGGAATTAAATGTTCTGAAGATTAAGTATCAAGAATTACAAGTGTTGAAGGTTAGTATTGCTGAGAAGAATACTCTAACAGTTCCAACTGTTAGTGTATATCTAAGGACTGTTCAAGTTATAACTAACTGTACTAACTGCAGTTAGTACTGGTAGTACAAAGAAGGTACTGCTAGTCGATACTGCTGAGTGGATAAGTGTCACGTATACCACTGCTGGTTGGATAAGTATTGAAAAGATATTTGTGTACTAAAGTCAAATATATACGGTAGATAATATCTTTGGACAAAGTGATCAGTAACAAGTTGTGTACACAGATACATGTTGTATCTTATGTACTGACTCACTCCAGATAAGTTAGCAAGTAGTTTGATAAGACTTAAACAATATTGTAAAGATCTTTCTTAACATATAATAGAAAGATCTTAGACTAGATATATGAGAGAGTCTAATAGTGTGTGACTAATTAAGTACCTAGAATATAACTCTTAAGAACATAGAACAAACACATATATCACAAGTCATAAAAAACATATGATTCAAGGTTTTGTAACCCTAGTGATAGTGAAGATCACTCCTATTATCTTGAATAATATTGAATCGTTTGGTGATAACATTGCATGTTATTTGTTCAATATACAGAAGCATAACTGTTCCATTTCCATAACACAAATAACCTTCTAAGTGTGATTAAGTAGATTCCGCATACTTGATCATATTAACTCAATATATCATACACACAAAGCAACAAAGGTTTAACCACCTTCTAGTGTATCGATCATCCTCTCACATAGCCAATATCAAATCCAAACGTAGCGAAAATCAAATCTAAACATAGCCAAAATCAAATCCAGACGTAGTCAAAATGAAATCCAAACACTCCAATAAGCTTAGACGGGCTTATTACAATCTCAAGGAGTTACAAATAAATAACTTGGATTTAAACAGCGCCAATCGGGTCTAACCCGACCCGATGCAAACTACGGCCAGACGACGACAAACAGGAATTCCATATAACGGAGACGTATAGTGGTGCCAGGGTTATTACGGTTCATGCGGTGTTGTGATGCCAGTGTGTCATGTGTGTGGAAGCAATATTCAATGTCCGTGTTCACATGCAAAACTTTTCCATTTCCAAAGTCAAAAACCAACCCGAACATAATTCCATTATAACTACACCCAGTATCGCAAAATTCACCTCTGAGTCGGACGATAGTTGATCAGGCTATGTCCCACTGTCCCTGGTTGAATATAGGTGATCAGTCTATATTTACTCGAGGTTCAATGAATTTTGAAATACTCAGCCTAGTTATACTAGTAATATGTCCCTTACATCCAAAATCATTCCCAAAACCACGACAAGCGTACAAACTCGACATCCAATAATGAGATTACGCAAGAAAATAGCGTGACTCCGCGACAGGTACTGTGCGTGCATAAGCATATAAAAATGCTTATAGTGAACAACTAAAATAGGCGGATGTAAAATATCCAATAGTCAGGCACACATCTCAACGAACATATAATCAAGCATCTCATCAAACAACTTGTCAAATATATCATGAATATCTCATCTAATATATCATTACCCGTCTAATCAATTATATCCTCAAACAAAATCATACGTGAGGAATCAGTTTGGCAGGCAGGCACGTGGTGGTCATAGGGTTAAGTTTTCATAAAAGTTGTTATAGTCCAAGTTTTAGAGAATATACCCAGTTCTCTATAACCTAGGCTCTGATACCAATCTGTAACACCCCCAAAATCGGGTCCAACGGAAGCATACATGTCACTGGGGTGCTACTCAATTGGTATCACAACACAAGTACAAAGAACGGTTTTTACCTCAATCATTTAGAATAAAATTCATTTAACAAAAGTGTTAAATTTACATTATTCAAAAGTAGTGCGAAAATAGGCCCATATTAAATAAAGCGGTCCCAACATATATATCAGAGTCGTCTATGACCGTGCCCCTTTGCCAAGCGCCTACAAAAATAAGCTATCACCTTAAACCTGAAAATACATGCTAAAAGGGCCTGCTTACGCTGGTGAGTTCATAGGTTTAAGAAAAAGTATAACAGTGGACCAAGATAAGTGATTTGCTACACTGGACTTAGATAGATATAAATCACAATTTCCACAAACATCAACAGTCACAATTCATCAAGTAACAATATGATAGGTCACAATAGCCCACTTTCATATTGATAATCACAGCAGGAGTAGGTCCCTAGGTATATCCAACCTTAGCCAAGCACCATGTTATGGCAAATTAGGACTAGATTATTTGCTACCCTGGTCTAAGACAACCATCTGTCGCATATCCAACCTTAGCCAGTCAACAAGTTATAGCAAATAAAAAACAACAGTTAGGTCCATTCAAAATAGTTTTGAATGTTTTCTCACATGCATATCAGTCAATCATATAATGCCTTCAAATAACAAAATCAAATATTTCAGCCAAACAGTCAAATATTGAGTAAACAGTTCGCATATTCCAAAAAATTAGTCATTGAGTTTAGTTAAAAACGAGCATGTATTCTCCCCTAAAAAGTTAGAAAACTGGTAAAAGTATGGGCCAGGAACTTACCTTAGCCACAGCAATGCAAAGATCACAACTGAAACGACTGGCATCTAGCTAATCACAACGGTATTCAGAAGGCAGGCACAACGGTACCAAGCAGTACAGTACGAGATCGGCACAACCTAATACGTATACAGTTATCTCAAATTACGTCTCGCACAAAAATTAAGTCTAATAAAGACAACGTGTCGTAGTTTTCGTGGATTACTCAATTTCAATACTTATCAAATGCTTAGTATCGACGTTTCGTGTGGTGTGGTAAGAAAACATAGACTCTAAATACAACTCATGCCAAAGTATAATAACTCACACCAAAGTATAATAACTCACGCCAAAGTATAATATATGCTCCAATATATTATAGTACAAGCAAATACTGACGCGGACTCAAGTTAACAAGGAAAATTTATAAAGTAATAACAAGTAAGCATATTAATACAAATAGGTCGTTTGAAAAGTTCCGGCATTCTCCCAAATAAGTTCGTATTGACCTTAATTAACCAAGTCTGAAATTACAATATTTTGTAAGTTTTATGTTTCGTTATCATTCGCGTAATTATTAGTTTTGGGTTTACTGAATATTTTGTGTCCATTCTGTGTCTAATATATTAAATTCTTTGCGAGTCTTATATATTACACCGTTACGTCCCAAAATGTCCAATATGTCCAATATCTAATATCGTAAATCCGATAACGATCCATAATTTTCCAACCGTATTCAATCCAATATAGTCCAAGTAAAACCAACATTTAATTCATTTCGTATTATCCAAGTCCCAAAACCGAGTATTGATTTCAATATCACATTTTAACGTTTACCGAAACGTACAAATGATCGCCACAAGTGTCCCAACAATTTATACATGTTAGCCAACTTTTAATACCCGAGAAAAATATACGCAAGTCTTAAAATTATTCTAACACATTAACTATATTTTTAACCAACACACTCTAACTTATCTTTTGTGTGGGCTTGGCCCATTGGAAATCATTCAAACAAAACGCACCCTCAGTACTGGTAACTAAGTTCAAACAAACGCAAGACAACCCAAGCCAGACCATGACCAATGACTACACGAATCCAACTCCATTTCGTGTCCACAACAAACGAACAACAAACACCCTACGGGTGATTTCTCCTTGATCAAAAGTGAACCAAACAATCCCTTGGTTTGTTTTGGTTTTACCGAGCACCAGCAAACACCCCTTTGGGTGATTCTTGGTTTACTGAAAACAAACGAGCACACCCTCGCGGGTGGTTTTTGGTTTCCGAGTACAACACAAGCATAACCAACACCACCCTTGTGGTTGTTTAACAAACGCACCCTAGCTGGGTTTTATAACAAATTCGAAACCAAACAATATCACCAACCGGCTATGCCACTTATCAAAATGCAAGTCCAAATCCAAGTGCTCAAAACTAAAGAAATAAGCAAATCCAAACATCAAACCGATACCAAAATAGATGAATAAATGAATCTAAAGACCAAACCGAGAACCATACTCGGGTTATATACTCGACCCGTGACCACATAAATCAAACAACACCATTTTTCATTCAAATCTTACCACAAGAAAACATTTCCAAAATAGGTTTTAATCCGTATTTTAATCACAAGACTAATAACATCAATTTATTTCCGTTTTTTAAATCCCTTTAATCCATGAAACATAACACAAGATTTATAGTAGGTAATAAAATAAACAACACGAGGAGTGGTTATACCATACCACTCGGGCGAACAAGGGAGAGGAGAAGGGAAGAGCAACGAGGGTGGCGGAGGTATTGGCGGCTGTAGTGACTTTTGGACTAAAACAAAACCAAAACCAAACCCTCAACAACTCTTATAACCTTCGATCTTCTTTTTCTTGGTGGTGGTAGCAAACGACGGCGGCGTACTTGGACCATGGTGGTGGTGGTGAAATGAGGCGACTGTGATAACAGTCGTGAGGTGATAGGAGTGACAGGGCGGTGCTGATGGTGGCTGTGTTGGTGGTGGCTAATGGTGGCAGAGGTTGGCCGGATAGTTGGTTGGAGATGGTAGCCGGATGTGGGGCGGCTGCCAGAAAATGGAAGGAGGCAATAACCCTAGAATGGGTTATAATGATGTTTATATAGGCCAAGACAAAGACTATGTAAACCCTAGGGACTGATTGTGTAACCCTAGGAATTTCAGGGGTTGGCGGGGTAATATTACTGCAGGGACCATAGTTGTAATTTGTGCAATCTTTCTTAAAATGAGGTTCGGGGGTCGTTTAGACTAGTAAACGGTTGATTCAAGACACGAGAATTACGCCATTGCGCTCAGAATACTTTTTTCCAATAAAAATGACTATTCATACGCCGTATTTCTCACAATTAATAAAATAATCAAATCAAATCATCAATTGTGCCAGTACGCATTGTGTACGGTTTCCACGTTTTACGAGATAACTTCGTGTTTTTAAACCAAATGAGTTCAGAAAAGTTCATATATGAAAAACAGAGATAATTCCTTATAAAAATATGTCTGGAAAATTACGGGGTATTACATACGCTCTCCGTTAAACTTATCACACGTCTAATATAATTGGTTGGAGTATATTGATAAACTTTGACATTTTTATAAGTATTATATTCTTACGTTACTTGGTTTTAAGTTTCGTGACTTAAGGACTTAACGTTAGCAATTACCGGGACCAAACTCTACCATCTAAACACAACACTCCCTTTTAATCTTTATATATTAAAATATTACTAAGTTTCAACATGTAACCATTTGCATGATGCAATGTTGGTTCTTAGGCATTTTTCCCATGACATGCTAATACTGATCATATATATATACGTGTATTGTAATTGCTCCATATGATCATATATATATATATATATATATATATATATATATATATATATATGTGTATATATATATATATATATATATATATATGTATATATATATATATATATATGTGTGTGTATTGTAATTGCACCATATAACCCTCTTGATTCATACCATACATGTTATATTATGCAACTTTCAATCATGCATGATTCTAAAAGTGTACACCATTCAACTCACCCCTTTTATATCTGTGTTTCCCTTTTCATTCGATAAACACAAAGAAAAACAGAGAAGAGATTATCTTCTCTCTCTCATAGCCACCCTCCACCGCCACACCGCCTCTCCTCTGCCACCACCTCCCCTTCCATTTTTGAGGCTGGAAACGAGTAGATCAAAGGCCAAGGTGATAGAGTCTCATTTGGAATCTTGTTTGTGATCTCGGTTCGTGTTTGATTCACTAAACACCACCACCACCACCATCATCACCATCACAGCCGCTCCTCCATCCCTCCACCTCTCCTTCTCATCGTTCTTTTTGGTATGTCGAGCCGTACAACCTGTTTCAATTATTTTTGATTTAATATCGATTATAAAAAGATTTGTTAAAGTTTTCGTGGAATAAATTGGTTAAAAACGTTTTTAACAATTTACGTATGGTAAAAACGAATGGAAAGGGGTGTTTGTTTCGGTTTTTGAATCATATCAGGTCAAGAAACCGTTTGGGTGCTGGGTTAAACCCGTTTTGGTCTCGGTGTAGATTCGGATTGGTGCTTACTTTGTAATTACTTTTGCTTATTTCTTGATGACGTGGCTTAACGGGGTTAATAAGCTCTTATATGCATTTGTGGTTTATTTTGGTCACTTAAAAAGCTCAAGCGAGCTTATTTTTGGCTGTGAGATCTCGACACAATAAAGAACATCGAAAGGGTGAGTTTGGTTGTCTCGAGTGGGAAAGAATACCCACATAGGGTGTAGGTTTGTTTGGTCCGAGCCACGACAGCCCAAGAGGGTTGTCTTGTGGTTGTTTGTTGTCTGCTGTCACAACCACCGCAAAGGGGTGTTTGTTTTTGCGTATCACAGCCTCGTAAGGGTGCGGGTTGGGGTGTTAGTATTTGTTTGTATATGGTTCTTGGTAATAAGAGATAACCCACAAGGGTGTGATGTTTTGTTGGTCTTAGTTCAACGCGAGACACTCAAGAGAGAGAACCCATAAGGCTTGTGTTCTCGGTTCCCAACAGATAATACCAAGGGGGTGTTACTATTTTCAGTCGCAAGGGATGCGTTTGTACGAGCCTATTTACCAATTTATTTTCCAGCTTTGATTTCCACCATAGGGTGCGTTTCGCTTTGTTTATTTTAACCTACACCACAGCCCCAAAAAGGGTGCGTTTAGGGTTTGTTTGGTTTGTTCTCGGTCAAAGGGAAAACCACCTAAAGGGTTTGTTTTGTCTCCTGAAACGCAGTCCCAATAGGGGTGTTTGCTTGCTGCAATACAGCCGCAACAATGGGCGTTTGTTTGCTGAAATGCAGCCCCAACAGGGGGTGTTTGGTTCCACATATTTTCAGCCCATCGGGGGCGTTTATTTCTGCTTAGTTTCAGCTCATTAGGGGCGGTTGGATCTGCTTATTTCAGCCCTCGAAAGGGGGTGTTCTTGGTTCAGTTTAAACTGCAAAACAACACAGGGTAAAAATATTTGAACCTATATTTGTATCTATGTTTGTATAAGTGTTTGATTTTCTGTTGGACCGAAGCCCATAAGTACGCATTTGGTTTGGGCCGAAGCCCATTTCCTTGTGTTTAAAATTTGATAAAACTATTTTCATTACATGTTTAATTCATAACCGTTCAAATATCGGGCTAGCGTATTTAATTTTTTCGACTTAAGAGTTAATTTCGAATTACATATTTGAATTGGACTAAAATTATCGAAACAGGAACTTGAGTTTTAGACTATTAACAAACTTATCGAACTTAATAAATTAGAATTAGTGTGTAATAGTTATCTCGATACAAAATTTGGAAACATATAAACTTGTAAGCCAAATTACTCGATACTTAACTAGTTAGAACAATATAAACTTGTAAACTAAAATCATTCGGTAAATTAACTAACCAGAATAACTTTGGTTAGATTTACTAAAACTTAAACATCAATTCATCTTACCACTTATCTGCTATTTGATCCTTATGTGTTTATTTCCTTTTATACTTGTGCTATATGTTTTATGCTTTGGTGTGTGTTTTGCCTGAGTCTATGACTTCATACCACCACACGAATGAAATACTAAACTTTTTACAAACATTGATACAAATATTCCACGAAAACTAAAACGCTTTATCTTTTGAAACTCATACGCATCGATTACTTTTCGCGTGACATATTTTGAGACAAGCTTATATTCATTAGGTTATGCCGATTCTGTATCACTGCGCTATACTTCTTTATACTATTCCGCCATACTCCTTGGCACCGTTGTGTTACTTACGTCACTACATACCAAGGTGAGTTCATGGCCCCTATTTTCAATTATTTCGTACTCTCTTTGGGGGAGATGTAGCAACTTGTAGAATTCCCTAGTCATTAGTGAACGTTAATCTAGTATTAACACATCGTTACTGTTCACTTAACCATTTTAAGAGCAAAATTAAAATTTTTTGTTTATTACCATTCTAATAAAAAACGTACTTACATTATTCATGATACTATGGAACGAGCTCACACGCGCACCACGACAATCCAAAACACAATTGAACACCAAACGGACTCTTAATACTATGTGTGGCCTGTTACTATTCAAGCCCATATAAAATTTCAGCCCAATTTCATTTTTCTTTCTTTTATTCCCTTCGACTCAAACTCACTTTACTTGGCCTGTTTTAATTCTTATTTCGACACACAAGATACCATTTAATTTACATAACTCAAATCTTTATACAACAAGGATTCAGGATTAATAAAGTTCATGGTTTGGTTCGAACATTTGAACCTAAAACGTGACCAAAAGCTAGCCTCGTTCGAACATAAAATCAACTCACTCAAATGTATACTAAGTCGACCAAAACATATTTTCTTACCTATGTGTTCGATATTGTTGGCCTAATAATCTCGTTGGACATTATCACGCTCATTCTAATTCTTTTTGACACGTTCCAATGTTGTATGGACACCTTAATATGTCGAATGTACATACATATATACCATTCGACATGGCTTGTTCTAAACCGAAACCACCTTCCTCCACTTGAGCTTATACCCAAGTTGCTAGCCTAAAATATTCTCTATGTCCCCTCAAAATCTCTGCCAATCGAATATAAGTTACAAGTGGTGTTAAAATACAATAAAAACTCCTATATATATATATATATATATATATATATATATATATATATATATATATATATATATATATATATATATATACACTAGACTTCAAAGCCAGCCCAATGGGCGGGCATGACTTGTAATTATAGTTATCATGGCCCGCCCAATGGGCGGGCATGACTTGTAAGCCCTCCCGGGCATATAAGCCCGCCCACAGGGCGGGCATGACTTGTGATTATCGTTGAAAAAAGTAAGGCGGGCATGACTTGTAATTTACGTATCTACTATATCAAAACACAATAACCATATAACCAAGTTTAACAAACAATAAAAAAAATAAAAAATAAAAAATAAAAAAAATAAAAAAATAAAAAAAATAAAACGCATATCATTTCATCATGGCAACTTCAAACAACATCCTAAAAACATTTCATTCATACCTTTTTTGTTTAAGCATCAGCATTGAAAGTAATTGATGTAAATGGCGGAAGAAAAGTCATTGCAGTCTAATTCTATTATATCCATCCCTGCAAAAATGATCATTTAGTCATCAAACTATGTAATTCATTATTATTAAGTGACATGTGTAACTGGTTAAATATTTTTACCTCGTGACATTAATTTTAGCAATTTATTCCTTTTTTAAGTCATTGCTTCCCATTCCCACAAAGAACGGGATATGAGATAACACCTTAGGCACATCAGTTGCGCCCAAATTGCCAGTTATCCGATCTAATGATTCTTCAAATTCCTGAATCTATTTGTTGGATTGAATGCGACCCACCTACATAATCAGTAGAAAAATAGAAACAATCAACTTGTTATTATTTTTTTTTCTTTCTGTTACATTCAAGTTTGTACTGCTCAGTTAATATTGCTTCATGGTTAGTACTGCTCGTAGCATTTATAAAGTTAGTACTGCCAACGTATGGTCGTTTGTACTGCTCTTGATTCTTGGAAGTACTACTTTTTTTTGTGATGCTCGTCCTTGTTAATTTGTACTGCTTGTCACATAGATACTGCAATTTTGAGTCCTGGTCATACAAATAAAACTTTTTACTAATAGATAAGAAACGTGGTATATAATTGAGAAAGGTTTTAGATACATTATTTGAACAACCTCATGACACATACTACTTTGCTTCTTTCCAAATAGTAAAAACTACTCACTAATATATAAAAACCACAATAAACATATAAGTAGTCCTAATAAATAATCCAAATACGTCATTATATTATCTTATTACATTGAGATAACGCTTATCATATTGTAAGCACTGCCATTTTCTTCAAAGTTCTTGTGTTTACCATCCTTTTTCATTTCAGCAATCTTGCGAACGTCATTCATATGCTTCTTCGAATGCACGCATATTAGATTAACATACATGGTAACATATTAAGAAGTTCCTGTAACAGATCCAAATAACCAAGTGCATTTATAATTAAGTGAAGTACAACTCAACATGAACACGTCTAATAATAATTCAGATTAATCAAAATGTCTATTAAACAATGAGAACAACCTCTTCATAATAAAGATTCTAAGATTATGCTCGCCAAATTTGCTAAGAGTAATGTTGCAATTTACACACAAATGACTAACACAACCAAAGATTTCAGCAGCTTCACATTCTACATACACCAGCACAGGAACAGTAGCATTGCTGGGTTGTCACCATTTGGAGTGCAGGCCTCATTATAGCTTTTTGCTGGCATGTATCATTACTGTTTCAAGACTACAGATTAACCATAAAACCAAATTCAGGTCAACCAAAATGGATAGTTCAAGACTTACACTGAATAGGAGGAGTTAGATCCTAAAGCGAGAGAAATTCCAAGAAGCTTTCAAAATCAAAACTCAAAACTTTCAAACACACTCAACCAAGTCACTGAAGTCACCCACTTAACAGACCCCACACCCCCTGAACATACCTACTGAACCACACACAATCGAACCTCAATATGTTGTTACCCACCTATATGTGCAATTCCTACTCTCAATATATAAAATTTTTGAACCATTATCTTGAAAATGGGTCATAGAAAAGCTTGTAATTACCATTTACGAACAATATAAATGGGCCGAAACTACCACATCAAGGATAAAGTTATATAATTGGGGCTTACCTATACACATAGAAACAACACCAAACCGACTATCCTTCCCGTGACGCCACATCTCATGAAGTAAAGTTGCAAGACATCGTGCTCCTGAATTTCAATATATCACCGGATTAATAGAACTGAGCACCTTCGAGTGAATGAATACAAAAGAAAAAAAAAGCTAAATTAAGAATAAAATAAGTTACCTGTAATGCATTTGATGAACAGATCCTCGTACTTATGAGCTTAAACTCTGGAACTTCAGAAAGAAGCTTGTCATAGGTGGCCTTATCGAATGAAACCATGCTGTTCACCTTCTCCTTTTGCTTTCACTTGCTCCACTTTTGTAAAAACCAATTCACAAACAATCTTAAACTCCAGTTACTATTAAAAAAAAAAAAATCTATTTTTAACTATTTCATTCAAAAAATTAACATTATTAACAATTTCTGCACTTCTTCCCAAATCAAAGCTCATTTCATCCGATTCTGAAATCTTCACAGTCCCATTCGTGCACTTGGGTTCACATCCCTCATCTTCAATCGACCTATTCAACTCACTATCATATAGCAACCTGTTATTATATTAAACATTTACTGGAAAGCAGCAACCTCAACCTCAAATCATCCAGGTCCACGCAATGGCGAGAGCCGCGGGAGGCAATAAACTAAGTATGCAAATGAATATATGTTTTTTCTAATGCAACTTATGTTCAAATTTTTTGATAGCTCTCATTGCAGCAGCTTAAGAAACCACGTTTTATACCTTTATATGAAGAATATATTATGCTGGTTACGTACCTGTGTAAATGGGGTTTCAAATGATCGAGTTTCGACTTAATATGCTCGACTTAACTCTGGATAATTTAGGTTAGGCCATGAAATGACACTCTTTGACCTGTTACCTGACCCGCTCTGCCTCACTCCACCATCTTTCAAAGCGATTCTCTTTTTCCACCTCACATGCGCGACATGGACAAACTATCACTGCTTTTACACATAAAAAAAAGCCAATATTAGTATGACACCTAATATGAAAAATCAGTAACGTAGAGATTTTAGTAATATCATAATACTTTTTGTTGTGTTCCACTCCGATTCCTGTTCCACACCAATTTCTGTACTGGCTTAAAAACTTTTCTACACATCCAAACAGCCCTGTAAAATAATGAGATAATGGGAAAAATTATGCCTGCTTCTTGTTAAATAAAACTGTACTTAACGAAGGTGCAATATAAATGATTTTGCTGTAAAGTCATACTTTCGCAGGCAACAGTATATGGTATTTAGTGGCTGAACCTGAACAATTTTACAAAATCATAGCATTTTAGAAGATGTTAAAGATGAAAGCTAACCTGCAGACATTCTTTGGATGCATGAAGTTGCAATAGACACCGCAGTTGCAGCTATTATGTGCGCATCGTTATGATAATCTATGGAACATAAAAACAAACATTGGCAACTTATGTCACAGGGTTATATATGATATACAAAAAATAAACAACTGATGGATTAACAAACCAACATAACTGATCATGAAATCATAAGCTTTCCTACTTTCCTCTTGATCCTCTGGCCCTTTCTTGTCGATGTCAAACCCCCAAGACAATGTTGTTACAGCCCTTTATAAAAATCTACCACTCACATTTAACTACGCGAATCGGTAACATAGTGTTTGGGATTACACCACTTTCTTGAGTCACACATGACAGATTCACACTTTCTTGATTCACACATAACAGATTCGCTTGGAACCAAACATAATTAGGAGGTAACAACATAAAGACTAACCTCATAACTAAATTACGGTCACATTTTGTTTCTTACTCTCTGGCTCAATTGACTAAAAGGTATATTACAGTTGTGTAGACACGTGGTTTTCTTGTTCTATTGTATTACCCGGTTATTTTGCTTCACAGATATAACCTTCTGGACAACAACACCAGTTGGTCGAATTTTGCCCAGAGTAACAAACCTGTGACAAATGAGTGAGAATAAGCCGCACGTATCACAAATTGTAGAGTATATAAAGAAATACGTACATGTTATAAGTAATTTATTGTTTGCCACATTCATTAATTTTTGAACAAATAGAAAAGCTTGTAATTACCATTTACGAACAATATAAATGGGCCGAAACTACCACATCAAGGATAAAGTTATATAATTGGGGCTTACCTATACACATAGAAACAATACTAACCCGACTATCCTTCCCGTGACACCACATCTCATGAAGTAAAGTTGCAAGACAACGTGCTCTTGAATTTCAATATATCACCGGATTAATAGAACTGAGCACCTTCGAGTGAATGAATACAAAAGAAAAAAAGAAGCTAAATTAAGAATAAAATAAGTTACCTGTAATGCATTTGATGAGCAGATCCTCGTACTTATGAGCTTAAACTCTGGAGCTTCAGAAAGAAGCTTGTCATAGGTGGCCTTATCGAACGAAACCATGCTGTTCACCTTCTCCTTTTGCTTTCACTTGCTCCACTTCTGTAAAAACCAATTCACAAACAATCTTAAACTCCAGTTACTATTTAAAAAAAAATATTTTTAACTATTTCATTCAAAAAATTAACATTCTTCTGTCCAAATTCATTAGTTTAGTCCTAGTTTAACCCTCAACAGACTTCTATCTACATATCATATTTCCACCATTTCTAATAAGCTTACCAGCTGTTTTACCGTTTTCTTTGATTGATTTCCACAAAAATCAAACACGACTTCTTGTTCACTTCCACTATCAGTGTCGATATCAATATCATTGCCTGAATATGAAACAATTTTTGCACTTCTTCCCAAATCAAAGCTCATTTCATCCGATTCTGAAATCTTCACAGTCCCATTCGTGCACTCGGGTTCACATCCCTCATCTTCAATTGACCTGTTCAACTCACTAATACAACTTCTATCATCATCATAAAGCACACACTGACCCTCAACTCCATACCAAATTACCAAAATTGGTTGAAAGTTGCCTAAATAGATACACTATTGTTAAGACAGCAAAATTGTTGTACCCTTCTACAAACTATTTATATAGTATCATGACCTGTTATCAAGCCGCGGCCATTAAAGAGTAC
This sequence comes from Artemisia tridentata subsp. tridentata, assembly GCA_021014915.2. Lineage (NCBI taxonomy): Eukaryota > Viridiplantae > Streptophyta > Magnoliopsida > Asterales > Asteraceae > Artemisia > Artemisia tridentata. Next base: position 292,870,517 of record CP139505.1, on the reverse strand, counting down.
ACTCTTATTCAAGTATCAAATTGGGCACATGAATTATTTATAAAAGTTTATATATTTTTAACCTGCTATCCAGCCCGACCCATATCACCCACGAATGATATTAGAGCTAATGCTTAAAAAAAATACAAACGAACACTTTGTACTGCTGGGATGTTGCCAGTTTGTCTTTTACGTTCGTACTGCTACGATCTCGAATTAGTACTGCCATTGAAGGTTAGTACTGGTGGTATATATTCGTTCATTGATTATTTTATTACGATAATTGTTTCAATAATGAACATACAAAATTAGACTATTTCACTTTGCCTTATCTACTCTAATCTTTTAAACACTTTTATCAAGCATCCGACATTATTCGGATCAACAATACTCCAAATCCAAAACCCCCCAATTCACAATCCCTCATTCTAAGTGGAATACCATATGCGCTAAGAAGGTCTCTAACACATTCATTATAGATTTATATGGCAGAAAATTTCAACACGAGTTCTCTATCGACTTGCTGAAATATAAACATAGCCTTAAGGTTAAGATTTGAATATTGTTTCTATTGGAATACCTGTGTTATGTAGTCGAATATATTTAATATGGCATATTGGGTGAAACCACACGTTTGGGACAACCCACATCTGGGGTGCCAAATCCTCTTCCCCAAGTGTACAAATGACCATCCACTAATTCAAAAGAACACCAATATTTAAAGGACAAAAACTCAAATGCAAACTTTTTAAGAATGGCAAAATTTTACAAACCTACTCACTCACCAGATAATGCTGCACTATGATCGCCATTTGCAATGATACTACTAACATTGACCTCATTTAATCCACAAACACACTGCGGAGGATTTATAGATTTGACTTTCTCATTTGATATTCCTAGCTGACCACGCTTGCTAGATCCAAAACCAAATAGCATCACGATTCTATTCTGAGACATCCACCGAACATAGTTCCTCATGCTTGGCAAAAGATAAAACAAACACCAATGGATTGAGTAGAATATAATATTACCTGGATTTGAGTGGAATTGATAAAATGGACAATAAAGTCAGCTGGTCACCAATGAAATTGATTTTGGTACAGAGAGCAATTTTTGAGAATAGCAATGCACATACCATATCTAAAACCGATTGTGCTTCTTTTGTTGTTAGAATCCCCCATTATACTCTCATAACTCATAAGAAAATGAATTTTTATTAGGGTTTTGAGCAAAAGTTATTATAAATATTATATAGCTCATCATTTATTTGATATTAACCTGCACATGAAATCAGATAAGAAAAAAAGAATATTGTGTGTGTGATAATGAGATGAATGAGTTATATATTATGGTTTTGAGAAAAAAATACTCCCGACAATGAATGGAAAAATATTATAAACCATCAATGTTTACTTGCAAACCTGTGATGAAGAAAACACAAAAAACCATAAACTGATCATTAGAGGAGATTGTGAGGAAAAGGGACAGTAGGGTTTTTGAGAAAAAATATATTATGAATGAGGTGTGGTTTTTTTTACGTATATGTTTTGATTAGGGTTGCCTGGATTCTAATAATTATCTCACAACATAGGTTTATAGATTTGGGTTTGCAAGATAGAATCAAAAAAATGTGTTGGTCTAGTGGTAATCAATACATGTAAACCTTATAAACAACCCAAGTTCGAATGCTATTAGTGTCTATTTTTTAAAAATTCGGATTTAAAAGTCAACTGTCGAATTAATTTGTTCAAACTTTGCTTACATGGCATGCTTAGGTGGAATAAGAGCATGATTACTCATCAATCCAGCGCTTATTCATCAATCCTGCATTTGATGACGTCATACGCATCCTGTTATATATAATATGTAGATATATATATATATATATATATATATATATATATATATATATATATATATATATATATATATATGTATATGTGTATATATATATACAAATACGTATACAATCACATACAGGCACATTGACTCTTTTAAACTCATTTCACTCAAATATCTCTAAGTATTTCTCCTGTGAGGTTCATTCAAGAGAATAGAACCATTTTTCCTAGACGTTCGAACTCATTTCCACACAAGAAAGGTTGATCTCGATTCTTTTGGATGAGTTTTGTCGAGTTCATGCAATAAACACCAATCTCTAGTCCATTTAAACGTTTCTCACCACCAATTCTTGGTGTGGTCGTGTGTTGGAGCCGTTCCCGTGATACTATTGACATAACATCACAATACCTTGACTTTTACAGCTAAGGTGAGAATTCATAGCCCCTACTTTTATACGTTTTGATTTACTCTTGGGGGAGATACATGCTCAACTATATTTATTTACTTTTACAAGTACTTTAATACATCTTGCATTAGTAGTCAAGATACATTATACATCATTAACATGTTTAAATTACTTTACTCGTTATTAAAATACTTATGACATGATTCGTATTTATATACATATCTGTTCTCTTATACATTATGCATTGTTATTCTAAGACTGTTCGCATGGGTATGTAAGATACATTTTGCATGGGTTTGCAAGATACATTTTGCAGTGGAATGCACGTACTCAAAACACTTATGACATTGATACGTATTATATACACATCTGTCCTGTCCTAGTCCTATTCATACTGTGATACATATTTCTATACACATTTGTCCTATTCATACTGTGATACGTATTTCTATACACATTTGTCCTATTCATATTGTGATACATTTTTCTATACACATTTGTTCTATTCATACTATGTTAGAAGTGGGTTGTAAACACACAGGTTGCAAGTCTTGTATGGGCGGGGCTTGGGACTGAGTGGATTTACAATGCCTTTGCTGTGAAATCTTTATTCAATGCTTTACAGTTAAACTAGACTCTATGAACTCACCAACTGTTGGTTGACACTTTTTAGTATGTTTATCTCAGGTTTATAAGGCGATAGTGGATGCATGGATTAGAGAGTCATTTGCATACTTGGAGACTCGTATCTTTATCTTTTACCATTTGAAACATCTATGTAACTTTATACTTTGGATTTCTTGTTTAAACTCTGATTTTAATAATTCGAATGGTAACATTTCAAAACGTCTCATTTAGAGGTCGTTTTCTATACCTTGATCTATATTATGAAGTAATACCCTCTTGACACTACTGTTCCACTGCGGTAATTTAGGGGTGTTATAGGAGATACATGCTCAATTAATTGCTTTTACTTTCACAAGTACTCTAAACTTTTACATATTACTGTGAGTTCATAATCCCACTTTTATATGTTTGTAGGGAGCAACATGCTACAAATCTGAACACAAGTAATTTTCTTTATGCTATCCTGATTGATATTTCCTAAGCTTACACTATTGCCACTAAAAAGACCCTCATATCATGAGTGATTAATCACTTGCGAGTGAACACGACTATTGTGAATAGATCTATTGGAGGTTGACGACCCATTTGTACTAGCCGGATAGATAGCTATAATGCTAGCCGGATTGATAGACAAATGCACTTTATTTGAGGCTAAATAGGAAGTTGGCAAGCTCTTACCCAAGGGCATTATTACTACATTTAATTATGTTAGTAATTTACATCACTCTTTTGATGTCCTACTATTAACGTTTGCGTGTCATGAGGCTTAAAGCAATATTATGGTACTGTAATGATACAGTACTGCCACTACTAAATTTATGGGTGCAACAACGAGGCCCACTGTCTACAAAACTTGAAACTTGTGTTCAATTGATAACTATGGGTGTAAAACAACGTAGCCCACTATTCATTTTATCGATATTTGTAACCATTACAATTATCGCCCAAACTTGAAACTATTGAAATCAACTGTTTTACTTATAAACTTTATGAATTCACCAACCTTTGTGTTGACACTTTTAGCATGTTTATCAGGTCCATCATGAACGAGGATGGCACGGAGGGGTACGGATACTGATAGAAGGCTAAAATCTTATTATCATTTGAAAACTTATTTAACAACCTGTAAAACTACTGGGACCTCATTTTGTAAACTCTGATATTTTTAAAATTCGAATGATAAATCTTTTAAAATGACTCAATTAGAGATCGTTTTCAGTTATTATAACTGTTGTGCCGACGAGTAACACCCAGTTTGAATTCTGCTGCGTATCACAAAATTAGGGTTGTTACAGTAAGCCTCGACCAAAATTCTATCAGAGAGCTCTACGACATATGCATGCAAATCCCTCTACGTTGTAGAGAAGGTTGGTTTCACGTTTCAATCTTTTCCCCATCATTTCCTCTCACTTGAAAAGAACAAGCCTTCTAGTTCTCACTATCTCTAATCAACAGGTGAACGAACAATGCCTTCATATCTGGTGGACGTGTACCATTGGGAAGAATAGCTATGTTTTTCCCAAACGAATTAAACACAAAAAGATTCTTCTTACACTAGTACATTCAGGAGCTTCGGCTACAACTTTTTTTTATCGTCTCGACGACAAGACGACGGTATCAAACTGTCCCGACGACACGACATCGACAGGAACTTTTCGACGTTACCTCGTCGCTATTCACTTTCCCGACGACAACGTGTGACCCACATGTTTTTTCAGTCAAAGTTTTTGGTGGTTTTGGGAAATAGATGCCGACGTCAAGTCATCAGCACCATAAGAATAATTAAACTCGTAATTAGTTAATCATAATTACATTGTAAACATACTGATGACACGACGTCGGTGGGTAATTAAACCGGTCAACAAAAGTCAATACTATCTCTTAAGGTGTCGACGACATGATGTCGGTATAATAAAACTTATAAATAAAATTTTGTTAAGGTACCGACGACAAGACGTCGGTACCATAAAACTCATAAATAAAATTTGGTTTACGGTGCCGACAACACGTCGTCGGTACCGTAGTGTAATGTAGCTACACAGCTGCAAATTTCCATATTTTTTCCAGAAAATTTTTCAAAAAAAATCTACTAAAACCTGTAAGCAACCAAATCCTTTAACCAATCAATACTAACATGTCGTAACACGTACAACTTATAATGGCTTAAACACTTGCAAATAATCGCTAAACACCCTCAAAATGCATTAAAACATTATAAAGTCTACAAAACGGGTGTTATAATCTCTAAACCTAGCTGACACATCCACAAATGTTGCAATATAAGTCACCAAAAGGTTAAACTACACAATAATAAGATACGGGTCACCAAAATATAGTTTTAAAGATAAGTACAACACAAAATAACCCATATATACCTGTACCACCCCTCATCATCATCCATATCATCACTACGCCCATCCTCATCATCACCACTCTCGCCTCCGCCTCTCCTGCTCCCGCCAGCTGCGCCACTGCCTCCCGCACCACACCCGCTGCCTGAGCCTGCCTTAGTTTAAGAAGGCATCTGATTAATAAACTCGTGTCATTGCGGGTTGCTCCGGACAAAAGCCATCAACTGAGCGAGCTGCGACTTAATTTCCTTAGCTTCTGTTACAGCTGCGTCAGTCTTCTTCTCAGCCTCAACAATCTTCTTTTCAACTTCAGCAAGCTTCTCGTCGATCTCGGCCATACCTAAAAACGAAATAATCAAAATTTAAAAACGGCCATTGCAATACATAAGATGAGTCATGAGTAATCTATTAGTACTGTACATACCTGGAGGTGGAGGCGGGGTTTATGGTAACAGTGGCCTGCTCATGCTGGGTACCACCCTACCCCAGCTGGCTATATGACCCCTCTGCTTGCCCTTTATAACGAGGGCAAGTATCTCCTCTTCTGTGTACGCTACCCCTGTAGGCGTATCCGCTCCCAGATCCCGTAGCCGGACCATCTCTTGCTATGTAGTTGGAAAATAAATCTCTCAATTAATATCTGCCGTGTCTACGAGACTATTTCAATCAAATATCTAAAGTCATGTTTGGAAAAAAAATTAAAAAATTAAATATATTAGTCGTATTACAGATTAGTGATTCAATAAATCATTAAGTGCGTGGTTTGGAAAAAAGAAAAGAAAATGATACTTACATATTGAAGCCCTGCTTCATCCTGCACAATACATCGCACATGCAGTGAGTCTCAAAGAAGCATTTAAAAATGGACGGATACTGGCGCGTTCACGCTGTTCTCGAACTGTATATTTCACATGCATATAAGACGAAACAATTAATAAATGACAAATCAAACACATATATATATTTAAATTACACTTAATACTTTATAAAATTAAAATATATAATTAAAATTAATTACTTTTATAAAATTAAATTTTTTTATTTAGTATAAATACTTTTAATTAAATATAATTAAAATTAAATAATTTTATAAAATTAAAATACTTTTATAAAATAATCAAAATGTTTCTTACGTATTCGTGTCGAGAAGCGGCCAATGATTTGGACCCGTGGCGGCTGTAAACCTTGTTCTTCTTTCAGTTCTCGGCGTTCACAGCAGCTCGCTTGAGGTTCGCCTCCTCCATGTAGAACTTGACATGCTTGTCCCATACAGAATGCTCCATGTTCGGAGGAGGGTTTCTTCTTATCACATCCACAGCCCGAGGTCCACCCTTCCTAGTAAAGTGATCGCGCTTCAGGTCATGCTTATTGTCCAAGTAGCGCCTAGCCAAATATGCACTGATGCCGGTCCGAATGGTTTCCCAACGTTCTTCCCGCATGTGGTGCTCCAGGTTAAACATACGCTGCAATCAAATATAGTTAAAATTAATAGAGATATAAATAAGTAAACAAATTTAAATAAATATACACATTTAAACAGATTTAAATAAATGCACACATTCAAATAATTAAATATAGAGATATAATTAAATAAACAAATTTAAATAAATATACACATTTAAATAAAAAAACATGATAAAAAACACTATAAAAGGAAAATGAAATAACTGACCCCGAGTAGGTGCATGACGTGCGCCTTCTTCTCCTTTTCGATCTCATGCCAGGGGGGGGGGGATAGTAAACGACATCTCCCTAATCAGCTCGCCAACGTAGTTACTAAACCACTTGGCGTTCTTGCCGACATGAACGTACGTCCCCTGATCACCATACTCGAACTCAATCGACTGCGGGCCGTTAAGTTCCACGGCTCTCTTCAGGGCTACGTTCTTTGTGGCTTGACGGACCGGCTACCCCGCCTCCCCCCCCCCCCCGGGCCCTACCTCCACTTATGGGTCGTCGTGATCCTACAATTGAAGTGAGTGAAAACGTCATAAAATAACAAGTAAAAAAATTCAAATGATCAAGTTTAAGTTTCTTACCACCACGACAACCGCTATCAATCTGACGGGTAGGGGAAGGTGGTGGGTCACCGTCACCACCGTGACTGCGCGACACTGCTGCTGCCATCTGTAAAAGTACAAGTTGAATAACGTATAGAAATTCATGAACAAATTAACATAAGCATGCACACATTCAAATACATACACATTCAAAATAAATATACACATTTAAACAATCAATAACAATTTCATCCAAATAAGTGTCGTTTTACAAGTTACAATTTAAGATCAATCTACTAAATCATAATCACTATCATAAACAACATTAGTCGCAACTTCAACTCCATCATCAGAATTGTTTGCGACTTCATTATCAGAAGCTGCTAAATCATAAGGATCATCGTCTTCATCATCAATAAAATCATCGTCGTCATCAATAGGAATGATTGGTGGTGGTGGTGGTGGTGCCTCAACTAACGTTGATTGACCATCAATATTTAAGGTTTCAAATTCCAAATCATTCAAATTAGTAGATAGTTGGAGATCAGATGAGTTGTTGCCATGTATCACATAATCATCGTCTTCTACCACGATGACATCCCAGGTTGTGTTGTGATTCACATCTTGGACGACCTTCCATTGGTGTGGTCGTCTGGCAGGATTTTCAAGGTAGAAGACTTGTTTTGCTTGTGTTGCGAGAATGTAAGGTTGATCTTCAAACGTATAGCTACATGCCCAAATTTGTGTCATGTTGTTTCTAGTGGTAAAACATTGGACTCTACCTCTTTTGTTGCATAAGTCAAACCACTTAGCTCGAAACAACACAACTTTGAACTGGGTATACACAAACTCCAGAATTTCTTCTAGCTGACCATAATACATTTCTCCTTTCTTCTCACCAGGTGAACAAATTCCGCTGTTCTGAGTTATTATATGCACTTAACTATTACACATTCAAAAGATTCGACACATAAACACTACAAGAAATCAGGCAAATAGCCACGGACAGAATTTGTGGGTAAAAGCCATATTTTCGTGGGTAATTGGGTAGTACCCATGGATTACCCACAACTCTTTATAGATGGGTAAAACGTCTGATGCTAATTGTTTGCCCACGACATTTTCATACTGTGGGTAAGTTTACCCACGTCATTCTTGGTGGGCATTTGTTTTGCATTCATGGGTAAATTGTTTGTGGGATTTTCTATGTCACCACGAAACACCCATAGATATACTCGTGGGTATTGTGTGGGTAAAATTACCCACAAAACCATTCGTGTGTAAAAGTCAACTCCCCCATCACGATCCTTGAATAGAATTAACCACGTATATAGTCGTGTATAAAAAGCGTGGGAAATATTGCCCATGATAATCCCTGGGAAAAGTTACCCACGCATATGACCGTGTGTAAATATCATGGGCAAACATGACATCTTTGCCATGAATAATTTGTGGGTATATTCGTAGCTAACTTACCTGTTAGGAATATAAATATTCATATGAAGGCTCGGTCACCCCGAGCATCTAATTAGCATTTATATAGCTCGTAGGCTTATTTATATAAGCTTAGTATTATTAGTATTATTAGTTTTATTAGAGTAGTAGTATCTATATTTGTGGAGTGGGTCGGGGCTTTCCCCACTGTCAGCTCACTTCACAGCCCACTAGGGGCAACAATATGTAGAAGTATAAATACCCCTTCCCACACTTGGGAAGGGTTGGAACTCTTCACACATTTAACCTAATATACAGATTTTTCTCTCAAGGTTCCCTCTCTCTCTCTAACATCTCACTAAACTCAACCATGGATCTAATCTTCCATGAGCCAAGACCACCCGAATCAACCACACAATCAAGATGGTTATTTCCTACAATTGGTATCAAGAGCCATGGTTTCATCTTGGTCAGATCTGTGGTCAATGGAGTTATATTCGGTTGGTTTTATCTCAGATCTGTGGTCAATGGTTAGGTCCTGATTGATTGTGAGTCATTCACTGCTTCAAGTGGTCATTCACTGCTTCAAGTGAGATTTTATTGGTCAAACACTTGTGTCTATTACATTATGTTCGTGTGACTGTCTTGCATCACTAATTTTTGTTTTGGGCTTTAATAGGTGGGCTTTAATTGTCCACAACTTGAGAGAAATGTTGAGTGTGTCAAATGATTGAAATAAGTGTCTCACGTTTAATTTGTTCAAATTGATATGAGATAGTAGAGTGTCTTGGGCTCACTGGTTATGTTCGAATTGCACTAGTCCATTGTTTGACGCATTTTTTTTTCTTTCCTGTTTTTCACATTGGTCTGTTGGGGGTGTCAAATGCTCGTATATCATCTTGTTTGGTGTTGTACAAATTATGTTGTGCCCAATATTTGGTTAATACTTTCAGTTGTAGTTTGATGCAGTATAACTAAAACGGAACAACGGTTTGCAATATTCTTGTGTGCACATGATGTTATTGGTAGAGATTTGATAAAAAGTGTATGTCATGGAAGGAAGTTCTTGGTTACTGCTAGTGTTAAAGAATGTGTTTCTTGAAAGCGGTTTGTCTGTTTGACTGGTCAAAGAGAAAAACACAGATCCGGATTTTAAGGAAAGTACGAAAGTGACAGGTTTGACCGGTCAAATGCGGTTTGTCCTGGACTCGGTTTGTCCCAGACGCGGTTTGTCTACTGGCTCACAGACTCGGTTTGTCTGTTTTACCCTGGACTCGGTTTGTCCATACAGTCACGAACGCGGTTTGTCCTGGACGCGGTTTGTCTGTTTTACCATGAACTCGGTTTGTGTATATATTGTATACTCGGTTTGTCCATTCAAACACGAACTCGGTTTGTCTATTTTTCACGAACTCGGTTTGTCTACTTGGATGCGGCTTATGTGTTTTGGCACAGATGCGGCTTGTCTGGGTTGATAAAGGTGAAACAATATGAATGAAGATGGAGCAGATGACCATACCACAACGACTACAACAATTAACAGCCGCAAACCAACTTCAGTCAAATACATCAGTCTAACACATAACCAATCCTAATCTAATCACTACCTTAAACCGTTCACCACTCCCCAATACTTGCAATTGACAACATGACTCGGATTTAAATGATAAAACAAAGTAATCACAGTCTCTTATTCACAACAACTCTTAAACAAGTAAAATGCCAACAATAGATTCATCAACAAATTAATCACAGTCTCCTAACCTCATCACAGTCTCCTAACCTCATCAACAAATTGGACTCAAAAGACTTGATGTTATTAACATAATCTCAGATTGCTCTTTCTTTCGTGGTTATCAAACTAAATAGAGCCTTTCAAAAGGTCAAGCATACGAAAGAGAAGATATCATCATTGATCATTTTCGAAGCATACAATTCGATTTAACTATCCGAAAATCATAATGAAAGAAAAAGACAATAACAACAATGTTATCATCTTTCCTTTTATTCGGTTAAAACAAGAATCGAAACAAATATAATCAAACCTACCTTAGACCCTCAAGGATCTTGAAGCTTAATCGAATGAAACATCTCCAAAAAGGGTACATTCGATTTGTCTTTGTGTTTCTGATTGCAGTAACTAATCAAGTAAGAATGGGTGGATGTTAGTCGATTTAATGAAGAAGGTGGAGAGGATGGGGGCGCATGATTTATGATGGTGATTAGGGTTTGAGGGGTTGTGGATTATTGGGGTTTGGATGAGAGAGATTAGGAAGGTGAAGGAGGCGGATTTGTTTGTAATTAGGGTTTGCTTTTGTGGCTGATTGAGAGATGAATTGAAGAAGAAGAGGGGCGGATTATTATTTGATTAAGGTTAAAGATGTGTGTAAAAGGGAGTTAAATACCGGATTTGTTTAGGGTTAAGAGAGTGATGGACATGGGCCGAGTGAATTGTTGGTTCTGAGCTTTATCTTCTTTAATCAATGGGCCGAGTAAATTGTGTTGGGCTTTATTATTTTAACTAACTGGCATACTTTGGTCAACTAAGGGTAAATGTGAAGTTAGTATATGATTATAGTTTGACTTACTCTTCCACAAATTGTTGGACTATAAGGTGAATATAGATCGGGCTGTGGTGTCTTGTGAGTCGTGATCCGAAGTTATTGTTTTTGGCAACCGTATGGTGTTGGATTTGGGTTCAAGAGTGAAATGTTTGGGTATATTTGGATCCACAAAGTTTCACGAGGATACACACTTCACGGCTAGTATTTGGGTTTATGAATGTCATCGGGATTACAGAGTTGCGGATTTGGCGGCGTAGTCCAAATAGAGCCTACCACTTGAGCAAGCATGCAATTTGATTTTTACGATCTGAGTTATAGTTGTCGAATTACAATTTGTTTAATTGCTATTTGTCAAGTTGCGCTTTGACTTGTTGCGACTTGACGGATTGCGATTTGACCTGTTACGATATGACGTTGCGAGCTGACACTTGCGATTTGACTTATTGTGACTTGGTTGATTGCAATCTGACTTGTTGCAATTTGACAATCTGTGGCTCGACTTGTTGCGATTTGATCTCGTTGTGATTTGACTCCTGTGACTTGAATTTCGAAGATTGATATTGCACTTCACCCTTAACTGTTCGTGTTGATTTCACGGTTTCTCTTGTAGATTTTAGAAAATCCCGCGAAAGATTCGATTTCTCGGTTTAAATCTCAAGAGCTGTAAAATCCCGTGAAATTAATTTTGGACATGTTGGCGGGACTTGGATTTAGACAACATAAAATTTACGGGGTTTGACTATTCTTTTTCGGGATAAGTTTGTGCCTCAAGATCAGCAGAAATTGGGAAATTATGGTAACTTGGTTGGTTTGTTAATTCACGGGTTGGTGTACTTAGTGTCACAAACATCTCGGGGTGGATGGATGCACGATGTTTGTTGACCCTTGCTCGAGCGTATTTAAGGTGGTTAGACCTGGATGTTCAAGAAGTGGATATATACAATAAAGGATGGAAGGTTGGGTATATATCACTACCTATATTTAAAGGAGTTACGTTGTTGTGCTCAATATAGGTTCTAAATCACAATTTGCAATTTAAGGTGATTAGACTTGGATGTTCACGAAGTGGATATATACAATTAAGGATGGAAGGTTGGGTATATATCACTACCTATATTTAAAGGAGTTACGTTGTTGTGCTCAATATAGGTTCTAAATCATAATTTAGTGCAAGTTTAGGTCGCGGACTTGTTCTTTATCAAGCTTCATCAAGTGATTGTTGTTTCTCAAGCTTCTAATGGGATTGTTGCTCGAGATCTTCTCAAGAGGTAGTCAGGCTTTAAGACAAGAGGTGATCTGTTTGGAGATATGTGTTAACCTTTTACTCACTTTAAAGTCATATGCATTTCATCAAGCGGTTTTGGCACATTACGAGCTTCAATGAATTGTAAATCTACTAAACCATTGATGATGAGGAAAGCAAGGGGTTACTACAAGAGAGTCTGAATCACCTTCTTCGTTGCAGTTGTTTCGTTTGTCTCTTTCCATATTGTGTGCCTGTCAAATTCACATACATCACGAACTCTAAGCTTTGGCAAAAAGGTCATTTCATGTCCTTTTTGAGGGGGAGAATTATCGCAAGTTTCCTAGAAGTTCCGTCCCCAGCGATGTGAATTTTAGCGGTTCCGGTTACAGCGGGTCAGATCGTATCGGTTCAGTCTCCAGCGGTTTGAATCTTAGCAGTGTCGGTTACAGCGGGTCAGATCGTAGCGATTCAGGATTCAGTGGTTCAGTCTACAGCAGTTTGATACTTACTGCTGTGCAGTTAGTTCTTGAATTTATTTCTCAGATAAATCTCAAGAACTGTAAAATCCTGTACACAGTACGACAACTATTCTGGATCAGACAGCTTTGTTTGATAGGACTGACTATGAGTCATGGGCTCTTCTAAGAATTTGCGCATGTTTCTTTTACTTTCTGGCTAGTCAACAGCACAAGATGACCACGAAGTTAATCTGGTATTCTTTATTTGTGATTGAAGTTGTAGTTCTCGAAGGCGTCTACTTATTTTATCTTGAAGTCGGGGTTGGTTGGATGCATGACCTTCAATGATAACTTGCTCGTGCGAAAAATTTAAGTTGAAGACTTGGGTTATCTAGTTACCAGCAGTCGGGGTAACTATCACTTAAGAGTTACTGGAGTACTCAGTGTCACACGTCATTGACGTTGTCGATAATCGCAAGAGGTGTTAATGTCTCATACTTTGGTTGGGTATTGAGCACTTAGAGATCTGCTTGGAGCATTAATTCTCTACACCGTTCTTCCAACATTAGTGCAAGCTTAAGTTACAAATTTGGGGATTTCTTCTTCTGGTTTCAGTATTGGTATATCGGGTTTCCTTCATCAAGTGGTCTCTAATTTGGGTTCAAGGTTGGTTAGTTGGCCAAAGGTTTTAAAAGGTTGTGATGTGATCTGTAATTCTCACGAAATATTCTTTACCCAAACTGATGTTCACCAAAATCTTAATCAGTCATGCCACATTCAATCTGTTACTGCCTCACGGTTTCTTCTTGATTTTGTAAAATCCCAAGAAAGAACTTATTTTTCGGTTTAAATCATAGATTTGTAAAATCCCGTGATGATGGACTATGCGCTCTTAACCATGATCGGGTTAAAACCATTATCAAAGTTCAGTTAAAGCATCATGAAGGGCTAGATTTGGGCATTAACCACAAGACGTGACTACGGAGTTGATTCATTATTATTTATTTGAGGCTGAAGTGAAATTTCATGGGTGCGTGTACTTAGCATCTGAAGATATCGGGGAGGTTGGATGAAGATTCTTCGAGATCCTTGTTCGAGCTTTCAATACAATGACAAGGACTTGGATATCTAGTTATTTTTTCTTTCTCCCTATTACAAAATAACTATCACTTTAAGGAGTCACGTTGTAGTGCTCAGTGTCACACGCAGTTGTGGATATCCAAGAGGTGATGTACGTCTTATACTTGATGGTTGGTTGGTTGAAGAGTATAGAGTACTTAGGGATTCGATGTTGCACGAAGTCTCTACACCACTCTTTGTCACGCATTAGTACAAGTTTAAGTCACAAGTTCGGGTTATATTACTTCAGTATCAAGTTCATCATATTGGGTTTTCTCCATCAGTGGTCACGACATCAAGCCGACAGAATGATAATGGGGTTGGTAACGAGTTAGATGAGAGAAGATGTAAAGAGAGAGATTATGACGTTTGAACACAGCAGTTCAAGCCTCGCTCTTCATCATATGACGTCTGTACAAGTCAGTACAGGCCTCGCTCTTCAACATAATGACGTCTGAATACATCAGTTCAGGCCTCGTTCTTCAAAGAAAAGAAAAGTGTACGCTTAAGTGCACTTTATCTTCTAAAGAAGAGGAGTCTTCTTATTAATGGCCATTCTCATCAACAAGATTCATGCTCTTTCCGTGCTTATTCAATCTTCAAGTGGATCGGCGCATATTGGAGTGTTCTTTTATTCACATATTCAATCAAAAATTGCAGTTGACAGGCATATGCAATTTTTGAGGGGGGGAAAGGGTGAATAAACAACATGTTAGTCTTCAAGAACCGTCAAGTGGAGCTACTTACCTTTGATGGTATTCATATTCACTAGTTCAATCATCAAAAATTGCAGTTGGAAGGCATATGCAATTTTTGAGGGGGGGAAAGGGTGAATATTAATCTACATGTTGGGTGATGATTGAGATATGGTCATACGACTCCTGAAAACGTCAGTTCAGGAGTCGTGCAAACCATGGTTCTCCAACACTACTTCTTCCGTCTATCAAGGTGTTGAAGAACATGGTCATGGAATGCTAATCTACATATTCTCACGGGTTGGTATAATCAGCAACAATGGGTTTCTAGTCAAGGCCTCATGCACACTTCATTAGGCTACATGTACACATCATGATGATGATTCCGATTAATCGTAACCATCATGGGGGAGAGAAATGTGTACACCAAGGACGCACAACAGGTTCACGTGATCAGGGCTTAATATCCAGGATGGATAAATACTGTAGATGATCAGTGGTTCAACCTGTTACCTTGGTATTATCGTTTCACTGCTACATTATGTGCTGATTAATCGTAACCATCAGGGGAGAGAGAATGTGTACATCAAGGACGCACAACAGGTTCACGTGATCAGGGCTTAATATCCAAGGATGGATACATTCTATAGATGATCAGTGGTTCAACTTGTTACTTTGGTGCTATACGTATGACTGAAGAAGGTCGAGTCATCAGTCTATTCTTCATTCTCTGTTGGGAGTTATCTTCTCATGTGTATGCTGCGGGCTGATGGGTTATATGTAAGGGTACTGGAAGACATTTGGTGAGATGAAGATGATTGGTATTCTATTCCTCCACATTGGGCAATCTTGAAGAAGGTCGAGTCTTCAGTCTTCTCTACATTCAAGAATGTTGAGCTCTTTTCTTACAACTTGATATTTAACTTAATCCCATGACAGTTCTTGTTTGATGAGTTGTGGAGTTAAGTTAAGTTCAAGTTGTTCTGTAGTTTAAGGTTAGGTCCAACTTGATTTTAACCCAATCTCATGACAGTTCTTGTTTGATGAGTTGTGAGGTTATGCTGAAATCAAGTTGTTACTGGGCTTAAATTTGTGGTTTAGTTTAACCTCATGACAGTTCTTGTTTGATGAGTTGTGAGGTTAAGCTAGATTTCAGTTGAGGCTCAACTTAAACTACCGAAAAGTTGCCTAAGGTTTTTGACGGAGTCACTCTAGGACGGGAGTGTTAGAAGATTAAAGACGGCATGCATTTGGTTATCATAAGACTTCTTCATATTTCGGGCGTTCATCCAAAGTCTTCTTCCTATTATGGGTGATCGTCAGAGGTTGTCAGATTGGGGGAGAGCACTAATTAGGGGAGAGTGAAAAGCCAGAATCATTCCCTGATTGAAAGTGCTCACATTGCTCTTCAGCAAGTCAAGTGATGAATGCGGTAAAGATTCAGAATGCTGAGGAGTAATGGTTTCTGGTTCGTATCCTTGTATATATATACTTGTTCATATTTTATACCATCTTGTAAATAGATTTATAGAAATCTTGCTAA
This sequence comes from Artemisia tridentata subsp. tridentata, assembly GCA_021014915.2. NCBI lineage: Eukaryota > Viridiplantae > Streptophyta > Magnoliopsida > Asterales > Asteraceae > Artemisia > Artemisia tridentata. The sequence goes on along the minus strand of CP139505.1, from coordinate 292,854,250 downwards.
TTGTAAATAGAGAAACTTAAAATCAGAAAAACCCATAAAAATTGAAAAATTAGAAAATACCAAAAAATAGTTTCACCTAGGCATGTCTTCTGTTTATCGATAACATTTACGGACTTAGAAATGTCATTCAATAATGGCACGGGTCTTTAAATGAAGCTCGAGCAGAAGTTAAAATGGATTCTTAAAACATGTCTAAAATGGCTTGCTATTACTTTAGATAGCAACCCGCGCTTCAAACTGGGGAAAGCACGTCGCCAAAAAGACGGCTGTTCCTCCAACCGGGTGATGTTCACCTGGGCATGGATTACTTTATATCCATGTTTCTTCAATCTGATGTACGTTTCAGTGCATCATTTCTTGTAAAAGAAGAGAAGTCTTCTTTGTATACAAATAGTTTTCATTCTATGATTCTTCTGAAAATTATTTGTGAGACACTTGGTGAATATGTGTTGTATGAAATTTGTTTATACTTGGATTATGCATATAATTTGTCACTCAATCAACGACTACACAACCTCATGACAGTTCTTGTTTGATGAGTTGTGGGGTTGAGCGTGATTTTAGTTGAGGTTCAACTAGAATACGGGTCATTGATTGAGGGGGAGAGTGAATTCAAATTTTATATCATCAAACGGGTTTCTTGATTAATACATGACTCTTAGAAAAGGTTTTGCAGTTAATGGGGTATTAGTTGAAGAGGATATTGCTTAAATATATCAAATGACCAAGTGTGTTAGTTGCTAAAAAGTTTAGGACATTATGTGCAATTTGCTTGTAGTATCCTAGCTTCATATAACTAGAAGGTTCATTTGTATCTCTTTGGAATCCTCGTTTAATCCCCTAGATACATTAAAACTCAAAATCTGAAAGAAGTTAGAAAACCCAATGTGTTTGATGTTCTTGAATGCTCCACTGACATTTGTATGATCTAAGTGAATGAGTTTCAAATGTTGTTTGTCTCTGCTGCTTAATTGTTGTTGATATTGTGCATATGTTCTCAGGATTCGCTTAGATAGATTGCTATTATGATAGAATCATGTTCCTAAGGTCCTGAATTGAATATTGAAATTCGTGTGAATTGCCATGTTCATGATTGCTATTTGCTCTTCATGCTAGATAGTGGTTTGACGTAGTTCCTGATTAGGGTTTGATTTTAAGATGAACTTGGTATTATAATGTGGCAAGCTGCTGAAGGGTAGCTATTAAGGAATAGTGTATCTGTATGCATGTATATCTGTGTTGATATTCTTATGCAGATTCCATTGCCAAAATGAATGTGCCAGTTCCCATTCTAACCACTTAATCAGACGTTCAAATTCTATTGATTGGCTCGAAATTCACCACGACAACAACTTCGGCAACAACAACAACAACAACACCTTCACCGCCACCACCATTCATCTATTTTGGTCTCGCCAAGTGGGGATCAACGACATTTGCGAAAGATTTGTTGGTGGATGGATAATTGATGTTGACTACTAACTCATAAAAGCGGGTGATTACATCGTCTGCGCACAAGGTCAATATCATTTGTGTCATAATAAACAAGTTGTGCAAAATAAGCAGTGAAACTCCCTCTTAGATTAAGGGGGAGTTCAGTATGTTTTCATCATCAGAACATGTTAAAACTGACCACATTTTCTCCCATGTTTTTCTAAATTATTTAAATCAATTGGGATCACAAATCTCAAAAGGTTTGAAATTTTTGATCGGGGGAGAGAATGTGATTTAAATATGAAACCTGATGAAAATGTGATGTTTTGGATTTAAGTGAAAGCTCTCCCGTATGTGCTAAACTCTTTTGTATACCAAGGCACATATTGAGGGGGAGCAAAATGTTTTGGACTTAAATGTTGGGCCCTCCCATATGTGCTAAACTCTTTCGTATATCGATGCACATATTGAGGGGGAGCAAATGAACAAAAAGGATTTGGCATAGCATGAGATCGTGACTCAGACTTAACAAATGAATTGACGAAACATATACTGTCATGAATCGAAAGGACATATCCTGGCCGGGTAATAATTTCAAGCTAGTCTAACTAGTGATGTAAGCGTGTCTCGAAAAGGATGTGTCTGAGTAGAGTGTACCGTTTCGAGAAACTTTCTATGGACCTGACCAGGACGGGTAATAATTTCAAGCTGGTCTAACCAGTGATGTAAGCGTGTCTCGAATCGGTCATGTTCACTGAAAGTGGATCAATTCAAAAAGTGCGAGCTCTACCTAACATGTGCAAATTTATAAAACAATCAACCGAGCACATGTTGAGGGGGAGCATTTGAAAAATATAAAACTCTCAAGTGTTTGCAAAAATGTGTTTCAGAATCATGAACACTTTGAGAGATTTTTCAAAGATTTGGTTTATGGCAATCGTGGAAGTACACCAAAGACTGACCATTTTAATTAATGCATGGAGTTATAAGGATGGTTAGGTTAGGCTCAAGTTCCCACGATCCCGCCAGAGCCGGAGGGATCTACCCAGGGACAAACCACTAGTTAGTGTAGAAGTCCTTAGGTATGATTAAAAAGGAGAAAAGTGTGATTAAGGGAAGAGTGCCGACTGAGATGGAGCTAGTACTGGAACAAACCCAATAAGGTACTAGTAATGAAGTCTCGGTAAGCACTGAAGGGGTTGAAGAATGAAAAAGAATTGTAAAGATAAAGGGTGAAAAGAAATAGCCCTCCTTACAACTTAGGCAGAAACCGGGTCAATACATATGCTGTCAGAATCACTTAGTTGATTGCTGGCATTGAAGACAAAGTATCATGGACCCAGTGATACGTTGCACAACCCTCCTTAGCCACTCAAGGTCCCTCAAAGGATTCTTGTTTCAATTGTCACGGAGTTCAATACATTCCTATCGTCTCTCTCACTCCGAGTTAGATGATATTGAATAGGTGGCAGTTCTCTCCAGCCTCCGCTCACTAAATCAAAACGCACTATAGAGTCTAGAGCCACGAGATGCATAATAAGATCTCATAGGGACACGAATTATTTCTACACTGGTTGTTCAACATTAAGGACACCAGTTGTAAACTTATGAGTCCTACGCAGATCTTGGCAATCTGCCAGAACATTCATGAGGGAATTTACTAATGTAATTCTCAATGATTGAATGGAAATTCCTGCCAGGGTCAACATCAATCAGCCCTGAAAGCAGGTCACTTCGGTAATTCTTTATGGATTACGCTTAGTGATCGCGGCGGTTTCAAACAGTCTACAGTCGTGGAGTGATCTCCAGCGACTCTCCTAATCGTTGATGTGCTACGGTTCGATCTTAAAAAGCCCTCTGTGGGTTTTCGATTAGGAACGGTCTTGGTAAGGATTAGAGAGAGTTTTCACACTATGCTGGTAACAATCTCGAAGTCCGAACCTGTAAGTACCGGACGTTTTATTGCTAACTGTCGTATGCAGGAACTTCTGGCGATTGTAGCTGATTGCTGTTGCAGCTGTTTGCGGTTGTAGCTGATTGAAGTTGCAGCTGAATGCGGTTGTAGCTGGTTGCAGTAATGATGCCAATCCTCTACCACATGTTCACACTACATCATCTATGTTATTCAACAAAGTCATGATCAACCAAAAGACCTTCAACACGGCTTCTGCTAACTCTGATGCTAAAGATCATGACATCAAACAGTGTGAGCATGTCGGCTCGAAGAATATCACATCACATGGAAACATACGGCTGAAAGATGACTTGGAAACAAATGTTGGATGATAAAGTCGAAGAATACTCAAAGATCATCCAAGACAATCAATCAGTCATCAAATCATCACTGCTGAATGCACAAAGTTTCAAGACAATGAAGAATCAAAGACTACGAGCTATGACGACAACTTCAGAAGATAAAATGCTAGAATTCAAGTTATTATTTCCGGGGTGACCTCCCTTAGGGGGAGATTGTTAGGAATATAAATATTCATATGAAGGCTCGGTCACCCCGAGCATCTAATTAGCATTTATATAGCTCGTAGGCTTATTTATATAAGCTTAGTATTATTAGTATTATTAGTTTTATTAGAGTAGTAGTATCTATATTTGTGGAGTGGGTCGGGGCTTTCCCCACTGTCAGCTCACTTCACAGCCCACTAGGGGCAACAATATGTAGAAGTATAAATACCCCTTCCCACACTTGGGAAGGGTTGGAACTCTTCACACATTTAACCTAATATACAGATTTTTCTCTCAAGGTTCCCTCTCTCTCTCTAACATCTCACTAAACTCAACCATGGATCTAATCTTCCATGAGCCAAGACCACCCGAATCAACCACACAATCAAGATGGTTATTTCCTACATTACCCACTACTCTCTGTGAGTAAATCGTGGCTAAATATTCACATCATATTGTGAATAATGCATGGGTAAATATATTGGTAAATTATGATTTTATTTTAATATTTAAAGTGTGACAAATATGTAGCATCTAATATAAAAACCACACATTTAACACAAATATTCTTGAAATATAAAACACACGATAATAAATAGATCATTCTTACATAAATATTAAGGCTGCTAACCGAAACCATCATTTTAATGATGTCTCAAAACAAATAAAATAAACTGAAAAGAACAAACCATCATCATAAAGATGTATCAAAACAATTAATATAAAGATAAATATGACTTATCAACTCACAATCATGCAGCTGTCATGGTCATCTTCCTCACTTCCACCTGCTCGGGAGTGACTAGTAGTGGGACCTGGACGAGCATCTCCTCCATCAGAACTTTCACCATCAGAATCACAATCTGGAAGGGTTATATTGAAACGATTGCACACAATCTCAAGAGTTTTACTTAATTTGTTGATCTTTCTCTCCATTTTCTTCGACTTTTTCTCCCGCCCGTCGTCTACCATGGTAACTGCAGTTGTTTTATTTCCAGTATCTGTAATATAATCAACTCTTTTTGACCCAGCACCATACAAGTTTCTTTTCTTTGCACCACTTGCTGCTGCAATGTAAAGTGTTGTTTCGTCTACCTGACTTTCTGCAGAAGCTAGATTTTCCTCCCTTTCTTGCCTTAGACGCAACACACTCTCCTATAAGTGTGTACATTTTATCATGAGTAATCATACAACTAAGAACTATATTGTTTAAAAAGGAATTCAGAACTTACATTAATTGTTTTTGACTTCTCATTAATAAATGTTTTCTTGTCATGGCCGCTGGTATGAGTATGCAAAAAAAGCTCAAATCCTGTAGGTAGACGCTTGTATATAGATTCCTACATCACATATATAAAGAAGAGATTAATAAAAAATTTGGATAAATATGCCGATCATATTAATGATGTATTATATGCAGCTTAAATACAAGATAAAAGGTTTATTGTATGGATGATTGAGTTCGAAACTAATGACCTAATTGATTCTGTATTGTGGAATTATCAAAAATCTAATATCTAATGGTAATATAACGCTAGCTCGGTGTTTCAATTTTCTCATGTTTAAAATTCTGGTGTTTCTATTCAGGTTGTCGATTAATTCAAGTTTGATTGCCTCTAGACCTCAACAGACTGTAGTTACAGTTGATAATAGACAAGTGATATATAGATAGTACAATTAGTAGTGGCAGTATAACAGATGCATCTGGAAACGTTTACCAAGCTGCTGCTGCTACTCAACCACCCCCCAGAATGCCCACAGGTACATCATCAGTCATTTGTCTTTAACAAATTTATACTTTACACATATTACTAACACTTGTTTAAGTAATATGTAGCTACACATACATGTAACTTGAAAAATATATATGCTACTATCTAAAAACTAACAAAAGTGGTTAAGAGAAATAAGGAGGAGAAGAAGGACAGAAAAGTCCCAAGGGCAAGTTTGGTTAGGGAGTGTGTGTGAGAGGTTCTGGGAAGGCTAGAGACCAGGGTTCGAACCCTGGTTTTGGCTTTTTGTAATTATTATTATTATTATTATTATTAATTATATTATTATTTTTTTTTTGTGTTTTTCTTTTTAAAATCTTAATAAGCACATCAAAATAAGATTATTTTACAAAAACAACTAATTTTATAAACTTGAAATAAGCTCAGAATTGAGCTATTAAAATTCAGATTAGTAAGGATAAAAAAAAAAAAACTAAGGTTGGAATGAGTTAATCTTAATAAGCTAACTTTAAGCTAAAATAAAACTGAAATAAGCTAAATGATACTCGAAGTAATTCTAATAAGCACAAGGGAATTTAGAAAAACCAGGACAAAGAAACAAATAATCACTTAAAAGCAATAAGGCAAACTGAGGCTACTGATGCAAAGCAGCCCTTAAGGGGCTACTTTAAGCTAAGAAAAAGCCATCAAAAAGCTAATATAAAAAAATCAAAAAAATGTGACACAAGTAGACTAGCAATCAAATAGTACTTGTACCAAATCTTGGGTTAAATGAACTTATAATGAACTTGTTAAAATTCAGAAACAAGAGCTTGTTGAGACAAAATTATAGAAAATGCAGGTTCAAAAACAGCCTGCTGAGGCTACTATTAAGCTTATTTTTAAGCTTTAATAAGCTAAAGAAAGTTCTGAAAAGGTGTGAATAAGCAAATACCAAGTAGCAAACTATCTAAACTAGCAAAATAAGCACTAATAACAGTAAATAAGGCACTTGAAATAAACCTTATAAACTAGATCAGAACTGAATAGCTAATTATGTATCATGATGTAGCAGTTTCTCAAAAATTAGTATAAGTAACCTTAAATCAACTTGAAACCAGCTCAACTCTGGAAATTCATCTTAATTCACTAATTTGAACACATAATAGGCAAAAACAAAACTAAAATCTACTTACTCCTATAAAAGCTATCATAACAGATTATATCCTCAAATCAAGTCAAAGTACTTAATACCAATGAAATCCTTAAAATTAGCTTAACAGAAGCTACAAACTACTTATTTAAACTAAAATAAGCTAGATCAAACCTAACCAAAGTGCAAATGAACAGTAATATAGCATTTAACCTATATTAACCCCTAATACCAAACACTCCTTAAAGGGGACTGTTTTACAATTTAGGCAAGGAATGACCAATTGAGCAGATTCTCAAGAACTCCAATTATAGTTAATATACTTACAAGATTTTTCGCATGTTCACGAAATGAGATTAACCCTCCGGTATGAGTTGCAGAACCTTCACCCTTTAGACGATTTTGTGTATTTTTTTCTTGGATCTCCTTATACTTTGATGTTCCCCAATAAGTTGTGAAATTTGTCCATGCGTTGTCACTCATGAATACAGGTTTCACCATTTTACTTCTTATGTCTCTAAAGAAATCAGTATAGCGTACAGAAGCTTTTGCATCCCATGCTACCCTCACGCTTGTCCTGGCATCCGGATCCCATAAAAAATGTTTCTTTTATAAATTCAAATAATTAGTATTTATAAAAAGAAACATAAATCTGAATAACAATTAAAATCTAATCAATACCTTAAATTCTCCAAAATAAAAGTCTTTTGTAGGTTAAGACACCTTTGTCCAAGTGTACCCGGTATCATCAATTTTTTCTTTAAATATCTTTGTAATCTATCGAGAACACGCAATTGATTTGTCGAATCTGTTACGGTGATGAAAAATATAATGAAATAATAGAATAAAAAATTTGTGATGCTCAAATTATATATTTATAGTACTTACGATCCATTCAAAATTTGCACTTGTTTTCTTCCAGTTGATGGATTATCTAAGTTCTCAATGATGTTTTCAGGCGTCGTTTGATGGGTATCATCATTTATAGTTGAATTATTAGTGATATCATTTGATTGTCCTTCACTGGTATGAGGCCTACTTTCTCCTGCTCCAAGCCTTTGCCTTGTTCAATTGTTAGATATATCATTTGATTGTCCTTCACTGGCATGAGGCCTACTCTCCCCTGCTCCAAGACTTTGCCTCGTTGAATTATTAGGGATATCATTTGATTATCCTTCACTTGCATGAGGCCAACTCTCTCCTGCTCTAGGCCGTTGCCTCGTTGAATTGTTAGGGATACCATTTGATTGTCCTTCACTAGCATAAGGCCTACTCTCTCCTGATCGAAGTATTTTCTTTTTTCTAGCCATGTCTACAAGGAGAAAGTTTTCAAATATAAAGGAATGTGAGAAATTTCTGAGATAATGATATCCAAAATTAGACTTAAAACAAGATATAAGTACATTTGGTTCTAAATAGTATTTACTGATCATTTTAGCTTATTATAGCTACAAGCTTATTCTGTGCTAGGTTTTGGTGATTTTTTGTCCAACTTAGTTCACTAAGTTGATTTACAAAAGATGGGTTGATTTCATAAGGGTTTGATACAGTTTCAGCTCAAATCAGTGTTAAAACTACATCAGTAGCCTATTTTTCCCAAATCAATTCATGTTTATGAATTATCACAAGTTCATTATAAGCCCAATTAAGCTCAAATTTATTACAATTACTATTTGGTTGCTAATTTAATTGTTTCACATTTTTTTGATTTTTTATGGTAGCTTTTAGATAGCTTTTAGGAGGCTTAAAGTAGGATTGAGTTAGTTAAAATTCTGCACTAAAATTGTTCAGATCAGCTTCTGTTTTTGAATTTTCACAAGTTCATTTTAAGCTCAAATGTTCTAAAATTTTGTACAAAAACTCTTGGGTAGCTTATAAACTTGTTGTTCACTAATATCTCAAATACACACTCGTATAATGAACTATAAAACTCGTACTACTACTAAACTAAGCTACGACTAGAGAAGATAAGTAAATAACCAACAAGCTAAAGAGAATAAGATGAGAATGGAAGGCTTTCATATTCGAATGACTTAGTAACAAGGCTTGCGCATAATACATGAAAAACCAACAAGAGAAATGTTGCCTCAACACCTCTATTTATAGGCATAACACTAGGGCAACATTTCCTTACATGATTCTAGAAAGAAAATGATAGGAGGGCCGGCCCATGGACTCCTTATGGACCGGTCCTTAAAGCTAACATAAAGTCCTAAATCGTGCAACATGTAAACTAAATGAACAAGACTTGTAATATGATTAAAACGTGTTCCTAACAATCTCCCCCTAAGTCTTGATCATCAATGTTGCATGACGTCATCTTTGCTTCTTAGGCTTCAGACGTCTTTATAATCTTTGTTTCTTTGTTCTTGTTCTAAGATGATATGATGTTGTCTCGATCTGCCAATCTCCAACGTCTTCTTGTCTTCTCCATCATGCTCATATGTCTTTGACTTGTTTTCTGCAACTTGTTCTCACTTTTCAATCTTAAAACATGAGAAAGGTTGAAGTGCTTGAACTTTTGACTTTACTGTATTATAAGTTGAACTTTTGATGTTACTGAGTCTTTGAGAGAACATTTCTTCAATATATGAACATGATGGAGTCTTGATGGTCGAACTCCAGCTCCTCAGCAGCAGCAGCAACAACAACATCAGCAAGAACCAACCGGTACTTATAGGCTCAGACTTGAGATTGTCAACAGCATAGTGTGAAGACTTTCTCAAATCCTAACCCAGACCGTTCTGAACCGGATTCCCCCGAAAGGGATAACACGGACACACCGAAGTGCACCCACGATTCAGTGAGTCGCCGGAGATCACCCCACGACTGTAGACCGTTTGGAGCAAACACTAAGCGTAACCCACAAGGAGTTACCGAAGTGTCCTGCTGTCAGAGTTGTTTGATGTTGTTCTGGCAGGATTTCCATTCAATCATTGATAATCACAAATTGTGACTTCTCTCATGAATGTTCTCGGCAGATTGCTAAGATCTGCGAAGGACACTTTCCTAAGTTACAACTGATGCCCATGATGTAGAACACCAGAGTAATTCTAAGTGTACCTAAGAGATCTTTTATGAATCTCATGGCTCTAGACTCAATTAGTGCACATTTGTTTGGTCGTCGGAGGCGTGGAGCAGATTGCCTCCTTTTCAATATCAACACTCTCGTAATGAAAGGTCGATAGATTATGAAGGGTTCTCCGTGTGAATGAAACAAATGTCTTTTGAGAGACACTTGAGTGGCTTAGAAGGTTTATTAGTGCGTCACTGGGTCCGTGACGTCTTTAGTCTTCAATACCGGTGATGCTCATCAACCAGTAGATTATGAATTGAACCCGGTGTCTGCCCTAAGGTTGAACAAATGGAGGGCTATTTCTTTTCACCCTTTTCTTTGCTTTTCTTTTTAATTCTTCAACCCCTTCTTTCTCCTTTCATTCATTTTCTCCTTTTTTATTATCATACCTAGGACTTTCTAGTTCTAAACTATTGGTATTGTCCTTGGGTAGATCCCTCCGGCTCTGGCGGATCATAGGACGGTTTTTCCCTAACCTTAGTCACCTTATAACTCCATGACTATCCTAATGATGCCATAAAACCAAAACCATTGAAAATCTCTCAAAGTGTCGATAATTTGTAAAGACATTTTGTTGACACCTTGAGAGTTTGATGATTTTCAGAAAGACTCCCCCTTAACATGTGCGCATAAGTAATAAATTTGAAATTTGCACATGCCGGAAAAAGTTAGAACTTTTGAATTGATTGACTTTCAATGAACCTGATCGTTGCGAGACACGCTTACATCACCAGTTAAACTGGCTTGAAATTATTACCAGTCCAGATCAGATTCAAAGATTATCGCTCGAAATCGGTACATTCTACTTAGACACGTCCTTTGCGAGACACGCTTACATTACTAGTTAATACTGGCTTGAAATTATTACCCGTCCGGGACATGTCCTTTCGACTACTGACTTTTCCTATCGTCAATTCGAGGGTCAATTCTGAGTATGAGCACAAGAGATTCCAGCAAATGAGACATCATATTTTAATCATCTTTTACTTCTCCCCCTCAAAAATAGCATACTCATGATGTTTTTGGAAAACGTTTATGATTAAAATATGTTGTTTTTGAGTTTTAGGGAAGAATTTCAAGAACATTAATATGTCTTTTGAACAAAGATTATATTTTCAAATACTCCCCCTTAACAAGGGAATACTTGTCCTTATGAGCAGAATGTTTGAAAAAACTTTAGAAAAACATTCTGGTTTTAATTCTGCTCATAAGTAAGAAGCTTTCGCTCCCTTTTCAGGATTGAGGCACTGAAGCGTACCTCAGGGTCCTTTCTTTGGGGTCCAGGTTGTACACTGTTATGTGTGCACAAGCCGTTGTCATATCACAGTCATATATAAGTAAGAATTATGAATGAATAATGAATATTGAAATCAAATTCTTACAATTAACCGCCTTTGCCAAAAGTGGTGAATTGTGGATCTGTCCTCTGAAATAATCTGATGGCAAATGGAGGACGACCACCAACATATGTTTCCAACCTCCTCATCTGATCCCTTCGGTAGAGCCTTTCTTCGATTGACCAGATAAAATTCTTGACTTGCCTAAGCTGATGATGATTCCATTTCTTGTGCTTCTTCAATACTTGATCCTGAACTCGTGAAACTAACCCATCTCGAACATTCTTCAGAGTGTCATCACAGAACTTGTGAATCTCTTTATGTGGCATGAAACGGTTTGTGTTTGTAGCACTTCTGTAGATGAATCCGAAGACAGGGTCGTTCTTGAGCAAGTACTGAGGCTCTCTGTTGTCAGTAAGAGTAAACATGGGTTCCTCAAGATTCAACTTCTTCTGATAGCTTTCAACTCCAAGCTGAAGATCCTCAACACGTTCTTTGATAACCGTTCTTCTGATGAAGTGACAGATAGCCGTGCTAAACGCATACAGAAGAGTAGGATTAAGATGATTCAGCTTCCCTTGTACTTTCATCAAATACAAATCTTCAATGTCATTGAGATTGAGTGCGGGAAAATCTGCTTCATTGAACGTGTAAAGTAGATCATCTTGTCTGCGAACAGTGATCTCAGAAATGAAAGTGTAGCCAAGCTTTTGTGATCCCTTGGCATCAAGCACCGCCTTGATACGAAGATCACTGAACACCTTTTCACGGGATGCCATGAGGCCAAGCTTGTACTTGTACCACGACTTACGTTTGTCAAACCAGTGGTGAATTCCAAGTTCAGCGTCACGATCATATTTTGCAAGTTTGTTGATGAAGAGTTTACGGTGTCTAGCTTCTTCCTCAATGGCAGGATTGATGTAGTTCGCAGCAGGAGTGAATGTGATTGAGGTAGCATATTTGACTTTACTGGAAGCCCCATGTACGAGTAGTTCCAGATCTTGATTGAAGAAGAATGCGAATGGGATTTCTGACATTCCATGGTATGGTCGGATCACAGGAAGTGGTTTTGTCCAGTCAGTGATGTATGGACGTTTCTTACTGTCAAGACCACCTTCCCTGAATACATCTGGATTTGTCCAATCGAAGTCTTTGGATAGTGCCCGAGCAATGTTCTCCAGATGATATTCCAACTCAGCGGTACTTGCAAATTTATCTTTTAAAAGAATGAAGGCATCATTTTTTATTCTACGAAGCTCTATTTTTGTCATCTTCTTAATGCTGAATGCATGTTTGACTTTCTGAGTGTATTCAAACGTGTTATCTTCTATTTTGGAAGCTTCGTCGTTGTTGATCTGAGCCCTTGCAAGATGGTCGAACCAGTCATTTCCATGTAAATCTTCATCAGTATCCAACCATGTTACCACAGCTGGTTCTTCAGAAGGTTTCTTACTGCTGGAAGGTTTAGACTTTGCTAGTATTGGAGGTGGTTGGGGTGGATCATCTTGAGGTTGAAACTCAATGTCTTCATTTATGAAATGTTCAAAGTGATGCTCGGTTGCCTTAGGACCAGATTCTTGATGTTTTGGAGGTGGTGAAGAAGTTTTATGTTCTGTTGGTTCCTGAATGTGAATACCAGATCCACTCCCAGTCTTTTGTTTCTTCTGTGTGGGATTTGGATCTTAGTCCTCATTGTCGTCATCACGAATCCTTTTACCCTTATCAGTAGCAACTTTGCAAGAAACCTTCTCAATGTGCGCTTTAATAGACTTTATGAGACTGATTTCTTCAGGAGTCTTATCAAGGAGAAGACTGATCAGCAACTTAGTGTAACGGACAAATGGAATTTTAGTCAATGGTTTTTTATACTGAGCCCGTATTTGAAACATAAGATCTTCCCAGATAATAGCAGCAAAATCAAGGTTATGTTTGGTAACAATTCCCCAGAAGAGTTGAGCATGAGAAAGTCTGGGATGTTCGTGACCACTGTCTCTTCCAGACACTGATCGAATCAAAATGTAGTACATTGCTCTCCATGGTTGAGGAATGGACTTAGCATTGATATTTGAGATAATGTTGAGTGGAAGATTGGGATCTACATCATATCCAATGCCAATGAGAAAGTTGAGAATGTCTTGTTCAGTGGGTGAAGGCCAGTATTGTCGTGAGATATCCGGTGGATTAGGTAGAGATAAAGCTTCACGTAGATGTGCTGGTGTGACTTTGACTTGTTTTCTGTCAAGAGTGCATGTGAAGAATTTGTCACTGTCATCAGGGTTGATAGTGCTCCACATCTGATGGATGTATAACTCAGGAATACTATCTGAATTCTCCAAAATACCACGGCATTCATGTCTTTTGAGGATTTCAATAACAATGCGACAACTTGGTTCAGCACACTTGATGTTGTCAAAGACAACTCTTGAATTGTTCTTGCCATACTTAGCTGTGAACCCTTGTGGGAATAATTCAGCTTTGGTGATCATTGGAAGTGGTCGTTGTTGTTGTTGTGAAGACATTGTGGATAATCTGAAACAGCATTATGAATCCAATTTGCAGGATATATGTGTGTTAGCATTAGATAAGACCAAGTGTTTGCACATAACATCCTTTATTAACATGACTTTGCAATCATTAGTATATGAATTGATCATTTTAATTTGTATAAGAAACCTTCTTTTTAATTTGACAATACTTAAGGAAATTTGTAATTTCTTTGGAAATTTGTAATTTCGAAGGCAGTTGTCAAATGCAAGAGACTTTGACAAATGCGAGAGAAATTACCAATTGCGAGAGAAAATACCAATTGCGAGAAGAATTGTCAAATGCGAGAGAAAGTCCAATTGCGAGAAAAATTGTCAAATGCGAGAAAAATTCCAATTGCGAGAAAAATTGTCAAATGCGAGAAAAACTTCAATTGCAAGAAAAAATTTTCAATTGCGAGAGCAGTTACCATTTGCGATAGCAACCACCAATTGCGAGAGCAATGGCAAATGCGAGAGCAAATGACAATTGCAAAAGCAATTGCAAATTCGAGAATATCTTATACAAGAAATTCTGAAACCCGTATGAAGACGATTTTATCACCTAGATTTTTCTACGCATCTCATTTTTACACAAATTAAAGATATCACGCAAACTGTAATGGATTCACATAGCTATTCTACGCATTTTGTCCAAGTTATAACATGAATTAACCACAAAATCTCTAGAATCAAACTGCTTGTGCATCGTGTTCTTCATAAACCCTAAATTTCAATTAACGGCTAATTGATGTTTCTGGGTTTAATCTGAGGCAACACATGTTCAATTCATATCATAACAGCAGCATAACAACTCTCTAATTACACCAAAACATTCGCACTCGATTTTCCCCAAATTATGAACATAAACCCTAAATTCAAGAATAAACATTCATATGGATTTCTGGTACGATTAAGCATGCATATATGTTATACAATCAAGTTCTAAGCACAGAAGTACAATCATAATCAGACATAACACATGGGATTAAAAATCCCCAAATCATCGTGAACCCTAAATTGTGAATAATTATTACACATTAAATCCACCGTTGGATCTTTAAATCCTTAAGATCCATTCGTTAAAAACATGTTATAATCATAAAATCACTCACAAAATTGCTTGATCTTGACTAGATTGGACGATTGATTGTAGGCCGTAGATTAGTTTGGTGAGTGAGAGTAAATGCGAGAGACAACTTTTGCAGTAAGAGTAAATGTGAATCACAGTCAAACAGTCAGACGCATTAACTTCTACTTCTATTTTTTAACCTTTTTCACAATTAGTCCCTTAACCTTTAATGCGTATACTCTATTACTCCGAACATAACAAGTTTCAACTTATAGCATTTACAGTCCTCTAACAATCAAAGTTCTAGTTATAGAAAACATTTATAGTCTTTTTAATAACCAATTTTGAAGCAACAATGTTATAGAAAACATGCAAGTACAAATTTTAAAAAATTTGTCAAATTTTTGTGTCTCCCCCTCAACATTTGTTCAGAAATACATGAAGACGGTTTAATAAGAACAAAATGTTGAATAAGGGTTTGTACTTGCACACACAGACTTTTTTTTTTTTTTTTTTTGAATATATTTACAAAGTTGTTTGGAGATGTTTGACTTTGTTAATTGTTTTTAAGAAAATTTTCCAAATCATTTGGCGTCAAACATCTCATACAAATCCGGTGAACCAGATCCACAAATCTTGCATGAGGCAAGGCTTTTGTGAATAGATCCGCTAGTTGGTGTTAAGTTCCCACAAAGTATAATTCAACAGTACCCTTTTCCACGTGTTCCTTGATGAAATGGTACCGGAGATCAATATGCTTGGACTTCGAATGCTATACTGTGTTGCATGAAATGGCAATGGCACTCTTGGAGTCGCAATACATCAGAATCTTGTTGAATATATAACCGTAGTCCATCAGTTGTGATCTCATCCAGATGACTTGAGCACAACAGGCAGACATGGCTACATACTCAGATTCTGTTGAAGACAATGAGGTACAATCTTGCTTCTTTGAGTGCCAAGAGACTAGCTTGTCACCCAAAAACTGTGTTCCTCCAGATGTACTTTTCCTTGTGTTTAAGCACCCTGCATGGTCAGCGTCTGAAAATGCAACAAGTTCAAACCCAGAATCCTTTGGATACCAAATTCCCAAATTAATAGTTCCCTTTATGTATCTAAGGATTCTTTTAACGGCTGACAAATGCCGTTCAGTCGGTCTAGACTGATATCGAGAGCAAAGATATGTGGCAAATACAACATCCGGTCTGCTAGCCGTGAGATACATGATCTAGCCAATCATACTATGATACTTCGTAGGATCAATGGGTGTCCCATGTATGTCAGCATCTAGCTTCGGGGATGAGGAGGACATTGGGGTGTTATAGGTGTCATAGCTGGTCATACCATGCTTTTTCAGGATTTCCTGAGCATATTTTGACTGACTTAGAAATATACCACGGGGTGACTGATGAACTTGCAATCCTAGAAAGAATTTAAGTTCACCCATCATAGACATCTCAAAGTTTTGTTTCATCAATTTAGAAAAAGCGTTTGAATATTTTTTATTGGTTGAACCAAAAATAATATCATCTACGTAAATTTGAACAATGAGAATGTCTTCCCCGTGTCTCTGTATAAATAAAGTCGGGTCAACAGTTCCAATGGTAAAATGATTAGCAAGGAGAAATGCAGACAGTTTATCGTACCACGCCCTCGGGGCTTGTTTAAGGTCGTATAGTGCTTTCTTAAGCCGATATACATGGTTAGGATGATCTGGGTCCACAAAGCCTTCTGGTTATGACACGTACACTTCTTCTCTGAGTTGTCCATTGAGAAATGCCGTCTTCACATCCATCTGATAAAGTGTGATGTTATTGTGGGCTGTGTATGCCTGAAACATTCGAACTGCCTCAATCCGAGCCACTAGAGCAAATGATTCCTCTAAGTCAATACCCTCTTCTTGGCTATACCCTTTTGCTACCAGTCGGGACTTGTTACGAATCACTGCACCATCTGCGTCCAGCTTGTTCTTCCAAATCCATTTCAATCCAACAACATAAACTCCATCTGGTCTTTCAACTAATTCCCAAACTTCCAAACGTTTGAATTGATCCAGCTCTTCTTGCATGGATTCAATCCAGTTGTCATATGTAAGGGCTTCTTTGATGTTTTTAGGTTCAGATTGACAGACAGTGAGTGCATACATGCAGTGTTCACTATCTGAGTGAAGTTTTTGTCTTGTAATGACTGGATTGTTAGGATTTCCAATTATATTTACCAAAGGATGATCTCTTGTCCATTTGTGGGTGGAAGGAAAATGTTGAATGTTGTTTTGGTGAGATGACGGGTCCATGTTGCTCGAGGATGATTCTCCTATTTCTGGAATGGTTGGTGGTGGAGCAAATGGATTGAAGAATGCATTCCCGTCATAATCTGAAGGTGTGGGAACTTGGTTAGAAGTGGGGGAAGAATCTTCAACTGCAGGTGGAGGTGTTTGAACCATGGGTGATGAGGGTTCAGGTTGAGGTGCATTGTTATCAACTACTGTAGTAGTAGTTGCAGATTGATCAGGTGCTTGATTTTGGACATGTTGAGCAGCGGAACTGGTGGAAGCATCTGATGCACTACTAACACAAACTTCATCAAACATTGGTGCAAACAAATCTTCCAGATCTTTCCTGTTAAAAGGTAAAGGTGCAGCCGAAGATTCAGGGAAGTTTAGACGGTTATGTTCGGGTTCTAAGCGGTCTTGCTCAGAAGCCATTTCCGTGAGTTCATCAAAATTGGCGTGTATAGTCTCTTGAATTTCCCCGGTCCGAAGATTCCAAATTCTATATCCCTTAGAATTTTCACAGTAACCAACGAATATCCCGATGTCTGCTTTAGCCTTTAATTTACCAAGATCATCTCTATCATTTTTTGGGTAACACAGTGCTCCAAAAACATGAAAGTAGTTGATATTTGGTTTTCTGCCTTGAATAAGCTCATATGGAGTTTTGTTGTGTCGTCTGTTGATCATACCGCGGTTCTGAGTATAACAAGCAGTATTAACAGCTTCAGCCCAAAGGTAATCTGGCAATTGAGCATTGATCAACATTGTTCTAGCTGCTTCCACAAGCGTACGGTTTCGTCTTTCAACTACACCATTCAGTTCGGGAGTGCGAGCAATTGAATATTGATGAACAATCCCATGCTTCTCAGTGTATTCCCGAAGGGTTTGATTCTTAAATTCAGTGCCATTGTCTGTACGAATAATCCTGACGGTGTTACGGACTTGAACTTGAATCTTTGTGAGAAACGTGATGACCATTGACGGAACTTGATCTTTTGTCCGAAGAAAGTAGACCCATGTCCATCGTGAGTAATCATCTACTATTACCAATATATACCTTTTCCCGTTAGTAGTTTGAACCCGCATTGGACCACACAAATCCATATGTAGCAGCTGTAGGACATGATCCGTGTTGTGTTCTGTTTTGGGAGGAAAATGAGCAAGGTGACTTTTCCCTTGTTCACATGCAGAACACAAATGATCTTTGGCATATCTGAATTTGGGTAATCCGTCAACTAATTTAATCCTTGCAAGGTTAGTCATGGTTTTGAAATTGAGATGAGACAATCTTTTATGCCATAACCAAGCCTTTGTGGGATTAGCTTTGGAGAGTAAACAAATAGGAGATGAAGCTGTCATGCCTTCAAAGGATATGGTGTATAGACTGGTTCCGCGTCTTCCTTTCATCAAATCATTTCCTTGAAGATCAAGAATGAAGCAAGTTTTCTCCCTAAATACTACTTCTAAGTCTCCGTCACAGAATTGTCCCACTTTTTTTTTTTTTTTTTTTTTTTTTTTTTTAGGTGAGAATGGAAGGCTTTCATATTCGAATGACTTAGTAACAAGGCTTGCGCATAATACATGAAAAAAAAACAAGAGAAATGTTGCCTCAACACCTCTATTTATAGGCATAACACTAGGGCAACATTTCCTTACATGATTCTAGAAAGAAAATGATAGGAGGGCCGGCCCATGGACTCTTTATGGACCGGTCCTTAAAGCTAACATAAAGTCCTAAATCGTGCAACATGTAAACTAAATGAACAAGACTTGTAATATGATTAAAACGTGTTCCTAACATATAAACTTGTTCCACATTTTTCATATTTTTATATTAGATTTTCAATAGCTTAAAAATCACCTCAGTTGGCTGCAATTTTTTTTTTTTTTTTTTTTTTTTTTTTTTTTTTTTTTTTTTTTTTTTTATAATTTTGCCTCAAAACAGCCTGTGTTTATGATTTATCATCTGTTCATTATAAGCCCATTTGTTCTGAAACTTTGTACTTTTATTGTTTTATCGCTTATTTACTTGTTCCCCATTTTTATGATTTTTTATATTAGCTTGTAGATAGCTTTTCAGTAGATTAAAGTTACCTCAGTTGGACATTTTTTGCCCTGCACTTATCAGACCTTATAGCTTAATTGACCCTCAGTGCTTATTTGCTTCTGTTGTCAGCTTATTCTTGTTTTTAGGTTTAAATTAGATCATTGTTAGTCTAAATTAGCTTTTTCTAGTTCTTTTTTAGCTTAGAGATAGCTTATTAGCTCTTAACCTTAGTTTGTTTTGAAATTTAGCCCATTGTTCAGATTTCTAAACTTAAAACAAGATATAAGTACATTTATAGAGTTTTTAATCTAAATATTTGATTAAAAATGATTAAGGAGGTTAATGCTTCTAAATACATTTGATTCGTTTTAGTGTTTCTATATATGTTGCATTCAGGGGAAAAACTGAACCCTCTTATTTTTCTCTCCTTCACGTGTAACAAACACAAGATGAAACAAGGACGACACGCAGTGATGCTACCACATAGACTAACCATGTGTGTTCATATGGCTTACTACGCCTGGTGTAACAAAAAAAATGAAGACATAGACCCTTCTTACACATTCGATTCCTATGTGGTTCATTAACCCACGCAATTACAATTATCGATCAATACTAATTTAAAGAACCCTTAGGTTTTTTACATGAAAGTGTAAAGTAAAAATAAACCTAATCAACTCTATTCATGCAATAAAACTCAATGAATCAAGCACCCTAACATTAAATTAAAAGGTAAATTAAAACTAATTACCACAAATTATGGTCTAATATAGTGAACGGTGTATGAACATACCTTGTTCTACTGCTTCCTAAAAGTCTATTGCATCTGATAAACCGCCAGATAAACCTCATGTGGAAGGAGTGACTGCTTCTCCACGATCCCCACATATCTAGGGGCGCCAAATAATTTCCCAGAATGGCGCCAATATCTTTTCACAGGTGAATAACCGTATGGTCTAGTGTGGAAGGTTAAACATTTGATGAATCTATAGTTTTTTTATTCACTATATTCATTATATTCATTATACTCATAAGCATTTTATTATAAAATATAGTTTGATGAATAAGTAAATACTATATATTATCATTATTAGGGATGTCAGAAACACATATCCGAACCGAACCCGATTAAGCTTATTCAGGTCTGGTTCGGGTATATTTTTAGCCTCAACCCGTATTGACCCGACTCAAATTGACCCGAACACGATCAACCTGACTCGAATAACATTTTTACATTCTAAACATATTGAAGTAAGCAATTTTTTTAATCATTTTACTTTTATTCGGGTTGACCCACCCCGATTTGACCCGACCCAAATTGACTCGAACCCGATTAACCTGATTTCTAAATAAAGTCGGGTTTGGGTATGTTCTTTTAGCCTCAACCTGAATTTACCTTAACCCGACCAAGTCAACCCGAGTAACACCCCTTATTATTATTAGTATTATTGTTATTTACCTCTTCATTAGTATTTTAGTTATTATGAATTAGAATTAGTGATGCTAATCAGATTATCAGGTCTATTGGATGTTCAAAGGAAAGAAATTAACTCGCAAGAAGACCTATATTAAACGGATTTGTCGGGTTCGGGTCAATTAGGTTATTAGGGTACTTATAACATACAAACAATAGCTGTGTATAGATCTTTCTTCTTTCGCAAATGGGTTATTAGTCGTTAGGTTTTTATAAGTTTACCAATTCTTTTTTACATTTTGTACAACATAACCAAATCCAAAAAGGTATGTCTTAAATAGCTTAACTTCAAGTTTCGTGTAAGCATAGACATTATAATAATCGATACAAGTAAAGTTGGAAATGAAAGAAGCTATTTGTGAGATAATTGAACTCAGCTGTGAGAAAGTCGACTTAAGCTCCACTTGAGCTCAACCAGAGCTTGACTTTTAACTCAAAGCTAATTAATTAGTTTTCGAGCTCAAGATTAACTTAAGCTTAATCGATTTAACTTGACCGAGTTCGAGCTTCATATAACTATCCGTTATTATTATTATTATCTTTATTATCAATGTCTGCTATTTAATAAATCTGTTATCTTTAAATTTTCCGATTATTTTGCACTCGCAACCGACCCTACAAGGAAATTTATTCGTTAGGTTGGGTTTATCAACAAACATGAGTTGCATATCGATTTTCTTCTTTTGCAAATGGGTTGTCTCGTTAGGTTTTAATACTCTTACTGACTAATCTACTTTTTTTTTTACAGCATAACCAAATCCAAAATGTTATGTCTTGAATAGCTTAACTTCAAGTTTCGTATAAGAATATGCATAATAATATTCGATAAAAGTAAAGTTGTAAATGAAGGAAGCTATTTTTGAGATAAATGAACTCGGCTTGTGAAAAGGTCGACTTAAGCTCCACTTGAGCTCTAGTTAAATGAGCTTAACCCGAGCTTGAATTTTAACTTAAAGCTTAATTAGTGTTTGAGCTCTACAAGGAAACATATTCACCTGGTTGGGTTCATGGACAAACATGAGTTGCATATCCATTTTCTCCTTTTACAAATGAGTTGTCTCGTTAGAATTTAATATACTTACCAATTAATCTTTTTTTTTTACAGCATAACCAAATCCTAAATGTTATGTCTTGAATAGCTTAACTTCAAGTTTCGTATAAGCTTGGTGTGTGTCAAGTTATATATATATATATATATATATATATATATATATATATATATATATATATATATATATATATAAAACCCAACCAATTGGTAAATTCAATCCCTGATTCGCAAAAATCACTGCATAAATATTTCCAAGGAATACACGAAAGTATGTAAACCCAGGTCGTTATCCCCAACGAAGGATTGAATGGAATTTTGTGAATTCGAATCGTGAAACGTGTCGTGAATAGTGAAAACAATGAGATTTTGGATTTTTATGCTAAAATATGTGAACATAAACTGAAAATGACTTAATTAGCAAGGAAATCGATAATCTAAGGCACACGTAATTAAAAACGTAAAGTAAACCTAAAAACGTGAATTATAGTAAACGGGAATCTGAAAATTAACTCGGAAAATGGAAATTATGCAATTTACAACCACGGGAAGCATACATAGGCTAAATACAACTTAATAAGCGTAAGAAACAAGTCTACAAAGCATAAACGAGAGAAAACGCAAAGAAAATAAAAAACGAACCTATACCGGGAAATCCCAAGCCGTATAAAAGTGAAATCGTGAAATATTAACTTTACGGGTGCAAATTTATTTTTCCTAAGTTCTAATTAATAAAATAAAATTAAAAAAAAAGAATTATATTTTTTTGAGTTTTATTTTATTTTCTATGAATTAAAAACTGTTTTTTAAAAGAAAAATAAATTAAAAATACTAACTGAAAATGAAAAATTATGAAAAATTACAGGAAAGTCCTAAATGATATTCTAGTCCTAGGAAAAATAAAAGTGGGATGCCAGCTTATTTGAATAAGCTGTTAATAAGCTAATAAGGGAAATAAGCAAAAGGAAAAATAAACGGGTTAAGTAAATTATTTGTGAAGGTTATGACAGGAAAGACCCAAGGGCGCTAGTGGTATTGTGTTGTGTGTTTAAAAGGTTGAGTTGTTGAGGTCTAGGGTTCGAGCCCTTGTGGCTCCCTTGGACTTCCACCTTTTTTTTTTTTTTTTTTTTTTTTTTTTTTTTTTTTTTTTTTTTAGGAACTTATTTACTACTTAAAATTAAGAACATTTTGTGAAAGAATTATTTTTTACAACTGATAAATAAGCCAAAATAAGCTACTGATGG
The DNA here is from genome assembly GCA_021014915.2 of Artemisia tridentata subsp. tridentata. Classification (NCBI taxonomy): domain Eukaryota; kingdom Viridiplantae; phylum Streptophyta; class Magnoliopsida; order Asterales; family Asteraceae; genus Artemisia; species Artemisia tridentata. Next base: position 292,831,399 of record CP139505.1, on the reverse strand, counting down.
TAACAGTGGGCTAATGAAAGAAAACAAGAACAAGGCAAATAAGCAAAAGGACTGTTAAACTAATTTTAAGCTAAAGTGGTAACTAAATAAGCTATAGCAAACTAAATACCATCTAAATAAGCAAAATGGAGCAGAATGAGCAACAATCTAAGGCAAATAAGCACTGAACCTAACCAAATAAGCTAAAAGGATCTGCTATTGTGTGCTGGGCAACTTAGTTCAAAAAGGAATATTTTAAGCTACTAAAAAGCTGTTAAAAGCTAATTTAAAAAAAATCAAAAAAAAAAAAAAGAAAAGAAAAGGAACAAGTAGATAAGAAATCAAATAGTAAAAGTACCAAATTTCAGAATAAATGGGCGTATAATGAACAGATGATAAATCATAAACACAGGCTGTTTTGAGGCAAAAGTATAAAAAAATGCAGCCAACTGAGGTGATTTTTAAGCTACTAAAAAGCTATTGAAAACTAATATAAAAAATCTGAAAAATATGGAACAAGTAGATAAGCTACCAAAAATCTTAAGTACCAAGTTTCAGAACCAGAGAGCTTATAATGAACTTATGATAAATAAAAAACACCAGATGTTTTAGCAAATTGATATGCAGACTGTTTATATGGTTCTGTGATCAGATTTGAGCAAAAATGAACCAAAATTCTCCAAAGCCTAATGAAATGTTACCCACTTTAAAACAACCAATAAATGAACTGAAATGAACACAGAAACACTACAAATAAGAACCAAATCAGCTTATTCCTATAACTAGCTTATGAGATCAGGACTTATCCTTAACCCTGCACTATTCAACTCAGACCATCAAAATCCTCCAAAACAGGTCAAATGCACCTACAAACTACTTATTCAAGTCATTTTAAGCAAGATCAAAAGTTACCAAGTGACCAAATGAACAGTAACATCAGTTTTGACCCTTTTTAATCCTGATACAAACACCCCTTTATATTACTGTTTTTGAGAATTTAACTATCAATGACCAAAATAAGCTATGATTCTGAATTAACACTGATTAACTAACTTAATTTAACCCTAATGAACAATTTTCAAATGGAAATAAGTACTAAATAAGCACTAGCTAGTTTAAACTATATTTTTTTTGTTTTTTTTGTTTTTTGTTTTTTTTTTATGATTTTAAAGAAAAATGGAGATTTAGCCCACACTATCTATTACCAATCATCAAAAATCAACAAGTAGCACAAATAAGCACTAATAACTCCAAATAAACAAAAACTACGAAAGGAGCAAAGAAGGTACACCAACCAGACGCATTTAGAATCGTTTACTTCTAATTCCTAACAGATGGAAATAATGCAGAAGCTTATGATTACAAGAAAAACATCGTTTTTAAAATTCAAACCAGTGTAATTGTGTAAACACCAAACAAAAAATCCATATATACTAATACTGTTCCCTTTTCGTACTTTCGACCTCAAGAAACTGAATTTTAACATAAAAGTAAAGGAGACAAGGTAATTAAACAAACTGAATTTTATTAATAATCTTAAACTATTACAAAGCTTATAAAAAAAGATAGAAATTAAGACAAAAAAAGCACTAAATAGCAATAACAAGCAGTGAGAAAGCAATATGTATAAACAAAACAAATAACTAAATGCTAGAAAACATAATTCAATCGGTGTCATCTCCTAAAGAAGCATCATCACTATCATCTCCTAAAGAAGCATCATCACTATCATCTGTATCAACATCATCAAGTGAATGTGTGTTGACTTCATCATCTTGGAAAGCCAAATTGACACCAGGAAGATCAATAAATGATTTAGGTTTGGCTTTAGACACAGCCCACCAATCAACTTTATCCCGCCGTAAGCTTGGATATGACGTATAATAGACTTTTGATGACTGACTAGCCAAAATAAAAGGTTCATATTTGTTAAATCTTCTTTTATGGTTAACATCAACTAGATTGTACCCTTTATGAACCTTCATCCCAACATTTGGCGTTGGATCAAACCAATCACATTTAAACAATACAACTCTTTTAATCGGGAGAGCTGGGTACTCTAATTGCACAATCTCCACTAAAATGCCATAATAATCAGTTGACGCATCACTATAATTAGAACCCTTTAGGCAAACTCCACTATTGTATGTTAATCTACCCGAACCATGTTCACTAGTGTGGAATTTGTACCCATTAACAAAATATACCGGATAAGTGACCACACTTCTCAAAGGCCCTGAAGCAACATCTTTGATAATTTGACTATCAACATTACCTGAATCGCGTGCCTATAATTAATAGTGAAATTGAAGTTAATACGATTTACATATAATTATAAGTGGTATCCATATGAGTTGAAAAGGTAAAACACTTACGTAGTCATTAAACCAATTTGCAAATTCATGCTCCAGCCTAGTGTCAACTTGCACATCAGTTAAATTTGGCTCAATTGTCTTTATGTCTTCGAAAAATATCCTTGGGTATAAATTTTAAATTAATAACAATGACTCGCTCAACATTACGTTAAAAAAAAGATGTATGTATGATACTTACTTGACATACTGTTCAATCTCAGCACAATTCAGTAACACATAAGTTCTCGCAGCATCATACTCTTGATCACCTAAATGTCTTTTTTTTTATTGCCCAGTAATCGACGAGAACACTTGAATACAAATATACTTCCTTCATAAAGGTCCTCATCACCTACATCATAATTTCAAGGCACTCTATTCATCTTTGTGTTCACATGAGGTTCAAAGTAATGTGAACAAAACATTGATGTTTCCTCAATTAAGTAGGCATTGGCAATTGAACTTTCAACCTTAGCTTTATTTGTCACTTTCTTTTTTAGTTTTCCCAAGAACCTACAATGTTGGAACAACGGGTAAGTAGTTTCCTAAAAAAATTAAGATGATTTGACAAATAATAACCAAGCACCTTGTCGGCTAAGTATTTTCCTAAAAAATTTAAGTATTCCATCTTGAAAGTTATCAATAATGCTATAACTAAAGTAGATAGCATAATAAATAAACATTTTTAACCATAAAACTACCCACAGGTCAATATACATAATCAATACATACGGGATATTGTATTATGCATCTATTATCCATGTATACTAACTCCGCATACATAAGATTTTCAGGTCCATATATAGACAAGATGTTACCTATAAAACTCAAGCAGCAATGTAAAAACCACAAGTGATCAAACATACATTGAAAAAGGTCCCACAAATAGTCTAAGATAATTTTTGTTTGGTAGTTAAGCTAACATTGTAGGTGATCAACAAACGAAGAATGGTATCATGATGTAATACTCATTAACGATAATAGTTTCTTTGACCTCGAATATAATAGGTCCATAAAAGTATAAAACTGCATGTTATATACGGAGAAAAGATAGTTTACACACCATGGCCAATCTAAAAGGCAACCTAGTAAAGGATTCATGATTTATGTAAGAATATAAAGGCAACCTAGCAAGGATTTTAGTTTTCAAAAGTTATCACAGGCCACAAGTGGTGATCAACATACAGTACTGCAAGGTAAATTTTGTATTCTGTTATGTTACAGTAGAAACTAATTTTACATTGCTAAACCACAGGGGAAGATATCTGTTGTTGCTGACATTAAGAAAATATTATATTAAAATCAAAAATTTAATGTACCTTTCGAACGGGTACATCCATCGATATTGAACAGGCCCTCCAACTCTTGCTTCATAGGACAAATGAACAGGAAGGTGTTCCATTGAATCAAAGAAGCCAGGAGGAAATATTTTTTCTAACTTGCACAAAATAATAGGAATTTCTGCATGTAGTCTTATCAAGTTGTCCATTTCAAGCGTAGTACATGTAAGATCTTTAAAAAACAAGCTCAACTCAGTTAAAGCTTTCCACACTGTCATTGGCAGCAATTTGCGAAACGCTATTGGGATCAATCGTTTCATGAACACGTGACAATCATGACTTTTCATACCAAACATCTTGTACTTTTTCATATCGACACATCTTGCCATATTCGAAACATACCCATCAAGAAACTTGAGTTTTGCAACCCAATCACAAACTACCTTTTTTCTCCTCTTTCCCTAAGCTATAACAAGCTTTTGGATATTTCCCGGTTGATTCATTTTTCTCCGACTCCTTACGGTTACAATAAATTCTTACATCCTCTCTTGCTTTAGCGTTATCTTTAGTTTTTCCTTCAATATCCATTACCGTTTCAAATACGTTCTCAAAGACATTTTTCTCAATATGCATGACATCCAAGTTATGACGAATAATATTAGTACTCCAATAAGGCATATCCCAAAAGATGCTACGCTTTCTCCACCCACATGATTGGCTTATAGAAGCGTTAAATTCCGCCCCTCCTTTTTCTGTAACTTTCTTGAATTCAAACGCATCAATTTGTTCAATAACTTGCTCCCCTGTCTGTGTCATTGGAGATTGTGATAGCTCAACCCTGTTCTTGATAAAGTCATTCTTATTTCGCCTAAAAGGATGATCATGCAGTATAAACTGATGATGGCAATCAAACCATGAAACCTTTCCACCATTTTTTAAGCTAAAAGCTTTTGAGCTCTCCATGCAATATGGACAAGCTTTCTTCCCAGCTATACTCCACCCAGACAACATTACATAGGCTGGAAAATCATTAATGGTCCACAAAAGTGCAACTTTCATGGTAAAGTTGCGCTCCTTTGAAATGTCATAAGTTTTTACACCTTTCCAAAGAGTCGTCAATTCTTTTATTAAAGGTTGTAAGAAAACGTCTATTCTTTGCTTCGGATTCTTTGGACCGGGTACAATACTTGTTAAAAACATGTACGGATCTTTCATACACATCCATGGAGGCAAGTTATATGGTGTTAAAATGAGAGGCCAACAATAATATTGCTTTCCTGATTGCCCAAAAGGTTGAAACCCATCTGTTCATAACCCTAACCTTACGTTACGTGTCTCTGCTGCAAATGGAGGATTTGCTTGATCAAAATGCTTCCATGCCTCAGCATCAGAGGGGTGAGATATGACGCCATCCTCCTGAACATGCTCAGCATGCCACCTCATATGTTTGGCTGTAACATTGGAAGCGTACAACCTCTGTAGCCTAGGTATGAGAGGAAAGTAATGCATAAACCGATGTGGTATTTCTGTTTTCCTCTTTTTTGTACCAGTCTTACTTAGTTTATATCGAGGGTGTTCACAAAATTTGAAAATTAAACTTTCCTCATCTTCTTCACCCCAATACAATATACACCCATTAATGCAACAATCAATTTTCTCACATGGAAGACCTAAATCTGAAGCAAACTTATTTGTCTCGTAAAAACTACCAACCAACTTATTATGAGGCGATAATGGATCTTTGAGAACTTGCATAACATCATCATAGATCTTATCTGTCATACGAGAATCTGACTTGATGTTTAACATCCTTGTAACTAGTGACAACTGTGAGACTTTTGTACAGCCAGGCCATAATGGTTCATCAGCTTGATGAAGAAACTCATATAACCTCTTAGTTTTCGGGTCTGGTGGCTCAGATACATTGTCATGTGAGTTTGGATTGAAATCATGACCTGCTGCTTCTAAGATCATGTTACGATATGGATTTGGCCCGTCATTATCTCCATTAGATGAGGTGTTGCAATTTGATTGCATAGAACTAGAGCCCACTTTAGGTTCCCCATGAGAGGTCCACTGATCATAGTTCTTAACAAACCCCTTTGATAAGACATCCTCCTTAACCTGGTCTGGTAATTTATATGCGCGATTCTTAGAAAGACTACATGGACACCTTATTTTATCATTATCCTTATCTATTGTTGGTTGTTGGCAAGCATAATCCACAAATGATACAACCCGATCTATAAATTCAGGATTTAATTCCTTATGTCCTTCTAAAAATCTACTATTACACATCCACTCCCGATCTGTTCTCATTTTAAAACTCTATCCGTAGTCGGTGTTAAACCAAAATAGTTGTCTGTAAAAAAAGGATACAAAATTAACAATACTATTTTAACCAATTGTGTCTAACTTGCACATATCTAATTAAATTACAAACTTTTTATCTGATAAGAGAAAACTTGCACATATCTAAAACACTTATTCAAATGAAAAAAACCTATTAAACTCGATACACAACTTTTTATGTATCGGACGCCTAGGCGCTTTTTGTTTTGTGTTGTATTAAGATGAGGCAGGCAACATCATAAAGCATGGCCCAAGAAAGATAAAAGTTGTTTTGAGTCTTTAGAAGAAAGATACGTTTGATGCAATGGCAATAATGCACACATAGGAGAGGGGCCAAGTCAGTACGAAATCGATCCGCATCGACCAGTAAAAATGGCAAATTCAACCGATTACCTAAGAGTTGGCTGATACGGGTTTAATTCTATATCTATTGTTTCAAACGGGTAAAATCATAGAATTGAAAAAAAATGCTTAGTTGCTTACAAGGAAACAAGCCAAGTGAGTCAAAACAGGGCCAAAGTTAATAATTGAAATATTAAAACTTTAGTAATACACAAATTCATTAAAAGGTAAAAACTATCTCGTGTCAACCCAATCACACTAAACCATTTTGCTACCTCTTTCTGCACATGTATTGTGAAAAGCATTGATCAAGCATTTTAGTCAAGGTAATTGCAATGTTCTTCCATCGCTTTAATTATAACATAAGCCATAACAAGATTATAACAACTCGATTGCAATTAATGATTTAAATAGTAGTGATATATGCAACTTTTTTATGATCATGAACTCATGATACTTAATAATTAATGTAGAGACAAAAAGTTAAGTTATATGTTTACCTTGAGGCTTGGGTACCCACGAATACTAAGGCTATGCTCTCGAACAACGACAGTGGCAAGATTAAGGGAAATTGTTGTTGGAGATTGACGCTGGGCTTTTAAATCATGAATTTTGGCTATATCATGAGGCTATCGATGAAGAAGGAGCATCAGTTATGATTTAGAGATGACTGAACCTAAATCAAGGGAATTGTTTTTTTAATAGCTTAAAAGGGTATTTATAGGAAGCAATTTCTATTGTTCGCATAAAATTGATTCGAATTGACGTATCAAACCATCAACACTAGGAGTCGTTGATGTTCTATCCTATCTTAAGATGTCTTTTTTATGAGGTTTAGTGATACGTTGTATGCTATGATTTATTTAAACGATTTGATAAAATCGAGCTGTATAAGGTCTTCTGCACTTTTTATACGGTTTTCCAAGTAATTTGGTGCTTTTGCTGTCACACGTGTCTTTCATCTTGTTTTATTTATATGAAAATCCTAACTGTATAAATCTTCTACACCTTTTTTTATATATATAAGGTTTTGGTTGTCTCTCATGTATTGTACAATTTACTTGTTTGATTTATGTCTGATTGTGTTGCATTAGAACACTAGGTGTCATGGGCAAGCAAAACTATTTTTGGTTTTTGCAAAGAACGCACACATAGTCCTTGTATCAAACATTCAAACAGTCTGTTTCACCTACAATTCTCATGTACAAAGTTGTGTATATATTAGGTATTACATACTTATAATAAATTTCATATTATTTCATTATTTTAGAATGGGGTATTTTTGTCAATTTTCAATATTCCGGTGGGATTTTTTCCGGATTTGGTATAAGTGAAAAAGGAGATGTACTTGGACGGCCTCTAAATAAAATTTTAAACATTAGCGGCTTTAATGAAAAAAGTATAAGACTTGGGCGGCCTCAATGTACAAAATCCCTAAAATAAACCTATTTGTAGTTTTCTATTCACCTTAGGGGGCGTTTGGTTCCCTAACTTCAAACACAACGTTTTTAAATGTCATTAATTTAAATTTCTCTCAAGTTATAATGAACATGACCGGTCATGTTTTCTCACATACAAACTCAGATAATTGCTCATTGCAAAATACCCACACAAATGATAAGATGGGTAAAGTCATGGGTATATATTCACCCACAAAATACCCACATTAACTCACCCACCGATAAAATGGATATTTGTATTTCGTGGGTAAATAACATTTACCCACTAAATTACCCACAAAAATAGCCACAAGAACTCACGATGTGGGTAATATGTGGGGAATGTTTTGGCGCCAATTATTTTCCCACTAAATTACCCACAAATATATTTATGTGGCTATTTGTGTGGGTAAATCCGTGGGAAATTCGAGGGAAAATAAAATCGACTTTGAAAGTCACTGATCGTGGTAACGGGTGGGAATTAGGTGGGTAAATTCCCTCCAAAGGATGAGTGTGGGTAATTTTCGTGGGTATTCCATCAGATTCTTGTAGTGAAACACATATAACCGTGGAATTATTACGAGTTGTTTTGTTCACCTAGTGCAACTATGGAATGCAATCCTAACCCACTCTTTGAATGATTCGTCTCATATATGAATGCGTATAACTGATTTACTATTTGAGAAAATTTTGGCAGCATTTCCCTTCAACTCCCCAAATATGTGCATTAAAGACATATTTGTTGGAGTAAAGGAGAAACACTGTCAAAATCATCTCAAATAGTAAACCAGTTATACGCATCCATATCCTAAATGAGACAAAACACTCAAAAAGCAGTCCCAAACAAGGGGACTGATGCGTGGTTTTGCGACCTTACAACAGGTTTTACCTCTTGAGGGATCTCAAGAGGCTTGCAATCCCCACCAGGCAGTGTACCTGACTGATGTAGTATAGTGTAGTGGCAAGTACCGGGGGATTGATCGTTCTCTAGGGGAATAGTATCGTTAGGATTGAAAAACTACTCTAATAGGTCTAAGGGTGAGGGAAGATTCTTTTTGTATTTTTTTATATTTTTATAAAAGCAAGTAAAATCTCGGGTTTGAAGGAGTGGGCGGAATTAGTTGCTAGTCAACTAACCCAAATAACTACAATTGCAAATAAAATAAAATAACTGAAAATAAAAAGGTTGTGGAACTTATATGGAGAGAAATGTGTTTACTTTGATTTCCTTACTCCCTAACTATCTTTTACCGGTTGATTAGTGTGTATTAATTGCGTGGATGACGGGTGTTGATGCGCGTGCGTGTCGTTGCGATTTAGCAGTTTTAATGCCTAATCAAGTTTTAAATTTATATTTAGCCGACTTATCAATAACACACACACTTAACGAGCAGTGTACCCGGTCAGTATGAATATAATGGTAAGTAGAGTGTCGATCACTAAGAGTGGAACGTATTATCTAGTTATTCTAATCAGTATTTTAATATATTAAGTTAGCTATACAATCTAATCTAACGCAAGGGGGTTCAGCCTGAGAGACTGGCACGATTTGGTTGCAATTAAATAATAAACTAAACCAATAGGCACGAATCAGCAAGTAGCACACACGTACACAGATAAATACTCGAGACAATAAGAGGGTTGTCCTTATGATAAGTAGTTTGTCACTTGTTTCATTGCTAGTGTTATATGAAGTGTATAGTTCGATGCAACGCACCGAGATTAAGACCTTTCTCGTTGGTTCTAATCTTATCGGCGAGTAAACCCTTAATGATTACTTATGACTATCCTATTTATCTTTCTCCTACTTTTCTACAGACCATAGAATGCATAGGCATCTAATAAATAGGCGAGGGCAGAGGCATGGCGACCCGATCAACGCTCAACTAGCCACAGAGGTTATCAATGCACTAATAAAAGTCACCAAAGACACTAACATATAAACTTTAATTGATGAGAAAGCAGTTTTAAGGGAGTGCAACCTTTCCGTTGTCACGTTACACAAGCCACCAATCTTGATGAATTAAAGTTTACTAACATAATAAAACAAAACTACTTAATGAATTAAACATATGCAGCACCTTCTTACAGCTCTTGTATCTTTGATTTGGGTGTGTCTTGTGCTGCTACCTTGACTGAATTCGTCCTAGGTTTCTGGTCTTCGGTCACGTATATAATATATGTCACTTCAAATTCGTCTGGTCTTGGGGTATTTATAGTTTCTGTCTGAGGGTGAGATGCGGCGCATCTATTAAGTAGATGCGGCGCATGTACTTAACTTCGCGTGGGGTCCAAGATTATAATATTCAGGAATATTCGTACACCGTCAGAAGATGCGGCGTAACTCCATTATCAGATGCGGCGCATGTCCTCTTGTATCTTGGATCGTATCTGGTGAAATATTGATAGTGATGCGCCGTATGTAATAGGTGAGATGCGGCGCATCTGGAGTAGAACAAGTTGGTTATTCTTCGTTGACCAAAGTTTCATATGCGGCGCATGGGATAAATCCATGCGGCGCATTCTTCAAAGTCAGGCAGTGGTCTTCATTCTCTTCATTCCAACAACCAATTCCAATCTTGATCATTTTACTCCGTTTTTAGTCCATAATCGCTAAGTTTCACCAAATGCTTGTTTTTACCTGAGAATTACAAAAGTAAACGATTAAGTATCAATCCTCATACATAATATAGTAAAACAAGTCAAATTAATAGGATAAATGATAGTAATAAAATGTACTTATTTGAGTTCATCAAATATCCCCCACTTGAACTTTACTTGTCCCCAAGTAAACCTTAGAATTAATCTTATGAAAATGTATCCTAAAAATGTTAGGATTTATTTTTATATTTAAGCATGTATTCGTTTTTTGTCATAATCACACAACTAAACACTTAACGAATTAGAAGTAAGATAAAATATTTTGATAAAAGCAAATCTAATCGTTTAACTGTCCAGTCGCGACGAATATTCTATCATAAGCTTGGCAAGTATACACATCTCCTCCACTAAAGCCAAGGAATAACAAGTCTAAAGCGGTAAAAAGGGTTTTTAGGCTTAAGGGTTAATTATTCTTAATCTCCATCGATCTCAAATTCCAGAAAAGGCGACAAAATCACAAATACATGATCGAATCCACGAACACGATACTTGCAATTGCTCAAATCCTTAACTCGAATAGGCTAAAGAAAGGTCCAAACTTTCACCAATAATAATATATCAAAAAGGGCGACAAAATCATAAATACATAGCCGAATCCACGACTACGATACTTAAGATTGCTCAAATCCCTAATCTCAATAAATCAAATGTTTGGTTGGATAAAGAATAATACAGGGTATGGATAATATTTGGGATATAAATTGGTGTAAAATGAAAAATAAACAAAACAAATAGATTAAAATCCTAAGTGTGGTTAATCACTATCCCAACCATCCCATGAATAAGACTCATATCATTGAATAACTCACTCTTTAACACTTGAAACACACGCTTTAGGTAGACACGAATTATACTCAACAAGATCTTAATCAAAGAATAAACCTTAATTGGCGTTCCCATAACTGCCAACTCCCATTCAATCCATAAATATATAGTACAACAATTAGTGGTGATATCGACCACTTACATAACTTTACATCGTTGGTTTAAAAACAAACATCCAACTCTTCTTTTTCTTTTTTCTTTTCTCATTTTTTCGAATTTTTTTTTTTTTTTTTTTTTTTTTTTTTTTTTTTTTTTTTTATAACATAAACATAGATGTGTAAAATTTCACCACATCACTATAACAATAAATCTGGATAATTTTTCCATACTTTTCATGACTTCAGAAATAACGGTAATAGTGAAAGTAGTAAACACACGAAAAATAAACTCAAAGATATACAATATTTAATTTCACTCCAATTGCATTGTGCAATTTCCCGACCTAACCATAGATAATGAATTACGCACGCGAACACAGGTAATGTAAGGAAACACACTTTGCCTATAGCAATTAACCAACCACGGATTCTAATCTACAGGGTAGGCTAAGGTGTAAGGTGTAACGAAACATTTTAAACATTGGTGTAAGAAACGAAAGGAATGGCTCTGAGTGTTTTTCTAGGGGTATCTTACTCTAAAAATAAGAGTAACAAAAGGGTTATACAGGGGTTAACTAACCAGTGTAGTTAGCTAATAACACATAACATATAAGGGCTTTTTGGGTGTAATCCTAGAAATTTACCAATTTAGACAAGTCATTCCAATTATATAAAATAATACTTATTATGGTGGTCTCGAATAGTATACAAGCCAAGTTCTAAAGTTTACAAGTCACCGGCACACTCATAGATTTGTGAATTTTGAGAAAATCATAATTTTTGAAAATAACGTCATGTGTGCAGCTATGCAACTTAGACTTTAAACAAAAACATGCTAAAAAAAATTTAAATTTTGATATATTAAGCACATTTTAAGCATATTTTGAAAAGTTTAGGACAAGTAAATGTTAAGTGTTCTAATTCTCCAATCCCCCCACTTAAGTTAAACAACGTCTTCGTTGTTTGTATAAAAGGTTAAAAACTGGAAAATAAAAGAATTAGAACAGAAAAACTCCCCTGAGATTTGCTCGGTATGATCCTCCATTAGTAGTAGAGCAAAAATCATCTTTCTTGTGGATTAGAACGTTTAAGCTTCATAATAGATGTATCCACAGGAAATGCAGGAATCTATAATACCACCAACACTTTAAAACACACCTAAGATAAGAAAGGTTCAACTTGCATAATACATTAGTAGTTAGGTAAAAATAAAACATAAAAACTTAAAATGAAAATCATCAGGTCAGTCGATGCGCCGTATCTTATGGAAGAAGATACGCCGTATCGAGCCCGGAATAATTACGGATCAGAATAGAAGATGCGCCGCATCCTTAACCAGGGATGCGCCGCATTAAAATAAACTGATAAAAAGTTTTAAATTCGAAAATAAAAAATGCAGAAAAATAAAATAAGATATGACCATCTGCAGGAGATGCGTCGCATCTCAGGATTGAGATGCGCCGTATCCTCGGCGGCTTGACTGACTTGACACAAACAGAAAATTAAAAGATAAATCCGGGTTGTCTCCCGGTAAGCACTTGTCTTTATTCCAGAGTCTTCAAGTTAGACTCACGTTCAGCTCTTCATTCCAATACATCGGGTTCAAACTCCACCACCTCGTTCTCATTATCCTCAATTTTATTATCAAAGTATTTCTTCACACGTTGCCCGTTTACTTTGAATATATAACCATTTTTATCGCATATTTCAATAGTTCCATATGGATACACTTTCTTGACAACGAACGGACCCGTCCATCTTGATTTAAGTTTACCAGGATACATCTTCAATCTTGAATTAAATAGCAGCACTTTCTCTCCAATAGTAAACGTTTTATCCCCACGTAACCTCGAGTCATGCCATCTTTTAGTTCTTTCTTTGTAGATCTTAGTATTTTTGTAGGCCTCATCTCTTAGTTCATAGAGTTCATTAAGTTCCATGAAACGGTTCTTCGTTGCAGCTTCCATATCCATATTACAATTCGTCAAAGCCCAATATGCACTTTGTTCAATTTCGACCGGTAGGTGGCATGCTTTTCCGTATACAAGACGAAATGGAGTGCATCCCGTTAGTGTCTTATAGGCTGTACGGAATGCCCATAAAGCATCATTTAACTTGTCAGACCACCCTTTCGGATTATATCCAGTCGTTTTTTCAAGAATTCGCTTAATAGCCCTGTTGGTTACTTCAGTTTGCCCATTGGATTGAGGATGGTATGCGGTGGAAACCCTATGATATACTCCATATTTTTGCAAGGCTCTTCCCAGATGATGATTACAAAAGTGTGTTCCCCTATCACTAATCAATGCTTTAGGAATTCCAAACCTAGAGAACAAACTTTGCAAAAATTTGAGTACTACCTTGCTGTCGTTTGTCGGCAATGCTTGCGCTTCGACCCATTTTGATACGTAATCAACAGCAACCAAAATATATTTATTACCTCTAGATTCAGGAAACGGTCCCATGAAGTCCAATCCCCATATGTCGAAGACTTCACACACATGGATATAATTTTGTGGCATTTCGTTTCTTGATGTTATATTCCCGGATCGTTGACACGCATCACATCCTTTTATATAATCTTTTGCATCATCCAACATATTGGGCCAATAAAACCCCGCATCAAGGATCTTTCTTCTTGTGATTACTGCACCGTGATGTCCCCCCGTTGGCCCTGAATGGCAATGTGCCAATATTGCTGGGATGTCATCACCATCTACGCATCTTCGTAAAATATTGTCAGGACATAATTTAAAGGCATAAGGTTCATCCCAAATATACTCGCTAGCGCGAGTTAGAAACCTTCTTTTCTCATCGGATGTTAGCCCTTTTGGAATTTCATTTGCAACAATAAAGTTTATATAGTCGGCATACCATGGTCCGTTATTATTGCTCTTAATTCCTACCATCATAAGGTGTTCATCAGGAAAGTCATCAGCTATTTCCCTTTCGTCAAGCACCTCCATGTCAGGGTTTTCAAGTCTAGATAAGTGGTCAGCAGCTAGATTCTCGGCACCCTTTTTATCTTTAATTTCAATATCGAATCCTTGGAGCAATAAAACCCACCTAATAAGCCTTGGCTTGGCATCCTGTTTATTGAACAAATACTTCAAAGCAGAATGGTCAGTGTAAACCATAGTTTTTGACAATATAAGATATGATCTAAATTTATCGAATGCAAAAACTACTGCTAAAAGTTCTTTTTCCGTGGTGGTGTAGTGTTCTTAGGCATTATTCAATGTTTTGCTAGCATAATAAATTGGCTTAAATTTCTTATCTATCTTTTGGCCAAGTACAACTCCAACAGCATAATCACTAGCATCACACATTAGTTCAAAAGGCAGATTCCAATCCGGCGAAATTATAATAGGTGCGGTGGTTAGTTTTTCTTTAAGTATATTAAATGCCTTTTTGCAATCTTCAGAAAAATCAAACTTCGCATCTTTTAGCAATAATTGGGTCATAGGCCTAGATATCATTGAAAAATCCTTTATGAACCTACGATAAAATCCAGCATGCCCTAAAAAACTTCTAACACCTTTTACATTAGTGGGGTAAGGTAGTTTAGCAATTACATCTATTTTAGCTTTATCGACTTCTATACTTTTCCCAGAAATCTTATGTCCTAACACAATTCCCTCTCTAACCATAAAGTGACATTTTTCCCAATTAAGAACAAGGTTAGTTTCTTCACACCTAGCAAGCATTTTATCAAGTTTAAATAGACAATCACTAAATGAGTTACCGAACACCGAGAAGTCGTCCATGAAGACTTCCATAAAGTCTTCTACCATATCATGGAAGATAGCCGTCATACAACGTTGGAAAGTAGCAGGGGCGTTGCATAGTCCGAACGGCATTCTCCTATAGGCGAAGGTTCCATAAGGGCAGGTGAAAGTCGTTTTCTCTTGATCCTCAGGGGCAATAGGTATTTGGAAGAAACCTGAAAAACCATCTAAAAAACAATAATAATCATGACCTGATAGTCTTTCTAACATTTGATCAATAAATGGAAGAGGGAAGTGATCTTTTCACGTAGCATCATTGAGTTTGCGGTAGTCGATGCAAACTCTCCATCCGGTAACAGTTCTTGAAGGGATTAGTTCATTATCGTCATTGAGTACTACTGTCAATCCTCCCTTTTTTGGTACAACGTGGATAGGACTGACCCACGAGCTGTCGGAAATTGGGTAGATAAGTCCGGAGTCAAGTAATTTCACAATTTCATTTTTCACCACATCTTGGACTTTCGGATTCAAACGCCTTTGAGGTTGGATAGTTGGTTTGAATTCATCCTCCATAAGGATTTTATGCGTACAAAGTGACGGGCTAATTCCCTTAATATCAGACATACTCCACGCTAATGCTCCTTTTCGTTTATACAGTACCTGCAAAAGTGATTCCTTTTCTTTTGGCGTTAAATCAGATGCAATAATAACGGGCGAATTAGTGTTCCCATTTAGATAGGCATAGTCCAAAGTAGAAGGGAGATCCTTAAGCACAGGTTTAACATTATCAATTTCAGTAGCACTAGCGGAATAAACTTGTTCTTTAACTATATCGCTGCTGTCATCAGATAGATGCGCCGCATCGATATTTTTGATGCGCCGCATGGCGTTAAATACAGCAGAGCCAGTAGCTAAATCATCACCAATAATATTCTCTTTAACTTGATCTTCTATAGCAATTGTGTTTTCAAGATTTTTAAGCAAAAAAGAATCAAGTAAATTACTTTTTAACAATTTCTGAGTAAATTGATTAATCGTGTCATCAGAAACATCGATATTATAGCATTCATCGTCATCGGAATTATCTTTACTCATAGATTGTTCCATGTTAAACTCAACCTCATCTTTTCCTATGGTAAGAGTTATCTTTTTATTAAAAACATCAATTATGGCCCTAGCAGTGGCTAAAAATGGTCGTCCTAATATTATAGGAGTTCTAGAATTTTCAGGCATATCGAGGATAACAAAGTCGATAGGTAATTCAAATTTATCAACTTTTATTAATATATTTTCAGCTATTCCTAATGGGTATTGTACGGACCTATCAGCTAGTTCTAAGCACATCCTAGTAGGTTTCGGTTCACCAAGACCTAATTTATCATACATAGAAGAGGGCATAAGACTTATACTAGCTCCTAGGTCGGCTAAAGCATTTTCAATATGCAAATTTTTAATTTGACAAGGAATAGTGAAACTCCCTGGATCTTTTTCTTTAGACGGAAGTTTGTTGAGCAATGCAGCTGAGCTCCTTTTCCCCATTGTAATTGTGCAAGCCTCTTCAAGTTTAGACTTGTTTGTAAGCAAGCTCTTCAGATATTTAGCATATTTTGGCATTTGCACCAGGGCTTCCATAAATGGTATGCTTAGCTGCAGCTGCTTGAGATTCTCCAGGAATTTCTTTTGATAGGCATCTTCCTTCTCTTTCCTTACCCTATGTGGGAAAGGTAGTGTTGATCGTTTAGGTTCAACAGAAGGTTCTTCTCTAATTACCGGTTCTGGATCACAATCTTTTGGTTGCTCTTGCTCAGGTGATAAAGATTCAGGGGAAATCTTGTTTGTACCGTCATCCTCGGGTGTCTCTCCGATTTGAAAGGTTGACTTTCCGCCTCTAGTTGTAATCCCTTTCAAGTCTTGCCTTACCAAAAGAACCCTGTTAAGTACCGTTGACAATTGGTGCACTTCAATTTCCAATCCATAAATCATGTTGTTTTGTTCCTTTAGTAAAAGCTCATGACTGCCTTTGAATTCATTAATAAAGTTTCTTGCTTCATGATGTTCTTTTTCATTGGCTTGAGCGATTAGTAGTGCAAACTCTTCCATGGTAAGATTTCTTCGGGGTCTTCCGAACAAGTTTGGGAAAATATCGAACATTGTTCCTGAAAATCAAAGAGAGGTAGATTTCAAAGTAAACGTTTCCAGGTATAAGGGTCGGAGTATTTTCCGTTCGGAGATAAGAAAAATAAAAGTAACTGATATTTGCAGAAGATGCGCCGTATCCAAAAAGTTGGATACGCCGTATCTTATAATCGTTAAAATTTAATCAGACTTTATTCAGAAAATAGATACGCCGCTTTGGAATTATGAATGCGCTGTATCGAATTAAATTAATCAAAAATCGATATTTATTTAAAATCAAATGCGCCGTATTAACAAAAGTTAATGCGCCGTATTTTCGTTACGTTTCAAAATACGAGATTTTTGATTCAGAAGATACGCCGTATCGACAGAGATCGATGCGCCGTATCTGTTTAATAATTCGAAAACTGTTTTTAATTAAAATAGATACGCCGTATCTGCTGAAGCAGATGCGTCGTATGGCGTTATCGTTTAGAAAATTTTTTTTATCAAAAACAGATACGCCGTATCTTGGGGAAAAGATGCGTCGTATCGAATTAATTAAAAGCGTTGTATTTTATAAAAATTGAACGCAATACGCCGTATCTGAAAAATCAGATGTGCCGTATCGTTCGATTTAGCTCAGTACAACGATAGCAGAAAACAAAAATTACGAAAAATAAAAACAAATAAAAACACACGAAAGAAAATAAACACAAATAAAAGCAAATAAATAACACACAAAAACAGAAAATATGCAAAATAGTACAATGAATGCAAATTAATCTAATACACAACAAAATTAGCGGTTAGATAAAAATAAAAATAAATTTAAAACCTAATTAAAATACTAATCAAATTAACAGATAATAACAATTCACTCCCCGGCAGCGGCGCCAAAAACTTGATGCGCGTGCGTGTCGTTGCGGTTTAGCAGTTTTAATGCCTAATCAAGTTTTAAATTTATATTTAGCCGACTTATCAATAACACACACACTTAACGAGCAGTGTACCCGGTCAGTATGAATATAATGGTAAGTAGAGTGTCGATCACTATCAGTGGAACGTATTATCTAGTTATTCTAATCAGTATTTTAATATATTAAGTTAGCTATACAATCTAATCTAACGCAAGGGGGTTCAGCCTGAGAGACTGGCACGATTTGGTTGCAATTAATTAATAAACTAAACCAATAGGCACGAATCAGCAAGTAGCACACACGTACACAGATAAATACTCGAGACAATAAGAGGGCTGTCCTTATGATAAGTAGTTTGTCACTTGTTTTATTGCTAGTGTTATATGAAGTGTATAGTTCGATGCAACGCACCGAGATTAAGTCCTTTCTCGTTGGTTCTAATCTTATCGGCGAGTAAACCCTTAATGATTATTTATGACTATCCTATTTATCTTTCTCCTACTTTTCTACAGACCATAGAATGCATAGGCATCTAATAAATAGGCGAGGGCAGAGGCATGGCGACCCGATCAACGCTCAACTAGCCACAGAGGTTATCAATGCACTAATAAAAGTCACCAAAGACACTAACATATAAACTTTAATTGATGAGAAAGCAGTTTTAAGGGAGTGCAACCTTTCCGTTGTCACGTTACACAAGCCACAAATCTTGATGAATTAAAGTTTACTAACACAATAAAACAAAACTACTTAATGAATTAAACATATGCAGCACCTTCTTACAGCTCTTGTATCTTTGATTTGGGTGTGTCTTGTGCTGCTACCTTGACTGAATTCGTCCTAGGTTTCTGGTCTTCGGTCACGTATATAATATATGTCACTTTGAATTCGTCTGGTCTTGGGGTATTTATAGTTTCTGTCTGAGGGTAAGATGCGGCGCATCTATTAAGTAGATGCGGCGCATGTACTTAACTTCGCGTGGGGTCCAAGATTATAATATTCAGGAATATTCGTACACCGTCAGAAGATGCGGCGTAACTCCATTATCAGATGCGGCGCATGTCCTCTTGTATCTTGGATCGTATCTGGTGAAATATTGATAGTGATGCGCCGTATGTAATAGGTGAGATGCGGCGCATCTGGAGTAGAACAAGTTGGTTATTCTTCGTTGACCAAAGTTTCATATGCGGTGCATGGGATAAATCCATGCGGCGCATTCTTCAAAGTCAGGCAGTGGTCTTCATTCTCTTCATTCCAACAACCAATTCCAATCTTGATCATTTTACTCCGTTTTTAGTCCATAATCGCTAAGTTTCACCAAATGCTTGTTTTTACCTGAGAATTACAAAAGTAAACGATTAAGTATCAATCCTCATACATAATATAGTAAAACAAGTCAAATTAATAGGATAAATGATAGTAATAAAATGTACTTATTTGAGTTCATCAGGTGTATTCCTTAATACCAATCGTGGGGTGGCGTACGTACTTCCCCAACTCTACAAGCTCCTACTTCACTCCTATGTCGAGCCGGCTAGGAAGCTCCTAACATGGGATCACTAGAATTCGCTCATGCATTAAATACATCCATAAAAACCTTAGTACGCATTGGTTCATGTTTCTTAAGACGTTCAAGGAAGTTACCATATAGGAGGTTAGCCAGTTTTCCTAAGCCTAACATCGATAAACAATCATCCAATACAATTAATAACACACCAACAACCAATAATCAATAGTTAGGTTTCATTAGATCTAAGCAAACACAAGATAAATCTAGCCTAGCATGTTAAATAAAAGACAAGAACAAGATATAATCAAACAACACATAGACATATTGAATGATTAATTGATTACTTATCTTCAATTGAACATGGGAGATCTAAGGGTATAAAACCCTTAAAAATGGCAGAAAAATCGTCTTAGGGTTTCTCCTCACGAAGTTGCACACTAATGACTAAAAATTATGAGAATATATATAGAAAATCAGATCTGACGGCGTCACGTTATAGAGCTGACGCCGTCACCTCGCCGCGGTTAGGGTTTCTTGATGGCCTTCTTGACGCCATCCCCTTTTAATCGTCCAAAATCCTCTCTGGCGCGTCAAGGGTTGACGCCGTCACAATGGTGCTTGACGCCGTCACAAGTACTTTTCCAGCCGATTTTGAGACTTTGTCATTTTCTTCACTTTTATGCTCCAAAAACGTCCAAAATGCTTCCTTTTCTAGATTTCTTCTCCAAAGTACCTAAAATGACAAAAGGAACGATTTAGGGCAATGTTTGATCAAATAAATATGATTTAGGGCTTAAATGGACCCCTAAAAGCGGTACACTTTTCGCTTCATCAAATACCCTTACACTTGAGATTTGCTTGTCCTCAAGCAAATGCGCTTTTATTCTAATCAAAATACAAGTTAGGGGTCATTTAACGCTAATATAATAGTAATTACAACAAATAGTCATTCCACTTTAATCATAATAAGCACGGAGATTACAAACTAGCACCAAACAAGTAGTGTTTAGATACTCACATCTCTCAGGTGTCATAAAAGTATATCTCATAAATGAAAATGAATAATATCTCTCACTACCTGTCATAGCAAATAGATTACCATTGGCTTGGGAAAGGATCAAAAACCTCCTCCACTAGGCGTAAGCACCTAAGATAAACTATCAAAGAGGGCTTTTAAACGGGTTATAACGTTAGGTGTAGGGATATGATAAACACGGTTTTGTTGGATAAAGGATATTTTACTGGTGGCGAGTTAAAGATCTTGATTAATTACATGTACAATATGGCGTTGCTAAGCCAAGACTAGACTCGACTTAAGCTAATGAAAAAAAAAATAACAAAAAGATAAAATAAACATAAAATGAAACGGGATGGTAGTCCGTATGTTTTTTCTACTTTTTTTTTTTTTTTTTTTTTTTTTTTTTTTTTTTTTTTTTTTTTTTTTTTTTTTGCATACACTCTTGCCCTACCATCCAAAATAATACATCGTAGGGGGGTTGTATCCCCCTTACACTTGAACTTTTACATAACTTTACAATTAACTATTCTAATGACTCGAATTAAGATAATCGAAACACTTGGAGTACTTTTAAAATATTTAGCACATATGGGGGTAATAATGTTGTTCTTCCCCATTACTCCATTACACTAGTACTTTACCCATGAGTCCCAATCGTCCCAAAACAATATGTACAAGGATATGACTCGACTTAGCAACCATGTAATCAATTAGATAATTAACTTGGGGTTTAAACAAATGTTGTCACAATAATGCACTAAAAATGAGCGCATACAAGGTAGGCTAAGGCGATTTGGGTGTACATTTAAGTGGGGTGTAAACAAATTCTTACTTTAAGTAAAATGCTTAAAGTTAGAAACGAAAAGATAGGCTCTGAGGGGTGTACTAGGGGTATCGTGTACTAAAAATGAGTACAACGCAAAGGGTGTGGGAGAATTACTTGACCAATGTAGCCAATGTAATTATAACAAAAACACAGGTGTAAAACAATGGGTTAATCCTAATGCCTCTTATCATGTAGTAAATCTAACTACACGAATGTAGTCTCACTTGTGGCCTCGGAATGGTCCTAACGCAAGTTCTAGAATCTAAGTGCTACCGGTACACACATCATAGCATAAATGCTTTTCCTACCAATTCTAGGGGCGAACCTCACATATTTGGGGGTGGAAAATTTTTTAGTGGTACGGTTTTGTGCTAGTCATATAACTCCTATCCGTGAGACGCTCATTAAGACCAAAGTTTCACTCCTATATGTTGTAAAAAATTTTAAATTTGGCACTAAAATTGCCTTAACAGGTATTTCTCTCAGTTTTATTACACATCTACCATTAAACAAACGAAAAATCAAGCGTAATAGCATTCTCTAAGGTATCGTACTTTACCCCCCTTACACTTAAGATGAACATTGTCCCCAATGTTCAAATAACAAGATGTAAAAGTAAATAAGGTAAAAGAATGAAATCAAATACTCCCCTGATTCGCTCGGTGGATAAAGAGGTAACATGGTTAGATCTTCTTCCAAGGTAATGTTGAAGCTTCAAAATTAAAGCAGCACCAAAAGCTAGATTCCACATACATCTCCTTGTCCAAAATAACCTGTTAAACCTGAGAAAACAAACACGAAAACCTGCATAACATCGGTGGGATAAATCTGTATAAGGATATAATGCTTGTGGAATGATTATTTTGCAGATTCCTGGAGTTTATAAGTTAGAGATTTAATAAAGCATTTTATGATTCCGGAAGAAAAACAAAACTTTCAAAAAAAAAAAAAAATTCAAGAAAACTGTTCCTGACGCCGTCAGAAGTGATCTGACAGATTTTTCATGTTAAGTTTCCGGAAAATTTCTGGAAAAACTCAATCCTTATTTCCTGGAAATCCTGCAAAATATCATTATGACTCGATACAAGCATTTGACTCAAACAATTACTAATATGTATGTTAATTTAATATTGTTATGATTCATGTTCATTTGTTCTAATAAACCGATTTGGATTTCCCTTACACTTATCTTTTTGCAAAATACCTTTATATGTAATTAAGACGAAGTTAAAAACAAGATAAAGCATTTTCACAATTTAGTTTCGAACATGAATCAATAATAATAAAAATTAAACATACATATGGAAGCAAATAAAATCAAACAAACAAATAAATAAACACACAAAGCAAATAAAGCTTGGGTTGCCTCCCAAGAAGCGCTTTTCTTTATTAACGAGTCTTGTAGCTAGACTCAAAGTCACCGTACATTACGTGACTCCATCATTGGTCACGGTTTCTAGGCCATTCTCATGTCCGGTTTTATATTCCGGTCCTAATTTCAAACAATCCTTGTAGAAACCGGATATCCTTTCCATAACATAGTCTACTCCTTTACTTCTATCTCCATCATTCCTATAGTAGACTGCTTGCTTAAGCTCCTTCTCAACATTTGACAAGTGTTGGAATTGCTCTATCTTATATGGCATTTGATAGTTTACCTCATCGGTCTCATCCTTAAATCTAACTATCCCTAAGAAAGGTTCATAAGTCATTCTAGAGACCTTAACAAATGGTTTTCCAAAAACTACTTGAGTTAAGCATGCATCGACTATTGGGCGGATATCTTCTACAATTACAAAGTCGGTGGCATAGGTGAAGTTTCCTACATAAACCGGTAATCCCTTAACTCTTCCCGTGAAGTTACTCATCTAACCCTTATCAGGGAGCATCCTATACCCAAGTTGATTTTCCATTATCAAGTTGTAGTGGGCTCTAGTCATGATGTTTATGGGCGATCTAAGGTCGATGTAAGCTTTCCACACATGTAAATGTCCGATGTTGCATGGTATGTTGAGATTAGAAGGGTCGCCCATTTCTATAATTGGTCTACTTAGGAAGTATGGTGTCTCGGGGTCATCGAATAAGTCTGTATGATATGCGCGCTCTTCCTTAGTGGGTAGCCTATTGAAGTAGTCCTCATCATCATCTACTTTTTCAATCTCACTTTTCCTAACTTCTTTATCAACCTCGACTTTCTTAACCTCATCCTCAGGTTCACTATTATCCTCATTCCTATCAATTGGTTTAATAGTGACAATGTTGACGAAGTGGACATGTTTGGATGAAGAGGGGTCTTTTACTTGGGGTCCGCTATTTGTGTTAATAGTGTCCTTATGTGGAGGTGATAGCACTTGGTTATTGAGGGCTTTCAATAAGTTGTCAATTTTATTGGTCATCTCCGTTTGTTGTTGATTGAATTCGGATTCGAATCTAGCTATCCGAGCTTCTTGAGATGCCGTAAATTTGGACATCAATCCTTCAAGATTATTGTTACTACCATAATTGTTGGAAGGATTGTTATTGAATGTACGGTTCGAAGATGAACCGCTTGATTGAAAACGATTAGGTGGGTTGGAAGAATTGGTTTGTTGTGCGTTTTGGTTTTGTTTCCACCTAAGGTTTGGGTGATTTTTCCATGAGGGGTTGTATGAATCACCATAGGGGTTTGGCTCGGGTTTGAAAGTGTACCACTTGTCTCCCGCTCCGTCGATACGCGAGGATGCGTAGTCCGCAAAAGCTTGTTCGGGGAGTTCCACGCAATCACGAGTGTCGTGGGGACCACTACATAATTCACACGAAAAAGTGATTTTGTTCACTTGGCTTGAAGGTTTAGGAGCCTCGTAGGATTTCATAAGAAACTTGACTTGGTCTTCAAGTTCTATGATCCTACGGTCGGAAGTGCTTGAATTGTTCGAAGGCAAAGATATTGCCTTGACCGTTTTATTCAAATCACGGGGATCATTCCAACTTTCGTTGTCATAAAGAGCAAGATCTTCCAGGAGAGCCCATGATTGTTCCGCACTTAGATCACGTAGCTTACCACTGGCCAATTGGTCAATGGTTTGCCTCGTGGAGAGATTGATGTGGTCATAGAAGATTTGGACTTGGAGCCAAAGTTCTATGCCATGGTGAGGGACTTTTTGGAGTAAGTCCTTGAATCGAGTCCATGCCTCGTCGAGGGTTTCGCCTTGACGTTGTTGGAACATCAAGATATTATTCCTTAGCTTGGTAGTTCTTCCTGGTGGGAAAAACTGAGCAAGGAAACGAGTGGTGAGATCATCCCAAGAGGTGATGGATCCTGCGGGTAGACGCTCTAGCCATTGACTAGCTTGGTCCCGCAGAGAGAATTGAAAGAGACGCAGTCGGGTCGTCTCTCGAGTGGCAAAATCAAGGTCTATAGAATCAACGATTTTGAGAAAGTCCTTGAGATGTTGATTAGGATCTTCGGAACGAAGTCCATGGAATGCGCATCAACTTTGCACCAACCGGATGGTGTCGGATCGCAAGGGAGTGACATTGGCTCCTTGAGTGAGCTCAATGGTGTTTCGATAGCCATGGTGGCTAGGACGAGAGTAGTCTCCTAAGGTACGGGCTCTAGGAGGTGGGTGTTGTTGTGGTGGTGGGTTGTTGGGATCAAGGATATTACCACCTTCCATGATGTCGGATGGTAATGGTTACGAACAAAGAAACGAAGAAAAAAGATAGACAAAAGAAAACCTAGAAAAATAAAATAAAAATCTCACTAGAAAGGAATCTAGTGAGTAGACCTAATAAAATAAAAATTCAACCTAAACAATAACTATTCCCCGGCAGCGGCGCCAAAAACTTGATGCGTGGTTTTGCGACCTTACAACAGGTTTTACCTCTCGAGGGATCTCAAGAGGCTTGCAATCCCCACTAGGCAGTGTACCTGAACGATGTAGTATAGTGTAGTGGCAAGTACCGGGGGATTGATCGTTCTCTAGGGGAATAGTGTCGTTAGGATTGAAAAACTACTCTAATAGGTCTAAGGGTGAGGGAAGATTCTTTTTGTATTTTTTTATATTTTTATAAAAGCAAGTAAAATCTCGGGTTTGAAGGAGTGGGCGGAATTAGTTGCTAGTCAACTAACCCAAATAACTACAATTGCAAATAAAATAAAATAACTGAAAATAAAAAGGTTGTGGAACTTATATGGAGAGAAATGTGTTTACTTAGATTTCCTTACTCCCTAACTATCTTTTACCGGTTGATTAGTGTGTATTAATTGCGTGGATGACGGGTGTATTCCTTAATATCAATCATGGGGTGGCGTACGTACTTCCCCAACTCTATAAGCTCCTACTTCACTCCTATGTCGAGCCGGCTAAGAAGCTCCTAACATGGGATCACTAGAATTCGCTCATGCATTAAATACAACCATAAAAACCTTAGTACGCATTGGTTCATGTTTCTTAAGACGTTAAAGCAAGTTACCATATAGGAGGTTAGCCAGTTTTCTTAAGCCTAACATCGATAAACAATTATCCAATACAATTAATAACACACCAACAACCAATAATCAATAGTTAGTTTTCATTAGATCTAAGCAAACACAAGATAAATCTAGCCTAGCATGTTAAATAAAAGACAAGAACAAGATATAATCAAACAACACATAGACATATTGAATGATTAATTGATTACTTATCTTCAATTGAACATGGGAGATCCAAGGGTATAAAACCCTTAAAAATGGCAGAAAAAATCATCTTAGGGTTTCTCCTCACAAAGTTGCACACTAATGACTAAAAATTATGAGAATATATATAGAAAATGCTTCCTTTTCCAGATTTCTTCTCCAAAGTACCTAAAATGACAAAAGGAACGATTTAGGGCAATATTTGATCAAATAAATACGATTTAGGGCTTAAATGACCCCCTAAAAGCGGTACACTTTTCGCTTCATCAGGGACTTTCCAAAATTAATTTCTAATAAATTAATTCTAGACGGGTTTTCTATAGGATGATTAACTTCGGACGGGGACTTTCCAAAATTAATCACTAAAATCATAAAACATTCACACAAGTCTAACAATAATACACAAATTGACTAACATTTTAAAATCACATCCACAAATCGACTAACAATCACATAATACTAACTAACCAAACGCATATACACAAAACGGCTAAAATCCTAGAATTATTTGCAAATATTAACAATTATATACAAAATTATCATAATTTCAATAAGGTCATAGCTCCATCAAATAAGCTAAAACAAACACCCACTAATTGAAAATGGCTTATGAATGTTTATGGAATATCGACTAACTAACCATACGCAATACTAACTAACCAAACCCAATATCTACTGTCTTGTTTCTGCATATCTACTGTCTTGTTTCTAAATACCGACTAACTAACCAAACGTAATACTAACAAATGAAAAAAATTGTGAAAGCTGGAAAACTAAACTACTACGGCTCGAAAACTACAATAAAGCATAAAAATGAAAAAAAAAACATACTGTCTCGGCTGTCTCAGCTCTCGGCTCTCGCTCTTGGGCTGTGGTCTCTTGGGCTGCGGTCTCGGGCTATGGTCTCGGGCTCGGGATATATAAAAAGAGAGCACATTATATCAGTTGCATAATGTTAGGTCACCTTAATGATTCAGCACCAGTATATCTAGTAAGTGAAAGTTAGAGAGAGAGGGAGAATGGTATAGAACACGTTAGAATGAATAAGAAAGAGTAAATTGCATAAACATGAACCAACACCCTTCTCTTCAATGAGAGATTTATTTATAGTTGAAAAAGATTAGGGCAATGCCCCTAAGTGAGCTTCTAAAAGCTATGCTACGGTCCATGGGCTTACTTCATAGACCGGGCCTTAACTAAACATATAAGCCTTAAAAAACTA
The DNA here is from genome assembly GCA_021014915.2 of Artemisia tridentata subsp. tridentata. Taxonomy (NCBI): domain Eukaryota; kingdom Viridiplantae; phylum Streptophyta; class Magnoliopsida; order Asterales; family Asteraceae; genus Artemisia; species Artemisia tridentata. The sequence continues at coordinate 292,804,070 of CP139505.1, read as the reverse complement.
AGCAACCTATTACATATTAAATGAACGACACTTTATATTAATTATACGTATTCCCAACAATCTCCCCCTAAGGGTTGGTCGTCAATGGTTGATTGACGTCTTCTTTGCTTCTTTGGCTTTGACGTCTCTTGTATCTTTGTTCTTTGTTCTTCGTTGTTGTGATCATATGTTGGTTTCGTCTTGCCTTCATCATCTTAGTTGACTATGTTGTCTTAACGTCTTTGCCAATATGCTCATACTTCTTTTGACTTTAAATCTTCATGCAAAAAAAGTTCTCATTTCATAGCATTGATCTTTGTCTTTCAACTTTGTAGATTCTTTGACTTTGATGTTGAATCTTTCTGGACTTTGCATTGATCTTTGATGAGAATTTTGGCTTTTGTGATGTTGGTATACACATGTGGATCTTGAGTATAAGTTGATGAATCATGATGTTAATGATGGTCACAGCTAGCTGGAACTCCGGGTCTCCATGTGTACCGGCATGAAAACAGTTAGCAATAAAGTTCCCATCACTTAAAAGTTTGGACTTTAAGATAATTAACAGCATAGTGTGAAAACTCTCTCTAATCCTTACAAAGGCTGTTCCTGAATCGGATACCCTCAAGAGAGCTTACACAGATATACCAAAGTATATCAATGATTTCAGGTGAGCCGCTGAAGTATACCGAAGTATCACTCCATGACTGTAGACCGTTTGAAACATAGTAACAACCACCATGATATGAGTGGCAAGATCCAAAGATCTCTTAAAAGACTCTTACAACTTGTGTTCTTTTTGGCGAACACAAGTGTATGTTTTGGAAAGTGTATCCTAAGAGACCTTTTGATGAATCTCGTGGCTCTAGACTCGATTAAGTGCATTTTGGTTTTAGTTGTCGGAGGCATGGAGCAGAGTGCCTCCTTTTCAATATCAACACATCTCGGAGTGAGAGGTTGATAGATTATGCGAGGTTCTCCGTGAGAAATGAAACAAGTATCTTTTAAGAGATACCTGAGTGGCTACAAGGCTAAGTGCAGTGCGTCACTAGGTCCATGATGTCTTTTCTTCAATACCGACATCACCTTGGTGATAACCAGTAGCATATGAATTGAACCCAGTTTCTGCCCTAAGGTTGAACATTTGGAGGGCTATTTCTTTTTACCCTTTCATTAACTTTTTTTTTAATTCTTCAACCCCTTCTTTCTCATTTCATTTCTTTTCTTCTTTTTTCAATATACCAAAGGACTTCTAGTTATAAACTATTGGTGTTGTCCTTGGGTAGATCCCTCCGGCTCTGGCGGATCATAGGATATAAACCTAATATTAATCACCTTATTAATCCATGATTATCCTAGATTTATTGATCACATGCCATAATAACTTTTGTAAAATTTCTCAAAGTATTTATGATTATACAACATATTTTGTTAACACTTTGAGAGTTTTCCATTTTCAGAAATACTCTCCCTTCACATGTGCTTATGAATTTTAAAGAACGTTTACACATGTTGGGTGGAGTTTGCACTTTTGAATTGATTGATTCTCAGTGAACATGACTGCTTCGAGACACGTTTATATCATTGGTTAGATCAGCTTGAAATTATTACCCGTCCTGGTCATATTCAAGGAGAATCTCTCGAAACGGTACACTCTACTTAAACAAGTCCTATTCGAGACACCCTTACATCACTGGTTAGACCAGCTTGAAATTATTACCCGTCCAGGACAAGTCCTTTCGATTAATGATAGTTTAAGTTTCGTCAATTTGTTGGCTAAATCTGAGTCGAGTTCATACGAGATCCACACATTTGTTACCATATTTTAACCACATTTTATTCTCCCCTTCAAAAATAGCATATTGATGTTGTTTTTGGAAAATGTTTGATTAAAATATGCTTTTTGAGGTTTACGGGAAGAATCTTAGCAAGAACTTTTCGTAATGAACAAAGATATTTCAAATACTCCCCGTCAAAAAGTTAAATTACTTTTTTGAGGTTTTGATTTCAAGAGGGAATACTTGTTCTTTTGAGCAGAATTATAAAAAAACTTAAGAAAGTTGATTAATTCTACTCAAAAGTAAGAAGCTTTCGCTCCTTATATTAGGATTGAGGCACTGAAGCGTACCTCATGGTCCTTTCTTTACAAAGTTCGGGTTGTACACTGTTATGTGTGTACAAACCATTCACGTTACAAGAAAACAATCAATCAAGAATGTTAAATACTCACAAACTAATCAAATATTCTGGTCGTTGGAATGTCAAGATTGGGAAGCTCGGTCTCCCACCAACACAACTCTCCAACCGTCTGATCTGATCCCTACGCTTCAACCTCTGTTCAATTCTGGTGATGAACCTGCGAACTTCTCTGGCTTCCTTTGAATTCCATCTTTTGCTCCCGAAGAGGTCTAAATCCTTTAAGCGGCTATTCAGACCATCACGAACTGTCTTCAAGGTGTCATCACAGAACTTATGAATCTCGTCGTACGCCATGAAGAAGTTGTAAGCAAAGGCACTTCTATAGATGAATCCAAATGCAGGTTCTTTCATTAGTGTGTACTGTGACTTCTGATTGATGTTGTTGAAGTGAAGAAGTTTTGCTGTCAAGTTCAACTGCCTCTAATAACTTTCAACACCTAATTGTAAATCTTCAACGCGTTCCCGAATGATGATGCTCCTTATGAAGATCAGAAGAGAAGTGATGAATGCAAGCTGAATATCCATTGGTAGATTACGTAGTTCCCCTTGGACTTTGGGGAGGTACATGTCTTCAATGTCATTTAGGTTCAACCATGGAAAGTCAGCTTCAGAGAATTCATACTCCTTTTCATCTTGATGCTTGACGACGATCTTTTTAAGAAAGGAGTAGCCCCATTTAGTAGCTGTTGATATAAACTGGATAGCAACAATTCGTTGGTTATGCATGACATCCCCCTTTGTTTGTTCTAGCCTGCTACTGCGGTAGAAGAGCTTTCGCCTTTCATTCCAGTAATGAATCCCGTACACCGCATCTCTATCGTACACCACAAGCTTTTCAACGAATAGATGTGTTGCATCTTCTTCTATTGCGGTGTTTAAGTACCTTGCAGCTGGGATTCCAAGGGTCAGGGAGGTTGCATACTTCCTTGTGGATGTTTTTTTTGGGAACACGTTTAATTAATATCAAGTCTTGGTCATTCACTTATGTAATAGGTTGCTTAGAATAGGTCTTTATGTTTTTTTTATGGCCGGCCCAATGTAGAAGGCCCATGGGCCGTGCCTTTTAGTTAGACATATGGATGGAAGATCCTAGGAAGTGTTGCCCTAGTCTTCCACTCCTATATAAAGACATGTAAACATACTCTTTTATTGTTGGTTATTTCATATATGCATGCAAACTTTTGTCATTCTCTCTTATAAAGTAATCGAACAATTCTATATCTGTTTCTCTCATCTCTATCTTTCTTATACTTGTGTTTATGTCATTAGGGTGACCTAACAAGTGGTATCAATCGCCTAAAGATCATTGAGTCGTGTTTTAGTGTAGTTTCGAACAATAACGTACCATTTACTATTTCGTACCGAGTTGGTTTTGTGTTTATTTAGTGACAAAATCTCATTTCTAGCACTTCTCCTTTGCGCTTGTAAAGTGTTAAGGTTTCTATAGTGTTTAGATGTTTGATTTAGTGTCAAAAGTTAAGTTCTTTTCGATTTACACTAGTTTTTATCTTCGTTTTACTCATTTCCACTTCATCAAAATTGCTCAAATTTCCTTTAAAACATTAAAGCTTTGAACTTTACTATTATTTAGGAGTTTTTAAAGGTTTTTGATCATACTAAACAGTTTTAAAATTTGTTTTTCATTGAAAAAACGAGTCTTTTGTAAACTGTACTATTATCAGAATTGGATTAAGGGTTTATCGGAATTGGACTTAAGGGTTTATCGGAATTGGACTAAGGGTTTATCGGAATTGGACTTAAGGGTTTATTGGAATTGGACTAAGTGTTTATCGCAATTCATCTTCAGTTCTTCTTCACGATTCACGGTTTACTCAGTAGATTCCTAGCTTGTATAAGCTTGTGAAAATACTTCGACTTTGTGGAAATCTCTTAACTTGTATAAGTTAGTAAGATACTATCGAAATTCCAAATTGTTATCGCAATTTCATTTCTTATCCGAATTGCAAATAGATATTGCAATTGCATTTCTTATCGGAATTGCAAATAGATATCGCAATTGCATTTCTTGTCGAAATTGCAACTTTCATCGCAATTGATTTTGAGACCAAGTTCTGTCGCAATTTACTTAATCTATCGCAATTGGATCAACAGTCATCGCAATTCAGTTAACTCATCGCAATTGGTAAACTGTGAACAGTGTTTGTTAAAATTGGATCAACGGTCATCACAATTCAGTTAACTTGTCGCAATTGGTAAACTCTGAACAATGTTTGTCGAAATTGGACGTGAACAGTAACCATCTTAATTCAAACTTAACCAAAACCAAACTTCATAACTCAGAACACACCTCTCATTTGTCTACAAGATCCATAACAACACAAGTTAACTAATCACAATCATGTCTCAACCACCTCATTTCAACTACTTTCAACAGCAGTATCCTCAGCAACAGCAGTATCCTCAGCAACTGCAGTATCCTTAACAATAACTATTCATGCAATAACATCAATTCTATCCACAACAACAATTTCCTCAACAAAAACCATACCAACAACAACCAATGCAATCCTTCCCACTTCCTGCAAAACAACCACATTGGTTTGATCAAATGTATGAGGCCATCAACAGCCAACAATCTAGACATGAAGCTGAATCACTTGACACACCTCCAATGCTCACTCCTAGAAATTATGTTCAATGGGCAAGTCGATTCTTAAGGTTCATAGAACAGAAGAAACCACATGGAAAATATCTGAAAAAGGCTATACTTGAAGGTCCTTTCCAAACGCCAACTACAACGGTTCCAGGTTATGCAATCGATGTTCCTCCAAGAGAAGCAACTGTGACCCCTATTCCTGAGACTCAACTTACTGTAGAACAAATAGTTCACCGTGAAGCACACGAACTTGCAATGTCATACATTCTCCAAGGAATACCTAATCCAATTTTCCGAAGCATTGATGGTCAGAAAACTGCTAAGGATATGTGGGAATACGTTCATCTCTTAATGGAAGGCGCTAAACTGAACAAAGAAGACATGGAATCTAAACTTTACCTCGAATATACAATGTTCATGATTGAATCAAGGGAGTCACTAAAGTCTTATTACCATCGGTTTACAAACATCATCAATGAATTGGACAGACACAACATTATTTTACCAAGGATTGCAATCAATACTAAGTTTCTCAGCTGTCTTGGTCCAGATTGGAAAAAATATGTCACGTTTGTTCGTCAAGCAAAAAATCTTCACAATGCATCGTATGGTTTGTTGTATGATTATCTTAAGCATCATCAATCTGAAGTTGACAAAGATCGAGCTCTTCGTGAAACTTATTCCCCTCCAAATTCATTGGCACTTGTTAATACAAATATCGTCCTAAAAACGTTATTTATATTTTACGATCTTTGCTATATTTTGTTAATGACAATTATAAACTTTATCTTTAGCAAAGCATGAATATAAGTTAAAGTCTTTTACATTTATAGTAATAAGCTTTTAAAAACTCATTTACATACTACATGATCACTAGGATATACATATGACATACATATATACATTTACATGTTTACATTTTTATTCTAAAAATTGAAATATGTACATGACATCATTGCATACATCATTTGGATATCTTTAGGATATCTTGAAGATTTAGAGAATATCATGGAAAGATCTTCATGCAAAGAATTGGATTTGGTAATATCTTGGCAAAATTTGGAAAGATTTTGAAATATATTCTGTCAGGCTCTAGCGGAACCAAATCCCATAAGGGACGGACCCCTGGATTTGGATCCGCCAAATCCGTGGGTTGTTTGAGCAGTTTGCCTATAAATAGCAAGCTGCTCATTCATGTTCTCTTATCACTCACATAACATAAACTACATTATACATTCTTTCATACATTACTAACCCATTCATTCATTCATTTCATTTGTAGTGATCTTTCTTTTGTAGCAAAGAGATCAAGCATCACAAGCTTCAACATACTGTTGCAAGACTTGTTAGTTTAGATACTGTGTGATTTTGTAGTTTATCACACATCATTGTTATACCAAACATTCAGTAGTGATCGGTTAGTGTTTTAGTCTTCAAAACACAGAGTGTCGGGAGTTGTTGTACCCTTGTAAAAGAACTCGGTATCTAGCTTAGTACCTGAAAAAATGTAAGCGACGTTAGGTTGGTTCTACCTCGAACTAGAACTCGGTATTTAGCTTTGTACCGGATAAAGTGTAAGCGACGTGTATAAAGGTTTTCTCCGCCGAAAAGGGTGCTTGTTTCTTAGTGAAGAAAAACTCTCGAGTTAGAGGCTCGAAGAGTGGAGTAGGGCAAGGAAGAGAGTCCTTGTAGACCGAACCACTATAAACAACCGTGTTGTGGTTTGATTGTTTCTTTCCTTACTTGCTTTATTTATATTGTTGATTGTTTACATTAGGTTGAAATCACGTCAAGTATTCAAAGTGAATTAATTTTAAAAATGGTAAAAAGTATTCAACCCCCCTTCTAGTTTTCCACAATTGGCATCAGAGCTACGTTACTCAAGAATTCCCAAATATATTGTATTTTAAAACTTGAAACGATCAATGGATTTTGAAAACTACAAAGAAGGGCAATCTATGCAAAGACCACCACTATTTGAAGCAAATAGTTTTATATATTGGAAAAACCGCTTTGAAACTTATGTGAAGTCAAAGGATATAGATCTATGGTACATCATTGTAGAAGGTGACCATAAACCCATAATTAAGGATGTATCAAGCGGTCGGGATGAGTATATTTCTCTTACTCATCACAGTGATGAGCAAAAGAAATTAATTGCCAAAAATAATGAAGCTAAAATGATGCTTTATAATGCTTTACCTAGGAAAGAATATGAAAGAGTATTTATGTGTAAAACTGCTAAAGATATTTGGCAATCCTTAATTATCACTCATCAAGGGAACTCACAAGTAAAGGATAACAAAATTGATCTTCTTGTTCAACAATATGAACAATTTGTTATCCATGAAGATGAGACCATTGATAGTGCATTTGCTAGGTTTAGTACTATTGTTACTTCTCTTAAAGCACTTGACGATTCTTTTTCTAGTAAGAACTTTGTAAGGAAATTTCTTAGAGCACTTCATCCGAAGTGGAGAGCAAAGGTGACGGCCATTGAAGAATCCAATGATCTTTCAGCAATGCCACTTGATGAGCTCATAGGAAATCTCAAAGTTCATGAGATGGTGATGGAAAATGATTCAGAGATAGTCAAAGGCAAAAAGGAAAAGATCAAGTTCATTGCCTTAAAAGCTAGGGTAGAGTCAAGTGATGATGAAGAGTCTAGTTCAGGTAGCGAAGACGAAGAGTATGCCATGACCGTAAGAGATTTCAAGAAGTTCTTCAGAAGACGAGGAAAGTTTGTTAGACAACCTCGAGAAGAAAAGAAATCCTTCTGGAAAGACCGTGATGATAAGAAAGGAAAAGTATATAGGAAGTGTTTTAGGTGCGGGGATACTAGTCGTCTAATAGGAGATTATCCGAAGCCACCCAAGAATTAGACTCAAAGAGCCTTTGTTAGTGGTGCTTGGAGTGACAGTGAAGATGATGACGAAGAGCCCAAGAATGACGAAATCGCTCTTATGGCTCATGACTCTAATGAGGTACAATCTGACTCATCTTACTCCTCGATTGATGATGACACCTTAGAAATAGAATATAACAAACTGTGTGAAATTATCCTAAAAATCATAAACAAAAATAAGTTCTTAAAAACCAAAAAGGATTTTTTAGAAAACGAAGTTTATTTTTTAAAAGAAAAAGCTTTACGATTAGAAAAGGGTAAAGCCAGTAAAGAAACATGTGTTTCATGTCAAGAACTTAAACTAGAATTAGAAACACTTAAGACCACACAGGAAGAACTTATCAAACAAAACTCTAAGTTTAAAAGGTTTGATAAAAATATCAGCTGTATAGATGAGTTAATGAAAGTTCAAAAGTTACCTCATGATAAAACTGGATTAGGCTTTATGAAACTAGCAGACTTAAGTAGCTTTAAGAAACAAACAGAGAAAGTACAAGAAACTGTTCCAAACAAGTTCAGACACCTACGGATTCCACGAAACCAAAAATTTGGTTCCGTCAGTAGTGGAAATTGGTTCCGCAGGTACTGTTGCTGAACAGAAGGATTGCACTTTGGCTCGTACTAAATTCGTTAAGGTCACAAGAAAACCTAGCACTAGTACAACTGTTAACAAACAAAAACCAGCAGTTACTATAGGAATAGGAAAAGTTAAAAATGAGTTTAGGACTAAAATAGTTCAACAAAAACCTAGGATGACTATTCCCAAACGCCCCTTTCGAAAGAGTAATTACAACTCACAGCATCATTATCAAAATAGTTGGAATCCAAACTTACCTAGAAGTTATCAAAGTCCCAACTACATGCCATGGAACCCATATCCACCATTTCCATAGATGAATCAAGATAATGGAATATTTAACCCAAATGGACCCATGAGATATTGGGGACCAAACGCTTGAGTTTTTCTTTAACTTAGGTATACTTAAAAGTCAGGTTAGAACCGGATGAGTGGTTAAAAGATAGCGGGTATTCAAGGCACATGACGGGAAACAAAAGCCTTTTGTCAACCTACCAAGTATACGACGGAGGTAATGTTACATTTGGTAGCAAGCTTAAAAGTAAAATCATCGGAAAAGGTACAATCTCTCATGACTCTCTCACTATTGATGATGTTGCTCATGTAGATAACTTAGGTTTTAACTTGCTTAGTATTAGTCAACTATGCCGTAAAAAGTATGACGTCCTTTTCAGTGAAAACGGAAGTAAGATACTTAAAAATGGTATAACCGTAGGAAAAGGTGTTTTGAAGAATAACGTATACGTTATGAAATTAGACAAAACATCTATAGAAAAACTTTGTCTCACCTCCTTAGACGACAACTCAACTCTGTGGCATAGACGCTTAGGCCACGCCAATATGAGACTCATGCAATCTCTATCATCTAAGGAACTCGTTAGGAACCTACCCAATTTGAAATACGACCAACACTTTTGTGATGCTTGCAAAATTGGGAAACAAGTTCATAATAGCCATAAGGCGAAAAACATGGTGTCCACATCTAGTTGTTTAGAATTATTACATATGGATTTGTTTGGTCCATCCACTATACAAAGTTATGGAGGAAACTTCTACACTGTGGTAATAGTAGATGATTATTGTAGGTATACTTGGACTAAGTTTTTGAAAACTAAATATGAAGCATTTGATAAATTTGAAATTCTAAGTAAGAAAATTCAAAATCAAATAGGAAATAGCATTGTTTCAATAAGAACCGACCATGGTCGTGAATTTGATAACAAAACTCAATTTGGAGCTTTTTGTGATGCTAATGGCATAACACATAATTTCTCGGCTCCTCGAACTCCTCAATCAAATGGTGTAGCAGAACGTAAAAATAGAACACTTTAAGAAATGAGTCGAACAAATGCTAAATGAACAAAATATACCACAAAATTTTTGGTGTAACACCGTTGACACATCCACATACATCTTAAATAGAGTCTTAATTAGACCATTTTTAAATAAAACACCATATGAGCTTTATAGAGGCAAAAAGCCTACTTTAGGATATTTTAGAGTCTTTGGAAGCAAGTGCTTGATTTTAAACACTAAGGATTACCTCACTAAGTTTGACCCAAAGTCTTATGAAGGTGTGTTCCTTGGATACTCACAAAATAGTAAAGCATATATCGTCTTGAACAAAGAAACCTCAAGAGTCGAGGAATCGTTGAACGTAACATTCGACGAAAATCCACCTCCCTCTAAGACATCACCTTTGGTAAATGATGACTTAGTTGAAAGTCAAATGGTTGAAAACCAAAAAAATCTAGATAATGATAAAGAAGATGAACCTTCAAAGAAGGAAATAGTTAATATCAAAGAATCTAGAAGTCATCCATTAGACAACGTCATAGGAGAAATTAATGAAAGAACCTTAAGATCAAAAGTTCAAAATCAAAGTAATTTCTTTTGTTTCATTTCAACAATTGAGCCCAAAAATATAAATGAGGCCATAAAAGATGAATCTTGGGTTATAACAATGCAAGAAGAACTTAACCAATTTGTTAGAAATGATGTTTGGACATTAGACCCTCAACCTTAATGTCAAACCATAATTGGAACAAAATGGGTGTTTAGAAATAAAATGGATAAAAATGGTGTAGTGTCTAGAAACAAGGCTAGGCTAATAGCTCAAGGCTACAATCAACAAGAAGGTATAGACTACGACGAAACATTTGCACCGGTAGCTAGGCTCGAGTCAATTAGAATACTACTTCCATATGCATGTGTACATGACTTTAAACTTTTTCAAATGGATGTCAAAAGTGCATTTCTTAATGGTTTTATTAATGAGGAAGTGTACGTAGCACAACCTCCCGGCTTTGCCGATTTTGAAAAACCAAATCATGTCTACAAACTTAATAAAGCTTTATACAAACTTAAGCAAGCACCAAAAGCTTAGTATGATCGACTTAAGACTTTCCTAGTTGAACATAAGTACACCATGGGCCTAGTAGACAACACTCTTTTCACTTAGAAAAAGGGATCACATATAATCATAGTTCAAATATATGTGGATGACATCATATTCGGATCAACTTGTCAAGAGTTATGCGATGATTTCTCAAAAATCATGCATGACGAGTTTGAAATGAGTATGATGGGAGAACTAAACTTTTTCTTAGGACTCCAAATAAAACAATTAGAAGATGGGATATTCTTCAACCAATCTAATTACATCAAAGATATGCTTAAGAAATTTGGTCTTGAAGATTCCAAACCCATGAAAACACCCATGTCCTCCGAAACCAAACTCACTAAGGATGACGAAAGTGAATCCGTAGATAGCACTAAATATAGAGGAATGATTAGTAGTTTACTCTATCTCACGGCTAGTAGACCAAACATTATGTTTAGTGTTTTTCTATGTGGTCGCTTTCAAGAAGATCCTAAAACATCCCATCTTGAAGCCGTCAAACGAATCTTTAGATACATTAAAGGTACTACACATTTAGGATTATGATATCCCAAAGGAACGGGTGTCGAAACCATAGTGTATGCCGACTCATACCATGCCGGTGACTATGTCGATAGAAAACGTACAAGTGGTTTTTGTACTTTTGTTGGGCATTTTCTCACCTCATGGTTTGCTAAGAAACAAACAGCCCTAGCAATATCAACAACTAAAGGCGAGTACGTGTCAGCAGGAAAAGCTTGCCAACAAGCTTTCTGGATGAGACAAGCTTTCGTCGACTATGAAATTCAACTCAAGGTCGTTCCTATTCTTTGCGACAACAAAGGAGCTATCGACCTGAGCAAGAATCCAGTTCAACACGCTAGAACCAAACACATAGAAATTTGTCACCACTTTCTTCGTGACAATGTTCAAAAAGGAAATATCTCAATCGAGAAAGTATCCTCAGAGGAGAACATTGCCGATATTCTCACAAAACCTCTTAAGAGAGTACCCTTTAACTTTCTTAGACTTGGTTTAGGATTAATGGAACCAAATGTGTAGTTAGAACCTTAGCTTAAACTTTAGCTTAACCAAACACAATTCACTGAATTACATAACAAATCATGTTTTCCATAGTTAGGAATTGCATCTCATAAGGCATTATCACAATTCATCAAAAACCCCATGTTAAATTCCTGCAAAAATCTTCTCACGATTAGGAAAAACGGTTTTTGCACATTGTTTATACAAATAAAACGTTATGTTTTAAACATCATTTGCATAATGTCTCTTGAATGCTAAAGGGAATACATAACTAATATGTATTTTCGGGTACATTCAATCGAAGCTACATTGAATTAGGAGCGTTTGAGTTATTTCTCATTTTGTTACAAAATTTTCATGCATTAAAAAGAGTCGAGATAACTACACCTCCATATTGTCCCCATGTAGGCACACACTAGAACTTTATATACGTATTCTAGTTAGTTTTAACTAAACTATGTAATTTTCGTGTCTAGGACAACATCATGCCTCCCTCAACATACTACGACCACAAAGACACCCTCAACTACCTCCCTAAACACCATAAAACCAAAGGACCAACCGACAAGGTCGTCAAGTAGATATAGATCCGTTTGCCATCGAGCTAAACGGGCTTAGGCCCTAATTCAAGAAGTTGGAAGAAATTCTTCGAGCAAACGTTTTATGCACCATAGGAAATAGGGATCATCTCAATGCTAGTCTTTGTTATATGCTCTATTGTGTATCCACCCATCAACCCTTCAACCTCACTTACTATGTCGCCAAGAGAATGGCCGACATTTCGGTGTTAGGTACCACCACCATGCCTTACGGGATGCTTCTCACCCGTCTTTATAGAGCTTTTTCACCCATTCCTCCTAACGCCAGAGGTTTCCTCCCAGACTACTCTCTCATTCCTCAGACTTTTGTACCCCTAAGTGATCATAGAGTAGCGGTGTCTAAAGGAAAACGTGCTCATCCTCTAACCTCCTCATCATCATCATCCATAAGTGAGGAAGACGGACTGCCTAATTCTAGGATTCCTCCTCCGAAATATTTGAGCCAACTTCCACCTATTGAGAACCAATATGAGGAATTCAAACAAACAAGAGGAATGATGAAGAACATTAGGCGTTGGATAATGAAGCTCAACAAGAAAATCGACAAGCAGTGAGGAAATAGGGAGTGTTTCGTATAAACAATTTGAAACAATGATGTGTTGAATTGTTGTGTTTTTAGGATATTATCTTGTTGTTAAACATCTATGTGAACTAACTTGACAATGCAGGATGATAACACTTGATGTTATCAATTTTCCGTGTTTAAGCCACTGTTTGGCTTCACTTCCATATATGGTAAGTTCAAAATCGTCCGTTTGATCTATATGTTAAAATCTGTTAGAACTTTTTTTAAGTCAACCACAACTAATTAATTACATATGGTTTAGGATAATTTACGGGATTTCAACGGGTTTCTGGTACTTAGAAATGCCCTCTGTAAAGAAATTTCGATCGACAGATATGGCGGAACCAAAATACGGGTTCCGTCTGTTCAAATTTTTGGCTCCGCCAAAATAAGCCCCACGGATTCCGCGGAACCAAAAACAAGGGTCCGCCTTTGTTATCGTTTGGCTCCGTGGATCAACAGCTATATATATTTTTTTTAAAAAATTTCCCGTCTATTCCCGCACTTTAGATTATTGATTCTTGAATTAGGACCCCTTTACTCATACTTTATTACATTAGGATCATCTTCACAACATTAGACCAATAGGAACATAATTTCCCACCAAAAATTTGAAAATTTAAATTTCCACTCAAGTTACCTTTCTGTAACGAGCAAGGAATCCTCAAATTGGTTCCTTGCAATCCGTGGATCTATCAAATCATTAGATTTCTCACTCACCATTTGCATTTACTGCATATATTCTCAAACTTACTCAACTCCATCTTTATGGATTGAATTTGGTGATATGACAAGTTCATTTTCTTCTTCTAAACCATTAGGAACCAACATTTCTCTATGGATCAACATCACATCCAAACACAACCTTCCATAAACCTTATTGCCTATAAATTAGTAGCTTTAGGATTATCACAATTCACACCATCACCATCATTTCTAATAGCAATTTCTGCATATATCAGCATCACTTCTATTCTCAACAATGCCTAAGTCAAACAACTCATCCACAAGCAGACCACACAGAAGGACGGCTTGAATGAGTGTCAGACCTTGTTGTTTCGTGAAAACCCCAAAATTACCACAATCTGAAGTGACCAAAATACCCTCTAAATTTGAAATTTTAAGAACTTATGAAATACGCTATAAATTAAAACTTGAGTTATATAACATGTTGTGACTCCAAACTATACAATATGAACATGTAACCTAAAGTATTATATGAAATTATACAAGAACCATATGAATAAAAGTATGGCACGTTAAATAAGCTATTAGTGTCCAAATAAATTGTTTTCTTTGTACACAATATCAGCCATAATACTCAACCAATCATCCCATATTTAACCGAAATTCTTTTGATCCTTTTGGCACAATCCATTCCTTAATATTAGGCCAATCATCAACATGTATAACCGATTCTAAATCAAACCATTAAATGAAAAATTACTACCTCATTTAGATAGAGACACGCACCTTTTATTTATTGGTTTGATACGTTTCATTCTTCCATTCAATTCATACGTCAAACCACAAAAATAAACACACAAGGCTGCTATTTGTTTCTCCCTTTAAGATCGAGTAGTGTGAAGGTTGTTGCTGTTGGTGTTTGTTCATAAGGTGCAAGAGTTGTTGTTGTGTGGTGGTTCGTGTTTTGGGTATTAATTCGTGGGTTCCATGACTGAACTCGCTCGTCACAAACTAGTCGATGGTCTTCCACGGTTTTGATATTCAAAACATCACTTATGTACAGCTTGTGAACAAGGAAAAAGTACTCGTGCACATTTTCCTTCAAAAACAGAACAGAGTATATATCACATTCTTCAACTACTTCATACGGATTTGTGTGGCCCTATGCGTGTTCAAACGATAAACGGTAAACGCTACATTCTAGTAATTGTCGATGACTAATCCAGATGGACTTGGGTCTATTTTTTCCGAAGCAAAGATCAACCTCCTTCAATGATCATCACCTTTCTCACAAAAATTCAAGTTCAGCTTCGTAATACGGTCAGAAAAGTTAGAACAGACAATGGAAATGAATTCAAAAATCAAACTCTTCGATCTTATTTTGAGAAAGTGGGAATTGAACATCAAACATCCATTGCAAGAAGTCCAAAATAGAATGGGGTTGTCAAAAGATGCAATAGGACGTTAGTGGAATCTGCAAGAACGATGCTAATCAATGCTCAATTACCAGATTACTTATGGGCAGAAGCTGTATCAACTGCATGTTATACCCAAAATCGTTGTATGATCACCAAACGGCATCACAAAACTCCTTATGAGATTGTTCACAACCGCAAACCAAATATTCAATACTTTCATGTATTTGGTGCTCTTTGCTATCCAAATAATGATCGTGATGATTTTGGAAAACTCAAAGCAAAGGCTGACATTGGTATCTTCATTGGATATTGTGAGAACTCCAAAGGTTTTCGAATCCGGAATCATCGTACTAGAGAAATTCAGGATACTATTCATGCTAATTTCGATAAGCTTAGAGAAATGGTTTATGAGCAAAACAGCTTAGGACTCGCAACCAACCGTCTAAACTTTCCAGATCCAACAGCTGCACCTCTTTCCTTTAATCGTAAAGAATTGGAAACCTTGTTTGCTCCATTGTTTGATGATTCTTTTGCATGTCGTACACCAGATGTATCACCAATTTCCGCTGCACAACCTGATAATAATCCAATACCTGATACACCTGCTACTACAACAACAGTTGCTACAGATGCACCTCCAATTAAATCTCCATCAACAGCAGAACAAACTGCTTCCAGCACTGACAATGCAGCTGGAGATCTTCAACAACAGTGCCTGAACCTGCAGATTATGACCCAAAATGCATTCTTGAATCCATTTGCATCGACTCCAACCATTCCTGATATTGCAGAGTCATCCACAAGCAATTTGGACCCGTCTAATCTGCATACGTTCTATCAACATCACCATTCAATACATCATTAGACTAAAGAACACCCCTTAGTAAACATCATTGGCAATCCCTCAGCTCCAGTTATGAAAAGACGAAAACTTCACACCGATGCTGAAAACTGCATTTACGCACTCACAGTTTGTCAAGATGAACCCAAAAACATCAAAGACGCACTAACATACGACAACTGGATTGAGTCAATGCAAGAATAACTCGACCAATTCAAACGACTAGAAGTGTGGGAGTTAGTTGAAAGACTAGATGTGGTCTATGTCATCGGGCTGAAGTGGATTTGGAAAAAAAAATAGATGCAGAAGGCATAGTGATTCATAACAAATTGCGTCTGGTAGCTAAATGATTCACTCAGCAAGAAGGAATTGACTTTGAAGAGTCCTTTGCTCCAGTTGCTAGGCTTGAGGCTGTCCGTATCTTTCTAGCATACGCTGCACACAAGAATATGGTTGTTTGTCAAATGGATGTGAAAACGGCATTTCTAAATGGTCAATTACGCGAGGAAGTTTATGTTAGTCAACCAAAGGGATTCGTTTATCCAGATCATGCCAATCATGTGAACAGACTCAAGAAGGCCCTTTATGCACTTAAACAAGCCCTGAGGCATGGTACGATAAACTAACTGCTTTCTTGCTTGCCAATCATTTTACTAAAGGTTCAGTGGATCCAACTTTGTTTATTCAAAAATACGGGGAGGACATTTTAATTGTTCAAATCTATGTCGATGACATTATTTTTGCGTCAACAAACAAAAAATATTCAAATGCTTTTACAAGATTAATGAAACAAAATTTTGAAATGTCCATGATGGGTGAACTTACATTCTTCTTAGGACTCCAAGTTCATCAATCACCCCGTGGAAACATGGCATGACAAGTTGTGATACTTATAACACACCTATGTCTTCATCATACCCAAAGCTGGATGCTGATTTACATGGTACACTTGTTGACCCTACAAAATATCGTAGTATGATTAAGTCCCTCATGTATCTAACAGCCATCAGACCATATATAGTTTTTGTTCTATACCTATGCTCCCGTTATCAGCCACGACCAACTGAAAGACACCTCTCTGAGGTTACAAGAATCCTTCGATACATAAAGGGAACCATCCATTTGGGGATTTGGTATCCGAAGGATTCTGGTTTTGAACTAATAGCTTTTTCAGATGCTGATCATGCAGGATGTTTAGACACACGCAAAAGTACATCTAGGGGAGTGCAGTTTCTAGGAGACAAACTTGTATCTTGGCAGTCAAAGAAGCAGGATTGCACTTCATTGTCTTCTACAGAATCGGAATATGTAACCATGTCAGCATGCTGTGCTCAAGTCACTTGGATGTGATCACAGCTGATGGACTACGATTATATTTTCAATAAGATTCCCATGTACTGCGACTCCAAGAGTGCCATTGCCATCTCATGCAACACGGTTCAACATTCGAAGTCAAAACATATCGCACTTCGATATCATTTCATCAAAGAGCATGTTGAAAAGGGTACAATTGAATTATACTTTGTGGGTACTGAATACCATTTAGCGGACTTATTCACTAAAGCCTTGCCCCATGCAAAATTTGTGGAATTAGTTCACCAAATTGGTATGCTTTGTTTGACTCCAGATGATTTGAAAAACTTTCTTAAACACAACTAAGAATGTCAAATACCAAAACCTTTTTTGTAAATATCTTATCAAAAACAACAAAAAGATTTTCATTTTCATCTTTCTTTATTTAAAAAAAAGGCAAGGACAAAATTTCCTTCAACATCTTGTTCAATTAAACAAATTAATCATTTTTTTCTTCCAAACAAGTGTTGAGGGGGAGTTTAAAATTAAATTTTAATCATTTTTTAATATTTCTAAAAGATGTTGTTTTCATATGTGTTGGTTAGATTATTCTCATAATACCCTCCTTGTTCGTAAAATATTTTCTCATATTCCTAAGTCAATGGGGTGTATTAAAATTATTCTTGTCAAAATAATGTCAAGTCTTGTTAATGTTCTGTGAGTAAGGGACTTAGATTGCAAAGTTATGTCGTTAAGGAACTTAAAGTGACAAAAGTTGAAAGTTTGAATTTTAACACAAAAACAAAAGATAGATGCATTTACTGCATCTGAATTTCACATTAACTTCTCACCAAACAAAATCAACGACCACAATTCACTCTTTGAATCCGTTCAAGACTTCTCAAATTTGTGAGTGTTTATATTATCTTTAGATAATTATAAGAAACGGTTTTCAATGATTTTGTGATCCAACGGCTAAATTATTCATAATTGTTAATTTTAGATTTAGGGTTTAGTCGATTTGGGTATAACTGATTTTGAGTGTTTGAGTTTGATTTCTGTGGTGGGTTATTAATCAAGTGATTAACATGTTTCAATAACCCAATCGTACCCAAAAACAAGAATTGATGATTTTTTATAATTAGGGTTCATGCGTATGAATTGGGGGAATTCAAATGATAGTGTTTTGGTCTAATTAAATGCTTGGGATACTGTCCTTACATGTTTTGTAACACTATTTGATCATCAAATCATACCTAGAAACGTGTTTGAATCAATTTCGATGTTTAGGGTTTATGAAGAACACGTCCAGGTTCAAACCTTTTGATTCACGGCTAAAAAATGCTAAAATTCAGATCATTGAGCTTAGAATCATCATAATCATTCACATAAACATTTAATCCATTAACTTGAATTTCGACAAGATTAAAATGAGGGTTCATCGAAATTGTAAATGGTTGTTCTCAAATCAGATAAACTGTTTTTGGATGTGTTTAAATGAGCTTAAAGATCATATTGAAACTTGTGGTGTATTATAATTTTGGACCGAAATCAAATTTCGATAAAGAATCAAAAAGAACAAAGTATGTCTACAGTGTTCATCGGAATTTCTTGTATAAGAAATTGTCGAAATTACATAATCCATCGGAATTTTTTAACCTTGTCGGAATTGCTTCAAATTCTTCGAAATTCAATATTTTATCGCAATAAGACAAAGTTATCGCAATTCAAGTTTACATCGCAATTGGACAAAATTTATCAAAATTCTAAAATTCATCGCAATTGAGCATAATTTATCGCAATTCAATTTTTTCATCGCAATTGAACCTAATTTGTCGCAATTCAATTTTTCATCGCAATTGAACATTGGTTGTCGCAATTCAGAAACGTTGTCGCAATTGGACAAAATGTGTCGCAATTCAGGAATGTTGTCGCAATTGGACTTAATCATAGCAAATTCTAATAAATTCACAAGTTGTCGCAATTGATCATTAAGTTATCTAAATTCAACTTAAACCATAACTTGTCACAATTAAGAGTGTTTATGGCAATTGAAAATTGATTAAGTCACATTATCATAACACTAAGTCACAATGTGGAGTTTTTGCAAAATTAATAATTTCTGGACAAAAAAAAAATCAATGATACAATAAAGTGGTCACATGAAATGTCACAACTTTAACATATTGCTAACTTTCATGTTTTTTCTGCATATCTGTGTCTTTGATTGATGTTTCAGAATTCACTAATGGCTGCTCAACAACCACTTCCCATGCTCACAAAAGAAAACACCTTTCCACAAGACTGACGTGGAAATTGGCAAGAATAATGCACATGTTGAGATTCACAAAATCAAGTGTGTAGAACCATCATGTCAAATAGCAATTGAAATTCTCAAACTACATAAGTGTAGGAGCATGCTAGATAAGTCTGCATCCATTCCTGAGTTCTACATTCAACAGATGTGGCACATAATCAAGTTAGATATGGGAGAAGACTCATTCACCTGCACACTGGACAGAAAAGAAGTCACTGTTTGATGTCAATTATCTTCATAAAACCTTACTTCTGCCGGAAGCTCCTGCACCAACCAAGAAGTTTCATCCTACTCCCTCTGAAGAAGTCGTTATCAACTTCTTTTTAGAATTTGGTTATGATGTACAACCAAACAAGCCACTGAAATCATTCTCCAAGGTTGAAGAGAAGCTCATTCCCCAACCGGGGAGAACCATTTACTACATCTTGGTTAGATCAATCTCCGGAAGAGACACCGGTCATGAAAATCCTCTTCTTCCTCACTTGCAAATCTTCTGGGGAATAGTGAATCAGAAACAAATCGATTACTCTTAACTTATCTGGGATGACATAGTCTTTCAGATTTAGAGTCATTATGTAAAACCATTCACCAAAATCCCTTTTGTCAGATACACCAAGTTACTCATCTACCATCTCCTTGATGACAATGAAGACATTCCTCGACGTCTAGAAGATCCAGAAAAGCATCTATTTGCAATGGACAAACCAGTCAATCAAGTCTACATCCCGATAGAAAGCACTCACAAACAAGGGATGAGACTTCCTGACTCTCTTTTTACAGACAAGATCAAGAAAACGCAAGCATTCCTTAAGTATGATAAAGCGTTCAAGGAAGGGTATGTCGGATTTAGCAAGTATGATGATGAACCAACTCGAGCAAAAAGAGGTAGCATGACAGGAAGCACATCCAGCATCTCAAAGAAAGTAAAACCAGGTCCTCCTAAATACACCAAGAGGAGAGTACCTGTCAAAATTGCTAAGCCTGAGCCTGAAGATGAACGGATTGTGGAAGAAGAGGAATCTGGTTCAGAAACAGAAACCGATGAAGAACCAATTATCTACAAAGAAGATATTGCTACCAAGATTGCTCAGGATAAAAGTCTTGTATCACTTGCAGCTGATAAAGAGAGGAGAAGGAAGAAAATACTTGATGCACAGATGAAAATGGATGAAGAAATTGATAAAGATTTTGTTGAAGATCAGACCCTCATCATTCCGGTTAATCAACCTGGTGGGTCTGGAAGTGAAGGAGGAGTCACTCAACCTTGATCAGATCCGGTTAATCAACCCGGTAATGACGAGGAACGGGATGAAGAAGGAAATCTCATCATGAAGGAGGTCCATCAGGAAGAACAAATTAAAGACTTTGACATGAATGATGATGATAGCACGAAGAATGTGATAATTCATGATAAAGTAATAAGAAAAGCCACTGAAGAAATGGAATTGGAAAAGAAGGCAAAGGAAGAAGAAGAAATGTGGCAAAAGCAAAAGGAGGAGGAAGAAAGATTGGTTAGGAAAACTGCTGATGAGAAGGAACCTGAAAACTATATTCAAACACCTCCAACTACACCTCCACACTCTCCTCCAATTAACCATAATACACCTCCAGTCTCTCAGCAAGCATCTCCTCCAAAAGACATGGTCACAAACGTTAACAAGGATCCGTCTGTCATTGCCGAATCATCAACACATTCTTCACCACCACCAACAAGAAACCTGTAATCATTTGGTCTCTCAAGCATCGATAAATGTGAAACAGGCCGTGAAGCTTGCAAGAATAAAGAAACATAACAAGCTTCTTGACCAGATCGAAACGTTAACAAATATGGTTACCGGTCTTGCTGGACAAGTGAACGAGCTCTAAAACACAAAAGCTCGAGTTGATGAATTCATTTCTGATGACATTCAGGATAAGATGTTCACTGCTATAAAGGGCAACACAGGAGAATATCTGAAAAAGTATTTGCCCAGAATCACATCAAAGAAAGTGAAACAATATCCTAAACCAAACATCGAAGGTGAGGAAACCTTCTCAAAAACATTGTTGCTACATTTCCACTCGTCCTACAAACCAAACCATCAATGCCAAAGGAACCAACACTTGAAGAGCTTCAGATTCAATTGTTTGAAAGATTGACAAGTCTTACATCACCGACTCCTGAACAAATTGCAATTTCTGATGCTATCCAGGCTAATATCTCAAAGGAGTCATGCAAAGCTAATGCTGATAAAGGAAAACGACCAAGAGAAGATGAAGACCCTGACCCGAACTCACAAGCTAAGAAACCAAAGAATGTCGGCGGCTCTTCTTCTCAACATCAAGAACCTGTCAACCCGTCAGCAACCACAACAACAGCCAACCAACCACCAAAGCAATCTGACACTGGTCCAATGGAAACCGAACATCATTTTTGGTACAATGATGAGGACGACTTTCAACAACCACAATATCAACTAGACTCTCCACCAAAGTCGAAAGCTAAAATGTCAAAGAAGTCAAAGAACAAAAAGTCAAAGGTTGTCTCATGGCTTAACGATGACACGACTAAAGGGAACGAGTGGTTTCATAAACTCTTCAGTGCTCAACCCTACATTGACGACGAATCCATGATTGGTGGACGAGCACTTAAGTTAACACAAAAGCTCAAACGTGATCAACACATCAAGGAAATTACTAAAGGAGAACTTTGTCGCATAAAGAATGATGCGTTCAACTTGCTGAAAGATCGGTCCTCAAGTGCAGCTAAGCTCGAATATCACTTGGAGAACATTGCACGAGCAATGTATAATGATATGAGCTGGACGAATCCGGACGTCCATTTGGTTGACTACAACGTGCAACAAAGTGGACCATACAATACTGACTGGACAAAGCCATTGCCTGTTGTAGGAACTACTGATCATCCCGTTATTCCATACAGCTTCTTCTTCAACAACGATCTTGAACTTCTCGTACATGGCAGCAAGTGTCAACCAAAGTATGCAACATTGATAACCTTGATTCCTGCTAGAATATATCCACAACCAGCCATCGAAGAAACAACAACTAGACTCTTCATCACAAAGAAAGTGTTGTACGATCAAGATGCGCATCTGGGAATCTACCACTTGTATGAGAAAAGGAGAACCTGGTACAAAATTAAACTTACGAAAAAGTCTCTAACCTTGGTATTTAGTAATCTCAGAATTATTGGTGTGGTTAGCATTGAAGCAGAATAGAATTATGATTAAACTTTCTTACACAATATCAGGGTTAGAAGACAAGATCAGAAGATTTACTCATTCCCAAAAGTAGGCTTCCTTGATTTGAACCTTAACAATCTTGAAGATATATATCTCATCAAAGTTCAAGGGAAGATGCATCATTTCTCAACTGATCTTATGTACGCATTCAGTACTTCATTGCTCTACTACATCAGAAGAAAGATCATTCAGGAATGCGTTGAAGACTTGCAACTTCGGGTCGAGAGCTATCAAAGGAAGCTAAACTTAACCGCACCACTTCTACACCTTCCAGAGATCAACAAAGAACCTCAGTATACCATGAAGAAAGATCCATCCTTTGGGTTTGTCTACCAAATTGATCTATCCATCAACTATTTCATGGGGTACAAAGAGATTCATAAGTTCTGCGACCACACGTTGAAGAACGTTCGAGATGGATTGGTTATTCGGGTAATACATCGGGAATTGTCCAAAACAACCAGGTGGACTGCTTCTCAAATGCGAGAAGTTCATCAATTCATCCAGAAGACTGAGAAGAGGCTGGTTCTTAGAGATCATATGCGGAGGCTGAAAAGTTATGTTGGAGGCAGACCATCATTTCCTATCAGAAACTTCCAAAGACCTGATCCAGTATTCACGATCTTTAGAAACGTTGATTGATGTAAGATTTGGTTATTCTTTTGATCATATTTGCTTGTGAAACATAATGGCTTGTGCACACACTACAGTGCACAACCCGATCTTTGTAAAGAAAGGACCCTGAGGTACGCTTCAGTGCCTCAATCCTAATATAAGGAGCGAAAGCTTCTTACTTTTGAGTAGAATTAATCAAAATTTTGATAAGTTTTTCAAAATTCTGCTCAAAAGAACAAGTATTCCCTCTCGTGTTAAAAACCTCTAAAAGTGATTTCACTTGTTGAGGGGGAGTACTTGAAATCATCTTTGTTCAAAACGAAATGTTCTTGTTGGATTCTTCCCACAAATCTCAAAAAGCATATTTTAATTAAAATATTTTCCAAAAACAACATCAATATGCTATTTTTGAGGGGGTGAATAATAATGTGATTAAAATATGGTAACAAATGTGTGGAATCTTGTACGAGCTTGACTCAGATATTACCAATGAATTGACGAAACTTAACTATCATTAATCGAAAGGACTTGTCCTTGACGAGTAATAATTTCAAGCTTGTCTAACCAGTGATGTAAGCATGTCTCGAATAGGACTTGTCTGAGTAGAGTGTACCATTTCGAGAGATTTTCTTTGAATATGACCAGGACGGGTAATAATTTCAAGCTAGTATAACTAGTGATGTAAGCGTGTCTCGAATCGGTAATGTTCACTGAAAATCAATCAATTCAAAAGTGCGAACTCTACCCGACATGTTCAAATTTATCTTAAAAAAGTATAAGCAAATGTGGAGGGGGAGTATTTCAAAAAAAGCAAAACTCTCAAGGTGTTAACAAAATATGTTTTATAATCATAAACACTTTGAGAGATTTTCAAATGAATGGTTTATGGCAACATAGGATAGTCATGGAGTTATAAGGTGACTAAGGTTAGGAAATATGTCCTATGATCCGCCAGAACTGGAGGGATCTACCCATGGACAATATGAATAGTTTAGTACTAAAAGTCCTTTGGAATGATTGAAAAAAAGGAGAAAAGAAATGAAAGGAGAAAAAAGGGGTTGAAGAATTAAAAAGAAAATTTATGAAAAAGGGTGAAAAGAAATAGCCCTCCAAATGTTCAACCTTAGGGCGGAAACCGGGTTCAATTCATATGCTACTGGTAGTTACTAAGGTGACACCAGTATTGAAGACAAAGACGTCATGGACCCATTGACACACTGCACTTAACCTTCTAACCACTCAAGTATGTCTCAAAAGATGCTTGTTTCATTTCTCACGGAGAACCCTGCTTAATCTATCGACCTTTCACTTCGAAATGTGTTGATATTGAAAAGGAGGCAATCTGCTCCATGCCTCCGATGACTTAAATCAAATCGCACTTAATCGAGTCTAGAGCCATGAGATTCAACAAAAGATCTCTTAGGAACACTTAATAATTCTACACTGGTTGTTAAACATTAAGGACACCAGTTGTAAATAACAAGACTCCTATGCAGATCTTAGCAATCTGCCAAGAACATTCATGAGGGAACTTACAATTGTGATTCTCAGTGATTAAATGAAAATTCCTGCCAGGGTCAACATCAAACAGCCCTGACAGCAGGTCACTTCGGTAATCCCTTGTGGGTTATTCTTAGTGTTCACCATGGTTTCAAACAGTCTACTGTTGTGGAGTGATACTTCGGTATACTTTAACGGCTCACCCTGAATCGTTGATATACTTCGGTATGTCTGTGTATGCCCTCTTGGGTGTATCAGGTTCAGGAAGAGCATTTGTAAGGATTAGAGAGAGTTTTCACACTATGCTGATAATTATCTCAAAGTTCGAACCTGTAAGTGCTGGAAACTTTATTGCTAACTGTTTTCATGCAGGTACACATGGAGAACCGAAGTTCCAGCTGAGACCATCACTACCACCATTATCATCAACTACATTCCATCTCCACATGCTCATACCTACATCAGAAAGTCAATCAAATTTCAAAGACAATTCTAATCAAAGATCGAAGCAAATGTTCAAAAGTCAAAGATCAAAGCTAAAGAATGAGAATCACTTTAAGTATACAGATCAAAGTCAAAAGAAGTATGAGCATGATAGAAAAGACGTAAAGACACCATAATTAAAGATGTTGATGAAAGGCAGACCACAACATTATCATATCACACATAACAAGAACAAAGAACAAAGATACGAAAGACGTCAAAGCCAAAGAAGCAAAGAAGACGTGAAGTAACCTATGATGACCAACCCTTAGGGGGAGATTGTTGGGAACACGTTTAATTAATATCAATTCTTGGTCATTCACTTATGTAATAGGTTGCTTAGAATAGGTCTTTATGTTTGTTTTATGGCCGACCCAATGTAGAAGGCCCATGGGCCGTGCCTTTTAGTTAGACGTATTGATGGAAGATCCTAGGAAGTGTTGCCCTAGTCTTCCACTCATATATAAAGACATGTAAACATACTCTTTTATTGTTGGTTATTTCATATATGCAAGCAAACTTTTGTCATTCTCTCTAATGAAGTAATCAAACCATTATTTATCTCTTTCTCTCATCTCTATCTTTCTTATACTTATGTTTATATCATTAGGGTGACCTAACATGTTTACATGTTGCAAGAACTCCAGGTCGGTGTTGAAGAAGAAGCGAAATAGAATCCTTGGTTGCTCTGGTTTTCCCACCATTGGTAGTGGCTTGTTCCAATCTGTGTAATATGGTCTAGATTTCTTGGAAATATGATCCACGTTGAACTCAGGATTGAGCCAATCGATATGATTGGACATTGCACGAGCAATGTTTTCCAGGTGATATTCAAGTTTGATTGCAGTCCCGGATCGATGTTTTAGAAGATTGAAGGCTGCGTTCTTGATCCTTCTGAGTTCCTTTTTGTTGAGTTTCTTAATTCGGAAGTCTTGCTTTATCTTCTGAATGTATTCCACAGTTCGTCCATCCATATTCGGCTGTGTTGTCATTGTCAAGCCATTCGATAACTTTTGGCTGTTTGTCTTTTGAATGTGTTCTGCTCTTGGAGGTTGATGATGGTTCAGGTATCGTGTGAGGTTGAGGATCAGGTTATTTCAAGATATCAGCACCGGTGTATTCAAAATGATCATCTGCTTTGGGTGCTGACTCGGATTGTTTTGGTTGATTATGAGTTGTTGTGGTAGTAGAAGAAATCACTTCATTGAAAATTTTTCTAATAGTTTGATGGAGTTGCTCTTTCAACGGCTTGAGCTGATGTTTCAACTCTTTTGAAGTAACTTTTACTAGGTTTGTCGTCAGGTATTCTTCAGTGTACTTCACAATCAGCGTATCCATATCATCTTGGATATCTCTTGACAAGTATTCATCAACTCTTTGCTTGGTTTGTTGTAGATCAATCATCTGATTGGTTAAACCAGTGACAAGGCTCGTGAGTGTTTTAACTTTATCTTCAAGTTTGTTGTGGTTTTTGAATAGAGCTTTCTTTACGGCATTTTGAACTTTAGCTTTGGCTTGATACATCCATGTGTCAGCTGGTTTCTTGATTGATTTGTAAGTAGATTTTGATGTTGTTTGTGTTGGCGGAGGTCATGATTGTGTTGATGAATTGGGAATGGCCGAAGTGTCTTTGTGAATATTTCTTTTTAAGTCTTTGTGTGAAGTAGGAGAAGTTTCAGGTTTGTGATCGGGATTGTTTATGATGTAGTTATCAACTTCATCACGTAATCTTTCTTCCTCAGCTAGCTTGGCATCCTTAATCTCTTTCGGTTTCTTTCTTCTTCTTATTTAGCTATTTCCTTCATGGCGACTTCTTCTGCAGCCTTTCTTACATCATCATCGGTTATCAATAACTTCTCCCCCATATCATCATGTTGGTCTTCAGTATCATGCATTTCCTCATCCTCTGGTTGTTCTTTTCGTTCATGGACAATCATTGTAGACTTTTGGTGTTCCGTGTCTGTACCTTGTTCTTTACTGGGTTGATTAACCAGATCAGGATTAGGTGTAACGATTGGTTGAGCTTTACTGCTGGAACCCCCTTCCTCACTGGGTTGATTAACAAGAAGAGGAGGTGGTTGTTGTCCTTCAAATGTCGTTATTCTGTTTTGTTGAAGGCCACTTTTTAGATTTCTTTCATTTATTTCTTCACTCGTTAGCCCGAAGTCCATGTCATCTTCAGTCTATTGTTCTTCCTCCATCATAAGTTGCTTCAACTTCTTCTCATTGTCAACCTCCGTTTCATCTTCCGTTTCCACACAATAGTCGTCGATTTCTTTGTTAAGCACAGTAAATGATTTCTCCTTCATCTCAACATCTTCTTCTTGTTTTTTCTTCATTTCTTCAGTAGTCACGGTTTCACTTGCATGAGCTTCTTTGTAGACCACTAGTTCATCAGATTATGTTTTTGATTCTTCTGATGGTTGAGGTGATCATTCAGGAGAAGGTTCTGGTTTGATAACTTTAACAGGTACTTTCCTCTTTCTGATCTTTGGAGGAGCAGGCTTTTTGGCCTTTGTAGTGCTACCAGTGCTCCCTGATTTTCCTCCCTTCTGACCTCTTGTCTTGACAGATGAAGCTTGAGTTTCTTCATCAAAGAATCTGACCTTCTGTTCTTTAAAAGCTTCCAAATAATATTTGTAGTATGTTGCGGCTTTAACTTTCTCGGTAAGAAGACAATCAGGAAGTTGTATTCCTTGCTTTCGAGTACTTGTTCCTAATAACTTGATCATCTTTAATGCATGCTCATTCTTAATAGTGTGCTTTTCCTCATCATCAAGTCGTCGAGGAATATCATCAAATTCATCGAGAAAGTTGTCGATGAGCAACTTAGTGTATCTAAGAAAAGGAATCTTGTCACCTCCCTTCTGTATGTGTTTCACTAAGTCTTCCCAATTGAGGCTTGCATAGTCAATCAGCTTAACGTTGACCATGCCCCAAAATATCTGAAGATGTGGCAATTTGGGATGCTTATGCCCACTGTCTCTTCCTGATACAGATTTGGCAATAATGATGTACATAGTTCTCCAAGGTTGTCGCATATTCTTGATATTCACTCTTGAATGTGTTGAAACAACCCCTTCCGATTCATCATAACCAATTTCTCTGAGAAATTCAAGAACTTCATTCTCTGATGGAGTCGGGTGATATTCTTAAGTAGGAAGAAGTGTTGGTAAGAGGAGTATGGAGCGAAGAGTATCAATATCCACAGTGACTTGACATTTGTGTAGAGTGCAAGTAAAGGATTCTTCACTCATATCAAGTTGAATTGTGTTCCGGAACTGATGAATGTAGAACTCTGGGACTGAGGCAGACTTTGTCATCATGAATTTGTACGGATGGTGTTTAAGAGCTTCCACTTCTACTTGGCAGGATGATTCAGTGCATGTGAACTTGTTGAATTCAACACAGAGATTGTTTTTACCAATGACTTTGTTGTAATATGTAGGAAAGGTGTTTTCCCTTGTGAGCTTTTCTGGGGTCTCTACATTAGCTTATGGTGCAGCCATTGTTGTGATCTGAAAGTCATAAGTCATAGAAACAGACATTGAAGAAACACAGTTTGTTAGCAAATGGTATAAGTCTGATTCATTGTCTTAGACCTTGTTTGTTGTTATGAAATCAGTGGAATGAGTGTTTTTCATTTTAAGTCACATTAAGTCCTCTAATTGTTGTTGTGATGTTTTATGTTTGATGAGTTTTTAACTTTAATGACACGCATAAACATTACAATATGAAAATCTATTGAACTGATTAGTAAAAGTGACAAAAGGTAATTCATTTTCAAACAAATTCTTAAATTGTGACTTATTTGTAAAAGGCAGTCTTATTCGTAAACATATGGCTTATTCGTAAGAATCAGCCTTATGCGTAAGAATGCAACTTATGCGTAAGAATAGGCCTTATCCGTAAACAATAGACTTATTCGTAAGAATAAGTCTTATTCGTTAGAATGAGACGTATTCGTAAGAATAGGCCTTATTTGTAAACATTAGACTTATTTGTAAAAATGAGTCTTATGCATAAGAGTGAGACTTATTCGTAAGAATAGGCCTTATTCGTAAACATTAGACTTATTCGTAAAAATGAGTCTTATGCGTAAGAATACGACTTATTCGTAAGAATATGTCTTATTCGTAAACATGAGACTTATTCATAAGAATGAGTCTTATGTGTAAGAATATGACTTATTCGTAAACATTTTACGAATTTCTTTCCAAGAAATTCGTATTCCACTATTGACGCTTATGCGTAAAGTTTGCATGGGTAATTCGTAACCTTTGATTTCTTACAAACTTCTTGATCCTGTCATTTAAACAACAAACCACTGATAAACAACTTATCTATTCGTGATTACTCACTCAAGAAATGACTAGTTTACGCATAACATTCCCATATTTGCTTATGCGTAAAACTCTTAGACCAAATTTTACAAACAACAGATTCACATGTTAGATGTTTGATGCAATGATTGGCGAGTGTTCATGAGGCAAATCTAAATGCTTTGTCCAAGTTATAACAATTTTAACCACAAGAATCGAAGATGGTGACTGAACGTGCACCCTTAAACCCCAAACCTTTATTTTGAATCTTAACATGTTTATGGTTTAATTAACATACATTCAAGTGTTCAATATCATGATTAAACACTTTCCCACTAACTTAATTACATCAAAACACAAAAGAACAGATTTCCCCAATTTGGTTCGTATGAACCCTAAATTCAAAATCGATCAATCGATGTTTCCAGGAACAATTAGGTTAATGAAACATGTTTAGGACATTATTAGGATCAAATCCCACCACAAAAATCACACATTAACACACTAAAATGGTTTTCCCCAATTCGTTAAAAACCCTAAACCCTAAATCGTTGATTGTGAAAAATTTATCCGTTGGATCGTTAAATGATAGAAAAACCCTTTGTTTATATTAAAGCATAGATCATATTAACACTTACAAATTTAAGGATTAAAGAACGGATTTGTCAATCGAAAGGTGGCCGTAGATCGTGGTGGTTGTGGTGTAGTAAGTGTGTTGCAGGTGACATAAATGCTAGGTCAAAGTTGGTTTTGACTTCGAAATTTTGACATAATTGGTCCTTTAACCACATAACTTTGCAACCTTAGTCCTTGTCTCATAAAATAGAAATACTTAGTCATTTATTTGGCAAAAAAAATATTGATACTCCCCCTCGACTTAAGACGTAAACTCTTTTAAGCTTTTGAAAAAAAAAATTAAGTACAAGGAGGGTATTAACCGGAGAACATTTTACCAACAAAATTAAAATAAACCACATCTTTTTGAAAAAATATGCAAGTACAATTTCTGAAAAATATTTTAAAAATTTCTTACTCCCCTCAACACTTGTTCGGGAAAAATGGTGAAATTGTTTTTATTTGATCAAAGTGTTGATGGAAATTTTGTACTTGCATTTTATTTATTTATTTATTTATTTTTAATAAGGAAGATGAAAATCTTTTTGTGTTTTTGGATAAAATATTTACAAAATGTTTTGGTGTTTGACTGTCTTAGTTGTTTTTAAGAAAGTTTTTCAAATCATCTGGAGTCAAAAACCGCATACCAATTTTGTGAACTAATTCCACAAATTTTGCATGGGGCAAGACTTTGGTGAATAAGTCAGCTAATTGGTATTCAGTACCCACAAAGTATAATTCAATTGTACCCTTTTCAACATACTCTTTGATAAAATGATATCGGAGTGCAATATGTTTAGACTTTGAATGTTGAACTGTGTTGTATGAGATGGCAATGGCGCTCTTGGAGTCGTAGTACATGGGAATCTTGATTTAAATGTAATGGTAGTCCATCAGCTGTGATCGCATCCAAATAAATTGAACACAACATGCTGACATGGCTCCATACTCCGATTCTGTTGATGATAATGATGTACAATTCAGCTTCTTTGACAGCCAAGATACAAGTTTGTCTCCTAGAAACTGCACTCCACCAGATGTACTTTTGCGTGTGTCTAAACATCCTTCATGATCAGCATCTGTAAAAGCTATTAGTTCAAAACCAGAATCCTTTGGATACCAGATCCCCAAATTAATGGTTTCCTTTACGTATCGAAGGATTCTTTTTGCCTTATAGAGGTGTCTTTCAGTTGGGTTTGACTGATAATGGGAGCATAGATATACGACAAATACGATATCTGGTCTGCTGGCTGTTAGATACATGAGAGACCCAATAATACTTCGGTATTTTGTAGGGTCAACTGGTCTCCCATGTAAATCAGCATCCAACTTTGGTGATGAGGAAGACACATTTCAAGTTAAAATTATTTCAAGTTAGAACATTATTTGCATCAACAATCTCCCCTTTTTGATGATGACAAAACCTAAACTCATTTCAAGTTAAAATTAATTTTAACAAGTTTTTTAATGAGTTTATATCCCATTTCTCCACCTTTTTGTTGAAGCAAAAAGGTTGCTAAAGCTCCCCATTGATGTATACTCCCCCTCATTTGGAGGACACCAAGGAATCGATCAATGATTCTTGCTACAAAAGAAAGTTAGATGACAAAGATACAATATCTAACATGTAGCAATTACGAAAAATATCCAACCACAAACAAAAAAATGACTAAGTAGCCAAGCCCCCAAAAGAAAACAAAACAACCACATAAAAAGCCCATTCATTCATAAAAACAAATGTCATACATAGGTATGACTAAATAACAAACACAAAGAGAAACAACAAGAAGCATAAATCCTTAATGACTAGAGGCATGCTTCATTTCCAAAAGGGGTCCTAAAGGTTCATTGTTGAAAACTAAACATGAACATGTTTAGTTATGTAGGCTAGAAGGAGGTGGAGATGCTGACATGATTGGGGGTAGTGGTGGTGTCAAGAGATGCTCTACGTAGGAGAACATGAAATGTATCTCATCCCTCAAGGAGAAGATGAGGTTACGGTTATGGAGGCAACATAGGCAATTAGCACTATGTAGATCAAAAGGATGAGGTTGGATTGGTTGTCCCATGATTGGGGAAGAAGGTGGTGGTGAGTTAGTTGGTGATGGGGTTGGAATGGCATAATCCAATTTAGTGATGGGTGAGAGAGTGTAGTCCATGGATGATGGCATGGTATTGAGAGAGGGAGATGATAAAGATGTGGTTCTAGTGGAAGATGTTTTGGAAGGAGCATTAGGTGGAGATGGTGAGTGAGGAGTGGCTTGGGAAGGTGGTGTAGTGACTTCATCATCTTTTGTGAGATCAACAAAGCGAGGTTTAGATGGTGGTCTTACGGTTATCATAGGTTTCTTGGAAATGTGGTTTGTTGATCCTTGTGTGGAAGACATGGTGGTTGAGTTATGTGAGGTTGAAGATGAGATGCAAGATAAGCTTGCAATGGTGAGGCCTTATATAGGTAAGAGTTGGGGGATTTGAATTAAAGGTGATGGTATTGTCCTATGGTGTAGTAAGGGAATCTTGAGGTGTAGGCGAGTTTGCAAAATCTGCAGGTTTGAGGTTAGGGATGAAGGTTTCTAGAGGAAACAGCAAAAATTAGTCAAACAAGGGCACGGTACCACTAAATACCATACGGTACCATTAAATTTAATGGTATCGTGGCTTATTTAACGGTACCATGACATGTGAGTCACGAATTTTCCTGTGCAGCCTAATTCCTGGCAGCTAAGGGAAGTTTTCTAGGGGTACTATTTGCAGGAAATGTTGGTGTAAAATCTCAAGAGCATATTTGGACTGGTTTAGAAAAATACCACGGAGGGATTGATGAACTTGAAGTCCTAAGAAAAACTTTAGTTCACCCATCATGGACATTTCAAAGTTTTGTTTTAATAGTTTTGCAAAATCATTTGAGTACTTTATATGTGTTGAACAAAAAATGATGTCATCAACATAAATTTAAACATTTAAGATGTCCTCCCCGTGTCTTTGAATAAACAGTGTGGGATCAACTGATCCTTTGGCAAAGTGATTAGCAAGTAAAAATGCGGACAGTTTATCGTACCATGCCCTCGGGGCTTGTTTAAGGCCGTAAAGGGCTTTCTTGAGTCTATATGTGACAATTCGTAAATTCATGTCATTTTCCAAAACTTGATAAATTACTATTCATCATTCAATATTCATTGTTTACTATTCATCATTCACTATTCATTCTCAGAGGGAAACCACTATTCATGGTTATCACTCATCATTTCGTAAACTAGGCTTACGGGTATTCAAATTCGCATAACCATTATGGTTTAGCTGCGTATTCATGCATCATCAGTAAGGACACATCATATAGACTAGAGTAGTCTACATATCATCAGTAACATCATCTGCATGTCAGGTCATGCACGGGTTTGCATAATTTCAATTAACGTATGTTTATTTATTTAATAAACGTTACCACTTAGTCATTACTACGAATAATATACCCGACACTCCTGACCGTGATCATAACATATTTTCATACTCATTATAATGATATAAGAATTATATTATTAGTTTACCCAGTGTTTTGAAATCAATTGCTATATTTTCCGTTAAACGCTTATAACTTCGACGATTTGCGTAATTTCAACACGACAACAATTTGAACACCCGATTCTTGCAAGGAATGTGATTTTACAATTTTTACAACTTCGTCATATTTTATTTTATCTCGTCAGGATTTATTTCTAGTTAACTCGGTACCCGGTAACACCAAATGCACAACAAAAACAACATAACTCTTACAAATGGGAGACAATGGCTTTAATTAGCCACAACCTCCCATCCTATCCCCCATTTGCCGTCCTATGTCCCCCCCTAATTCTTCAAACATACTTGATGATCTTGACTATAATTAATGCCTAGCCATACATATTATTTTTACTTCCATTTATGCATACATACAACTAAAACCAACTAGCAAAAATCCTCTCTTTCTCTCCTTCTCATATGATCGGCCAAGACACAAGAACAAGGAAGATTTCATAAAATTTTACAAGATCAAGTATTATTTAGTCTCATTTGTAATCCTAGTTAGGGTTTTGAAATAAAAACCCCAAGGATAGTTAAGCATTATCTTCAAAACTCATCAAATACTTCAAGTAAGTGGTTAAATAAATTTCTCTACTTTTTATACTTTCATTTACTACATTTTTATGTTCTAGTAACTAGTCATACAAATATATATATGTTAGATACCACTTAATGCCTATTTTCTTACTAAAAATGGATCTATAGAATTTTATTAGCAACCCCATGAGATCCACCATTTTTGGTGAAGATTAGGAACCCATGACACCCTAAGAAGGTGTATGGTAGGCTTAGACTAGTTGTGGTGTTGATTGGAAGTGTTTTGAGCAAGCCTTGAACTAGAAAATTTGGTTTTAGCAAAGTGTAAATGAGGTGCTGTCCATTTTTGTAAAATCTGGAAAACTCAGTAGGTCATGGTCTATTTTGGCCTAAATATTTAGAAAATACTTTCAAAAACGAAACCGTGGCCGCCGGAATGAGCTAAAACGAGCTTACGACGAAAAAGATACGCTAATTCTAAATTTGACGACAAAAACTATTTTTCTGAAAATTACGTGCTGTTACACGAATTTCGACGAGTAAAACGAAGTGTTGGACGTGATCTAGAAGAGCCGACCTACTGAAAATATATTAGTTCACATTAATACGAAGCCGTGGATATAAAGAACGCGGAAAACGAGCTTATAACGACCAAGATACACGCGTTTGAAACCCGACGATTTCAACAAAATTTTATCAGCTTTTAATAAGGAAAATATTTCTAAGTCTAAAAAAGTTTTTACAAGTAATCATATTGAGAGCCGTTTTTCTCATTGATCGAGACGCGTATGAACAAAATACCAATGACACGACTTCAAGATATTATTGCAAGGTTTCAAAAAACGCCGAGCTTATTTCCTAACACTTAACGTACACTATTTTATGGCTAGTTTTGTGAGGTCATTTAGTCATTTTTATAAGTTGTGAAAATGCTATTTTACGACGAGAACACTATATTTATCGATAGATCACCAAATGACGATCGTGGAATATCGTTGCAACATATTTATACGAAAAGTGTTTTATAACTTAACGAGACGTCAAAAATATATTTTTCGACGATAAACGTTATTTCCAAAAATTCACGAGTGGTATCGATAACATACGTATTTGCATGTGTTGCGTAAATTCATGACTTACATTAGAACATATCATTCATATTAGGTTGCGGTTAGAGACCAAGCCTCATTTCAGCATATCCATTATTATCATTGTTGCTATCGCATCAGGTGAGTTTTCATAGCCCCGTTTTCAATTGATTATCTAATTTCTAAATTCTCGGGGAGAATACATTGCACCATTTTTCATACGGACCAAAGTATCAAAACTCATTTACATTGCTTAAGTTACATCATTGCCCAGATTAAAGTCCCCTATTATTATCATGAACCGTTAATTGTGAGCAAGCGAGGGTGAGTGAATAGATCTATTGAGGGTGACTCCTCCGTCCGGGTTGGTCGCTCCAACTTGTCAAACGGACGCATTTCATTTGAATCATATTAGAGTGACTGGCAAAACACTCAGATGGGGCATTTCATTTCAGTCTAGCTTCGGGGTCATGAGCTTAAGAGCTAATGTATTATTTTATGTGGCATTTTTGTCATACACTTTATACTTGTGGTTACCGTAGAAACATTTCATTTACATAAACCTATGAACTCACCAACATTATTGTTGACCATTTTTAGCAATGTATTTTCAGGTAATTAATGTAATCGCATCATGGCTTGCATATGGACCTATTTTTGGAGTCGCGGGGACGACTCGTCTCACTATATTTTTATGCACTTTGACTTATCGTTTGGTTTGTAATGACTTATTTCCGCAAACTTGAAACACCTTTTGGGACCTAACTTTTGTAAATCTGAATGTTTTAATCAATCAAACGATGTATTTTTAAAAAGACACATTAGGTCATTGAATATAACTATAACTGTGATGCTATGACAGTCATGCCCCTAAGTCTTCCATTCCGCTGCAAATCAGGTATTTGGGGGTGTGACAGATTGGCATCAGAGCGAAGGTTATAGCTAACTAGGTTGTCCATGATACCCTAGACTATAACCACATCATCATAGCATCTTATCATTTCATCGTAAGTGCATATTCATAATACATGCGATTTCATACATACATCATTTCATCATAACCCGCATAATGTAAGTGGTTATTTACTTTTATTTCACGTCGATTGTCACAAAGATGTCTTCAGACACCCATCCCATCATTATTTCATCAGACTCTGACACCGACGAGGTCTCATCACCACCCACCATAGTACTAGAATCAGTTGTCTCATCACCACCCACCATTATCCTATCATCAGTGGACCCTACACCGCAGTCATCACCTGTACCATCTGAGGCTGAGACCGAACCCTTCGAGGAGGGCGAAGTCGCTTCTACACCACCCTTGTCACCAGTGATCCGCCGTGGGCCTAGAGTTGTTCCTGTCATTTAGCCAGGATAGCAGATACCTCTTGGTCGGGTATACCAACTACGTCCTGATGGACCACGCATAAAGCGCACTGCTGCGAAGAGAGTTCGTCCTATTGTTAGATCACCAGCTGCATATGTACCATCACTATCACCATCATCATCACTACCATCTCTATCATCATTATCTCCATTTTTACCATCCTTACCACCATCTGGAGCACCATCAGCACCATCGCATCCCAGACCCACATCTGATCTGCCGCTCAAGAAGCGTGCACGACTTGACCCATCATCACCAGCTACTACAGAGACTACTGAGGCTACAGAGACTGCACCTCCTAGCAGATTCGAGGTCGGTGAGAGTTCCAGGGTTGCTGTTGCCAGACAACCTACTGCTTCTACACTAGAGTCACGATTGGACCAGCAACAGGAGCAGATCGACAGAGCCTTAGGTCAGTTGGAGGAGATTCCAGTGAGCCGAGTTGAGGCTATGGAGGAGGAGATTGAGGGATTGGTTCAAGGCAGGGTTTCCATCGATGTATCATATCAGGGTTTGGAGAGCAGGGATGCTGCTACTCGGCTTAGGGTTCAGCATCTGGAGGAGATTGTGGTCGCTATGGATAGAGAGATTCGAGAGCTTCGACGCCGATTAGGCGGAGCACTAGGAGGTGCCTAGTGTTAGACTCTTATCATGTAGCTTGTACTATTATTATTGTTAGGAATATAAATATTCAGATGAAGGCTCGGTCACCCCGAGCATCTATTTAGCATCTACATAGCTCGTAGGCTTATTTATATTAGCTTATCAATATTAGTATTAGTATTATTAGTTTAGTCGTATTTATATTTGTGGAGTGGGTCGGGGCTTTCCCCACTGTCAGCTCACTCCACAACCCACTAGGGGCACAATATGTAGTAAGTATAAATACCCCTTCCCTCACATGGGAAGGGTTGGAACTCTTGTCACAATTTCACCTACTAATCTAATACACACAAGTTTTCCCTTCCATCTCTCTAGCTTTCTCTCACTAACTCCAACCATGAACATCATGTTCTTCCATCATCCAAGGCCACCCGATACACAATAATCAACATGTTTCGATCCTACAATTGGCATCAGAGACAGGTTGTTAACTGTGTTGATTTTTGTGGTTCGATTCATATTGTTTGAAGTTTTTTTTTATGCTGTTTTGATGATATAGTTTTTTAAGCTGCTTGGAAATTGTTTGACTCTAGCGTGGATGTTTGAGGCTAGTTTTCTGAAGCTGCTGTAAAACTATTTTATTCTAACGTGGGTGTGATTGTTTCTTTTATGTGCTTTGGCTCAATTAAGTCATTTTGTGGTGTTTCACGTTAATGATTGAAGATTTCTGGTTGAATTTTTGTTTTTGTTGTTCTTCCATGCGGTTTGTTATGAAAGAGAAAAACTCAGATCCGGTTTTTAGGGAAAGTACGAAAGTGACAGCTTTGACTGGTCAAATATGCGGTTTGTCTATATGTTCATGGATGCGGTTTGTCCATATGTTCATGAATGCGGTTTGTCTATCTGTTTATCGATGTGGTTTGTCTATCTGTTCATCGATGCGGTTTGTCTATCTTTTCATGGATGCGGTTTGTCTATCCGTTCATGGATGCGGTTTGTCTATCCGCTCATGGATGCAGTTTGTCTAACCGAAACAAAGTGCTGCCAGAATTTTAGCTGACCATGCGGTTTTTCTGTCACTCGGTCAAATGGTCAAACGGTCTAATTTGGTCAACGAGTTATCGAATATCAAAATGAAATATTTGAACGAGAAGAAGCAATCACAGAGAAAGAATCAAATGCATTCGAAACAGATTATAGCAACAAACACCCAACAGACACAATTATAGCAACAAATTCACAACTCTTTCCTCAAACAAGATTCAACAACCAACCAATACATCAACTCAACTACCCTATCCCATCACATCACAACATTTAGATCTCAGTTGGGTGTACCTTTAATTCAAATCAATAACGATTTTTTGTGTGACCTTAACCATCATCGATCTATAGAAGAACAAAGCTTCATATTTAATTTTTTGAATCTTATAAAGAACGAACCAAAAACAATACGGTTTTGATTCATTCTTTTTCATTCGGTTCTATAAAAGAAAGCATATGAAAAGAAAAATCTCAGATATGTTCTATTGGTGTTCGGATCTATAAAGATCATATGTGTTATAACAAAAGTCATCATCGATCTTGTAAGAAGATTAAGTCCCTATTAATATACGAAACATAAAAGAGATATCAAAACAAAAGTGTTTCAATATCACTTTCTTTCGTTCGATTAAACAAAGAAACACAAGTATCAAAACAAAACTTACCGGTTATTATTTAGTTCAACGAAAGAAAGAAAGTTTTTTTCGGATTTTATCAATAACAAGGACAAATCTGTTGGTGACTGCTTACTGTTATGATAGAGATGGGAGGCGGATTATTTTGTGAATTAGGGTTTGTGTGTTGTGGCTGTGTGAAATATTGAGGAGGGGGGCGGATTGTTTGAGGTGATAATTAGGGTTGGATTATGATAAGTTTAAGTGGTTTATATATATATACCGAGGATTAGGGTTATACTAGGGGAATGTTTTTGGTCTGGTTTATTGGAAGTGATAATGTGAGTCCACAGTTCGGATAAATGGGCTTAAAATGGGTTGTGTATGGGCCGCTGTTGATAAATCTTCTTTGGTCCAAGTTATGATTATTTTTCAATTGGGCTGGTGATAATGATCTTAAGAGACGGATTGCTGATTGCTTGATATGGAATATAGTTGGGCTATTCTTCGCATAGCAAAATTTGTTGTTGAGTTGCGGATTTACCAGCGTAGTCCAATTAGAGCCTACCACTTGAGCAAGTCGTCAATTTGATCTTTGCGATTTAAGTTATAGTTGACAAAGTGCGATTTGATTAATTGCAAATTGACAAGCTACTATTTGATTTATTGCGATATGACTGACTGCATTTTGACCAGTTGTAATTCGTCGTTGCGAGTTGACACTTGCAATTTGACTTATTGCGACTTGGTTAATTGCGACTAGACTTGTTGCAATTTAAAAAACTGTGGGTTGACTTGCTGCGATTTGATCAAGTTGAGATTTGACCTCTTTGACTTGAATTTCGAAGATCAATATTGCAGTTCACGCTTGGTTGTTCTTGTTGACTTCACGGTTTCTCTTGTAGATTTTTGAAAATCCCGAGAAAGATTCGATTTCTCGGTTTGAATCTCAAGAGCTGTAAAATCCTGTGAAATTAATTTTGAACAAGTAAGCTGGACTTGGATTTAGACATAATAAAACTCACGGGGTTTGACCATTATTTTCGGGATAAGTTTGTGCTTCGAGATCGGCAAGAATTGGGAAATTATGGTAGCTTGGTTGGTTTGGTAATTCACGGGTTGGTGTACTTAGTGTCACAAACATCTTGGGGTGGATGGATGCACGATGTTTGATGACCCTTGCTCGAGCGTATTTAAGGTGATTAGACTTGGATGTTCAAGATGTGGATATATACAATAAAGGATGGAAGGTTGGGTATATATCACTACCTATATTTAAAGGAGTTACATTGTTGTGCTCAATATAGGTTCTAAATCACAATTTATGTGCAAGTTTAAGTCGCGGACTTGTTCTTTATCAAGCTTCATCAAGTGATTGTTGTTTCTCAAGCTTCTAATGGGATTGTAGTACAAGATCTTCTCAAGAGGTGGTTAGACTTAAAGACGGGAGGTGATTTGTTCAGAGACATGTTTTAACCCGTTACACATTCTATAAATAAACATATTTCATCAAGCGTTGTTGGCATATTATGAGCTTCAGGGAATTTTTAATCTGCTAAACCATTGATGAGGAGACAAACGAGGGGTTACTACAAGAGAGTCTTAATCACAAACGAGGGGTTACTACAAGGGTAGAAGTGTCACGTAAATGGTGACATATCAAAGCAAGCATAAACATACGACTTACATAATACAATAGAATTTCAAAGGTTACAAATGAAATACTAAAACTACAAGGTTACAATGAGAACAAAATAAAATACTAAGTCCAAAATGCATATCTCTTCTAGTCATCACTAAGTCCAGGGTAGCAATCTAAGCCCAAAGCACTCCACTCTTAAACCAGCTTCCAACTAAAACCTGCCGCGGGAAAAGAAACGCGGCTGAGCTTAAAAAGCCCAGTGAACAGATATAATATAAACGGTAATGAACAAACGAATATATAAGACAAAAGAATAAGAAGTAATAAGGTACAAGAGTAAGGTAAAGGACAGTCATCTACCACGAGCCCAAAACAAATCATATATCATAGTCCTGTCTTCGTCATAATCATATAGAGGGGATGCCTCTCAAATAAGCTGATAATATAAGGGGTGGCCTCATGTACCAGTTGGAGTGATCAGCTCCCGAACTTTGTGAAAGA
Organism: Artemisia tridentata subsp. tridentata; assembly: GCA_021014915.2. Taxonomy (NCBI): domain Eukaryota; kingdom Viridiplantae; phylum Streptophyta; class Magnoliopsida; order Asterales; family Asteraceae; genus Artemisia; species Artemisia tridentata. Next base: position 292,762,892 of record CP139505.1, on the reverse strand, counting down.
CGTGGATTGCACCCATCATCAGTCACCACATATCATATCAAAACGAACTATCCACGAACACGGACACGAACCTAGGATGCATCCATTCGCCCCCCGAACAAATCATATTGGCCATATCAAATCATATCATAGTGAGCTCATATCAAATCAAAATGGGGACGGTGTAACCAAATCACTAGGGCTACACACTAGTCATGCCATTGGTGCATCAATGACACGGCCATGTTACCTTCATGGCTAGGAAACGAACTTGGCTCGGGTATCAAACTGGGGTCAAAGGTCAATATCAAAGCAAAGGTTCACATGGTCATGGTCCAAATATCAAAGTTCATATCAGAAGGTTCATATCAGAAGGTTCATATCAAAGGGTTCATATCATAGCAAAGGTTCATATCAAAAGTCAAGAGACCGATGGCACCTTATTAGAAAGGGCAGAATATCTGTACCTTATTCCAGCAAAGCACAAACAAAATGAATAAGATAGGATGAACTCAGTTCTTCTCCTTCTTCACACCTAGAGGGGTAGACAAGTGTTACAACACCTTTCATTGTAAGTAACTTTTCATTTTAGGCAGGTTATAATCAAATTATCCAAGGTTACCTTTTCACCCTTGAAGATTTCATACTTTACACTTTTAGTCCTTTAGTTATAAAAGTTACACTTTTAGTCCTTAAAGTATCCATAGTTACATATTAAGCCCTTGGCTTTCCAAATTACACAACGTACCCTTAGTTTATTATGTTGTACGATTAGGACCTCTAAAATACAAGATTACAAAACAAGTCCCTCAAATTAATGCTTTTACATATTTGGTTCCTTTATTTATGTTTCTATCCTTTATTTATTAATAATTATACATTAGGTCCTTTAATTATCACAATGACACAAAACCCCTTTAAATATGATTTACTACACGACTTACCCTCAAGTTTCATGATTTACCATTTATAACCCTTAGTTTTGGAAAATTAACAATTTACAACCTTTTTACATATCTTGACAGCCTTTAAGTATTATCTAGACCCGTTTTAAATAATTTATAAACCATATCAAACCTTCGAAATAAAATATATAAAAATTCAAAGACGTTCCTCAGGGTTTTGAGTATTTTAGATAATTTTTCCAGATTTTATTAAGTGATCTAGGTACGAATTAAAATTCCTTTTCCCCAACCTGTTCCAGAACCGGATCACTTAAAAACACCCGACCATTATCCATCTACTAACCCAGTCTAGAAAATTTATAAAATTCTAAAAAAATTCCAGTAATTAGCTAACATGTGGTATATTACCTAGTTCAAAGGACATGTTCTAAATCATTATGGTTTTAAAATGAAAAATGAAAGACCCGACCTGTTTTTCCAGACTTCATGAATCCGACCAGACACATAAATTCCCAAAAATCAAAAAGTAACCTTCCAGGCCTCCAAAAATTATAAACTAAATTTTCTCAGGTAGCCACTTCATTGAACTTAGTTTTAGACTCAAAAACCATCCCAATACCCGTTCACATCATTGAGTTATAGCCGGTTAAAGTCGAGTAAAATTCCAGGCCAGTAGCAGATTCTCACAGAATCATATATAACTTAGGGTTTTTAACATATAACCTCTTTAATTCTTAACACACAATGATTATAGATGATAGTGTTATGTATATACCTTATAATAAGAACAAGATTGAGGCTTCTTGGTGGTGTTTTTGGCTCGACACAGCAGCAACAATAAGGAGGCAGCAGAATTTGGTTTCTAGGGTTTCTCTTGAGTGTTTCTTGAGGTTCGGTTATTTTGGGTGGAGATCAAAAGGATATGGCCTATTTTATTGGAGTTGGCCGACTTTTAGAGAGGGGAGGGAGGCATGGATCGGCCCCTAGGCCCAACCCACAACATCTATGTCAAATTCCATCAATTCCCTTATTTCTTAAATATTTCTTACACGTAACGATTTTTAGTACAAAATTAAATATATACTTATTGAGTTTTCGGTTCAAGTAACTAAGTAATGTGTTATAAATATTATTGGTAGCTCGTATAATTATCTTATGGGGCCTCATAATCATTTCATGTCATATTTGTTTCGTTTTCATAGGTTTTGTGCTTTATTTGTAAGTTATATATGTTTTAATTAAATTTCAAAGTTATGAGGGCATTTTGGTCTTTTAATACGTTTTAGATTTTCGGGTTTTACAACTCTTCCCCTCTAAAAGAAAAATTTCGTCCTCGAAATTTGCAAAGAAGTAGAAATGAAATGGAACTGAATTCAAATAGAGGCATATCAGATCAGAATACAAAATGAGGGTAGTTAGCTCGTATCGACTCTTCGGTTTCCCAGGTGGCTTCTCGCTCTGGGTGATTCTTCCAAAGAATCTTTACAAACAGAATTACTTTGTTTCTCATAACTCGAACTTGTCGATCGAATAGTCCTGGCTTCCTCAGAAAGACTTGTTGTTTCAGGATTCACATCAAAAGAGTAATATGCCAGACTTAATAGGTGATAATCGCATCTCATCAGGAGAGATATAAGGAAATTGTTGGTTTGACGGATATTCTTCTGTAGGATAGAGATAGACAAATCAAATGAGATCGTATTGGATTATAGCAACATGAGAGTAATATACACGTTCAACTCTTCAGATTTTCAAATAGTCTCAGCCTCAAAATAACCTTTCCAAGGTATTCTCACAAATAAACAAATCTTGTTTCCTCAAAATTCTCAATCTCATATCTCAACTCATGTTAGATCAAATGAACAGATTCAACGAATGCGAAACGTATATATAGCAGAATATAGGTGTACTCCTTCATAGAAATAGATCGAATCCATATTGATGGGAACATACCGTTCGGTGACATCAACCGGTAGAAAATTCTACTACGAAACTTAAGATCATTATCGGATGTACAAAGGTCAACATCGCGTGTCGAGTCTCCAAACGTATCAAATCATATAATGGTGACAATAGGTTGAACGTATCGGTAGAATGAACCTAAAATCTTACTAACACAGACAATCTCAAACAACTATCACATTTCTAAGGCTTCTAAGGTACTTCTCGAAATATCCTATGATCACAATGAGGGTACGTCATGTGACGTAGGTATTATCACGTTAGCTACTCGTCATAATACCAGCATCAGATGAGTATACCATCATGATGGTCATACTTTATTTCAAGTCGAAATCAAACCGCCTATCTTAATCCACCTAGTACTTCTACGGTCTCAAGGCCAACAAAATCGGATGTCATAGACAAGAGAGGAAGCAAAAGTTTCCGTGAGAGTATCAAAATCCCAAATTGTCTAGCAAAAGTGAGGTATGCCGTCACAAGCATCATATCTTCTACAATTCGTCCCAAATCTCCCATAACAAAGCCATCATCGAATATATGTGACAAAATGGTCACGGAACTGAAATGCTTCTAGGGATCTTGAATCACAAAAAGATCTTATCACTATATAGTAAAACTTAAGAGGGTCAACGGAAATGAGACTTAATTGCCGCAAATTTCAGCCTTCATAAAACTAGTCTTCCCGAACATAACGGGTTCGTTTCAGAAATCTACTCCTTTCACACGTCAAATCTCTTCAAGTCCGGTTAATCTATCTTCGTCTGCCCATCAACCCGGAAGTGAAATCCAAACTCGAAAACTTGTGTCTGGTTTGTCGAGTCTCCTGCAGTTCTCCTGGGATGTGATGGAGGAATGCGAATTCTTAGCATGCTCTTCATCATTCAGTCTACTTTCGCTCTCAATTCATCTTAGTACAACCAAAATGAATAGGGAAGTGAGACTGTACTTCTCCATTAGCTCCGGGTTCGCCGTCTTGACTGGATTGTCTTCTTCTGCATCTCCAACCTTCTGTCTTGTAGAGAACGTCTTCACTCTTCAGGGTAGCCGCCGTTATTGTCAACTCCAATTCAAGTAGTGCCGCAACTCTTCTGACATGTTTCTAGTTGTCCCGCTGCATACAAAAATTTTCTGTGCTGCTAGGGGTATCTCCGAGTCTCTTCCTGATTTATCCCAAACTTGTTTCGTCGAGGGTAAGGAAACTAACTTCTATTTCATCTTTTCTCAAAACTCCATTCTCCGATCAACTAAGCTGTTTCTCTTGGTTCACGAAATTTCCAAATGGTATCTTAAGTTGCAAACATCTTCCAGAATTCCTCTGCAAGGTTCAAAAGGTTTCAGTTCTCCATTCTGTTATCGGTCTTGACTCCATGATGATAGTTTTCAAAACTCGCGTGGCTGAAAGAGATACCCTCGATTAAGAACATCGCTGTTGTAATAATGTCAATCTCTCAGAATGAACTGATGACCGTCGAATTTCTATCGAAGTGCAAAGATGATTTTTATGTTCTTCCTCGTCTCTGAACGTACTATTAAGTCATACAATGACCATTTGTCCAAGTACTTTCGAGTAAACATCATTTATCAAATTCGCAAAACAATCAGAGCTTTAGCCAATACTATTGGCATCACAAATCGTCATAGCAGTCGTTTACGAATATGGAAGGCGATTCCAAGAATAGAATTCAATTCATCAGAAGGAAACTTCGCGCCTTGAAATTAAACAACTACATAGTCGTTTCAGGGTGGAGGAACATTGGTTCCTAACAGTATTACGCTTCAGCCATCTCCGGTCGCCTTCCTTCTCTATCGCGATCGAAACTAAAACACGTCCAGAAGATACTCTTAAACAAACTCTCTTCTTGATCTTCGGTTGCTGCTCTTCCCGGTTGTTCAAATCAATTTATATGATCCCGAACACATTTGAAAGACACCTTCGCTTAGAGACTAGACAATCTCTCGGTATCATGTCAATTCCTACTTCACACTTCGGTGGAAAAACATGTGGTTCAGTCACGAGTCATATTCAGAAAACGCAGGGTGCCAAATACCACTCAAGGTAAGATTTATTTATTGGGTTCCAGGAAAACTTCATAGCCGCGAAAGTAACACACGAGTCTCCAGAGTAATGGTGATAGCAAAGGGTTTAACAATCGATAGTCGTAGTAGGGAGTTCAACATTGCTGCAAACGTTAAAGGTGAGACATAGAAGGGTAATTGTCAATACTTGAATGCTCAATCAACCAATTCCTTGTCAGAGTTAAAATCGAAGTTAATTATCCAAAGAAAGACGGTTCACAAATCAAATCTTTTTGTTCAACAAAGAGAGGGAACATTTTCATATTCATGGTAACTACCATAAGACTTCTCATAGGGACAAAGATGGGTGAAACAAAATCAAATGGTGTCGGAAGATTCATAAATACTTTTCAAGAGCAAAGGACAATAAGAGAATACATCAAGTACGTCATTGCCATGGGGATTCTCAGAATGATCGAAGAGGCATCGAATTGAGTAACGAAAGGAGCAGAGGTCAGAGTCAATATATCAATTAGTGTCAGACAATTTCATTGAAATTCTCAATGTCTTCCAGATTTAATCAGGTTCAAATTTTCAAGCGGTGCAAAGTGTAAGCTTCCAATTTCCAAAAGTGATGTTAACAGGATCAAACCAAAAGCAAGGCACGAATCAGAGTGATGCGGAAGCGAAGATACTTAAACAAGTGCTTTAGTCTACCCATTCCTCACCGGTCAAAACTTAGGTTCCTATGGGGAAATCCTAAAGAAATTTTAAAAGGTTGACTTACGAGCGCCTACAGGGAAACTTAGTGGTCCATAACTTACACAGGCCAAGGGTAGATGTACTACAAGTCGCAAACCTGTCTCTGACACCACTTTGTAACACCCCAACCCAGCAAGGGTAGAAGTGTCACGTAAATGGTGACATATCAAAGCAAGCATAAACATACGACTTACATAATACAATAGAATTTCAAAGGTTACAAATGAAATACTAAAACTACAAGGTTACAATGAGAATAAAATAAAATACTAAGTCCAAAATGCATATCTCTTCTAGTCATCACTAAGTCCAGGGTAGCAATCTAAGCCCAAAGCACTCCACTCTTAACCCAGCTTCCAACTAAAACCTGCCGCGGGAAAAGAAACGCGGCTGAGCTTAAAAAGCCAGTGAACAGATATAATATAAACGGTAATGAACAAACGAATATATAAGACAAAAGAATAAGAAGTAATAAGGTACAAGAGTAAGGTAAAGGACAGTCATCTACCACGAGCCCAAAACAAATCATATATCATAGTCCTGTCTTCGTCATAATCATATAGAGGGGATGCCTCTCAAATAAGCTGATAATATAAGGGGTGGCCTCATGTACCAGTTGGAGTGATCAGCTCCCGAACTTTGTGAAAGACGTGGATTGCACCCATCATCAGTCACCACATATCATATCAAAACGAACTGTCCACGAACACGGACACGAACCTAGGATGCATCCATTCGCCCCCCGAACAAATCATATTGGCCATATCAAATCATATCATAGTGAGCTCATATCAAATCAAAATGGGGACGGTGTAACCAAATCACTAGGGCTACACACTAGTCATGCCATTGGTGCATCAATGACACGGCCATGTTACCTTCATGGCTAGGAAACGAACTTGGCTCGGGTATCAAACTGGGGTCAAAGGTCAATATCAAAGCAAAGGTTCACATGGTCATGGTCCAAATATCAAAGTTCATATCAGAAGGTTCATATCAAAGGTCAAAGGTTCATGTCATAGCAAAGGTTCATATCAAAAGTCAAGAGACCGATGGCACCTTATTAGAAAGGGCAGAATATCTGTACCTTATTCCAGCAAAGCACAAACAAAATGAATAAGATAGGATGAACTCAGTTCTTCTCCTTCTTCACACCTAGAGGGGTAGACAAGTGTTACAACACCTTTCATTGTAAGTAACTTTTCATTTTAGGCAGGTTATAATCAAATTATCCAAGGTTACCTTTTCACCCTTGAAGATTTCATACTTTACACTTTTAGTCCTTTAGTTATAAAAGTTACACTTTTAGTCCTTAAAGTATCCATAGTTACATATTAAGCCCTTGGCTTTCCAAATTACACAACGTACCCTTAGTTTATTATGTTGTACGATTAGGACCTCTAAAATACAAGATTACAAAACAAGTCCCTCAAATTAATGCTTTTACATATTTGGTTCCTTTATTTATGTTTCTATCCTTTATTTATTAATAATTATACATTAGGTCCTTTAATTATCACAATGACACAAAACCCCTTTAAATATGATTTACTACACGACTTACCCTCAAGTTTCATGATTTACCATTTATAACCCTTAGTTTTGGAAAATTAACAATTTACAACCTTTTTACATATCTTGACAGCCTTTAAGTATTATCTAGACCCGTTTTAAATAATTTATAAACCATATCAAACCTTCGAAATAAAATCTATAAAAATTCAAAGACGTTCCTCAGGGTTTTGAGTATTTTAGATAATTTTTCCAGATTTTATTAAGTGATCTAGGTACGAATTAAAATTCCTTTTCCCCAACCTGTTCCAGAACCGGATCACTTAAAAACACCCGACCATTATCCATCTACTAACCCAGTCTAGAAAATTTATAAAATTCTAAAAAAATTCCAGTAATTAGCTAACATGTGTTATATTACCCAGTTCAAAGGAAATGTTCTAAATCATTATGGTTTTAAAATGAAAAATGAAAGACCCGACCTGTTTTTCCAGACTTCATGAATCCGACCAGACACATAAATTCCCAAAAATCAAAAAGTAACCTTCCAGGCTCCAAAAATTATAAACTAAATTTTCCCAGGTAGCCACTTCATTGAACTTAGTTTTAGACTCAAAAACCATCCCAATACCCGTTCACATCATTGAGTTATAGCCGGTTAAAGTCGAGTAAAATTCCAGGCCAGTAGCAGATTCTCACAGAATCATATATAACTTAGGGTTTTTAACATATAACCTCTTTAATTCTTAACACACAATGATTATAGATGATAGTGTTATGTATATACCTTATAATAAGAACAAGATTGAGGCTTCTTGGTGGTGTTTTTGGCTTGACACAGCAGCAACAATAAGGAGGCAGCAGAATTTGGTTTTCTAGGGTTTCTCTTGAGTGTTTCTTGAGGTTCGGTTATTTTGGGTGGAGATCAAAAGGATATGGCCTATTTTATTGGAGTTGGCCGACTTTTAGAGAGGGGAGGGAGGCATGGATCGGCCCCTAGGCCCAACCCACAACATCTATGTCAAATTCCATCAATTCCCTTATTTCTTAAATATTTCTTACACGTAACGATTTTTAGTACAAAATTAAATATATACTTATTGAGTTTTCGGTTCAAGTAACTAAGTAATGTGTTATAAATATTATTGGTAGCTCGTATAATTATCTTATGGGGCCTCATAATCATTTCATGTCATATTTGTTTCGTTTTCATAGGTTTTGTGCTTTATTTGTAAGTTATATATGTTTTAATTAAATTTCAAAGTTATGAGGGCATTTTGTTCTTTTAATACGTTTTAGATTTTCGGGTTTTACACATGTATTGTGCCTGACAAACTCACAAACATCACGGACTCTCAGCTTTGGCAAAAAGGTCATTTCATGTCCTTTTTGAGGGGGAGAATTAGGCGCAAGTTTCCTAGGAGTTCCGTCTCCAGCGATGTGAATTTTAGCGGTTCCGGTTACAGCGGGTCATATCGTATCGGTTCAGTCTCCAGCGGTTTGAATCTTAGCCGTTCCGGTTCCAGCAGGTCAGATCGTATCGGTTCAGTCTCCAGCAGTTTGAATATTAGTGGTTCCAGTTTCAGTGGTTTAGATTTCTGTAGTCTGGGTCTTAGCAAATTGCCTAAGATTTCAGCTGTTTGATACTTACTGTTGTGCAGTTTGTTCTTGAATTTATCTCTCGGTTAAATCTCAAGAACTGTAAAATCCTGTACACAGTACGACAACTATTCCATACACTGCACCTGATAACATCCAAGTAGCGGGGTCAGACAGCTTTGTTTGATAGGACTGACTATGAGTCATGGGCACTGCTAAGAATTAGCGCATGCTTCTTCTCTTTTTGGCTAGTCAACTGCACAAGATGATCACGAAGTTAATTTGGTATTCTTTATTTGTGATTGAAGTTGAATTTCACGAAGGCGTCTACTTATTTTATCTTGAAGTCGGGGTTGGTTGGATGCATGACCTTCAATGATAACTTGCTCGTGCTTAAAATTTAAGTTGAAGACTTGGGTTATCTAGTTACCAGTTGTCGGGGTAACTATCACTTAAGAGTTATTGGAGTACTCAGTGTCACACGTCAATGACGATGTCGATAATTGCAAGAGGTGTTAATGTCTCATACTTTGGTTGGGTATTGAGCACTTAGAGATTGGCTTGGAGCATTAATTCTCTACACCGTTCTTCCAACATTAGTGCAAGCTTAAGTAACAAATTTGGGGACGTCTACTTCAGTTTTCAGTATTGATATATCGGGTTTCCTTCTTCAAGTGGTCACTAATCTGTGTACAAGATTGGTTAGTTGGCCAAAGGTTTTAAATGTTGTGATGTGATCTGTAATTCTCACAAGATATTCTTACCCAAACTGGTGTTCACCAAAACCAAATCAGTCATGCCACATTCAATCTGGTAATGTCTCACGGTTTCTTCTTGGTTTTGTAAAATCCCGCGAAAGAACTTATTTCTCAGTTTAAATCATAGATTTGTAAAATCCCGTGATGATGGGTTACGCGCTCTTGAACATGATCGGGTTAAAACCATTATCAAAGTTCAGTTAAAACATCATGAAGGGCTAAATCGGGGCATTTAAAAGACGAGATGTGACTACGGTGTTAATTCAGTATTATTTATTTGAGGCTGAAGTAAAATTTCATGGGTGCGTGTACTTAGTATCTGAAGATATCGGGGAGGTTGGATGAAGATTCTTCGAGATCCTTGTTCGAGCTTTCAACATTTACAATGACGAGGACTTGGATATCTAGTTATTTTTTTCTTTCTCTCTATTGCAAAATAACTATCACTTTAAGGAGTCACGTTGTAGTGCTCAGTGTCACACGAAGTTGTGGATATCTAAGAGGTGATGTACGTCTTATACTTGATGGTTGGTTGGTTGAAGAGTATAGAGTACTTAGGGATTCGATGTTGCACGAAGTCTCTACACCGCTCTTTGTCACACATTAGTACAAGTTTAAGTCATAAGTTCGGGTTATATTACTTCAGTATCAAGTTCATCATATTGGGTTTTCTCCATCAGTGGTCACGACATCAAGCCGACAGAATGATAATGGGGTTGGTAACGAGTTAGATGAGAGAAGAAGTAAAGAGAGAGATATGACGTCTGTACAAGTCAGTGCAGGCCTCGTTCTTCATCATAATGACGTCTGTACACTTCAGTGCAGGCCTCGTTCTTCATCTTATGACGTCTGTATACATCAGTGCAGGCCTCGCTCTTCAACATAATGACGTCTGTACACATCAGTGCAGGCCTCGTTCTTCAACATTATGACGTCTGAATACCTCAGTTCAGGCCTCGTTCTTCAAAGAAAAGAAAAGTGTATGCTTGAGTGCACTTTATCTTCAAAAGAAGAGGAATCTTCTTATTTATGGCCATTCTCATCAACAAGTTTCACGCTCTTTCCGTGCTTATTCAGTCTTCAAGTGGATCGGCGCATATTGGAGTATATTTTTATTCACGTATTCAACCAAAAATTGCAGTTGACAGGCATATGCAATTTTTGAGGGGGGGAAAGGGTGAATAAACAACATGTTAGTCTTCAAGAACCATCAAGTGGAGCCACTTACCGTTGATGGTATTCATATTCACAAGTTCAATCATCAAAAATTGCAGTTGCCAGGCATATGCAATTTTTGAGGGGGGGAAAGGGTGAATATTAATCTACATGTTGGTTGATGATTGAGAAATGCTCATACGACTCCCGAATACGTCAGTTCAGGAATCGTGCAAACCATGTTTCTCCAACACTACTTCTTCCGTCTATCAAGGTGTTGAAGAACATGGTCATGGAATGCTAATCTACATAGTCTTACGGGCTAGTTCAATCAGCATCAAAGGGTTTCTAGTCAATACTTCATGTATACGTCATTAGGCTACATGTACACATCATGATGATGATTCTGATTAATCGTAACCATCATGGGGGAGAGAAATGTGTACACCAAGGACGCACAACAGGTTCACTTGATCGGGCTTAATCATTTATTCCGGTGTTGATAACCGCAGAGATGATCAGTGGTTCAACTTGTTACCTTGGTATTTACATTTCACTGTTACGTCATGGGCTGATTAATCGTAACCATCAGGGGAGAGAGAATGTGTACATCAAGGATGCACAACAGGTTCACGTGATCAGGGCTTAATATCCAAGGATGGATACATACTATATATGATCAGTGGTTCAACTTGTTACTTTGGTGTTATACTTAAGACTGAAGAAGGTCGAGTCGTCAGTCTACTCTACATTCTCTGTTGGGTGTTATCATCTCATGTGTATGCTGCGGGCTGATGGGTTATATGTAAGGTTACTGGAAGGCATTTGGTGAGATGAAGATGATTGGTATTCTGTTCCTCCACATTGGGCAATCTTGAAGAAGGTCGAGTCTACAGTCTTCTCTACATTCAAAAATGTTGAGCTCTTTTCTTACAACTTGATATTTAACTTAATCCCATGACAGTTCTTGTTTGATGAATTGTGGAGTTAAGTTAGGTTCAAGTTGTTCTGTAGTTTAAGGTTAGGTCCAACTTGATTTTAACCTAATCTCATGACAGTTCTTGTTTGATGAGTTGTGAGGTTAAGTTGAAATCAAGTTGTTACTGGGCTTAAATTTGTGGTTTAGCTTAACCTCATGACAGTTCTTGTTTGATGAGTTGTGGGGTTAAGCTAGATTTCAGTTGAGGCTCAACTTAAACTATCGAAAAGATGCCTAAGGTTTTTTTCGGCGTCACTCAAAGACGGGAGTGTTAGAAGACTAAAGACGGCGTGCATTTGGTTATCAAAAGACTTCTTCATATTATGGGCGTTCATCTAAAGTCTTCTTCCTATTATGGGTGTTCATCAGAAAGGTTGTCAGATTGGGGGAGAGCACTAATTAGGGGAGAGTGAAAAGCCAGAATCAATCCCAGTTTAAAAGTGCTCACATTGCTCTTCAGCAAGTCAAGTGATGAATGCGGAGAAGATTCAGAATGCTGAGGAGTAATGGTTTCTGGTTCGTATCCTTGTATATATTTTGCTTCTTACATTCTTTTTCATATCTTATACCTTTTTGTAAATAGATATATAGAAATCTTGCTAATTGTAAATAGAGAAACGTAAAATCAGAAAAACCATAAAAATTAAAAAATTAGAAAAGACCAAAAATAGTTTCACCTAGGCATGTCTTCTGTTTATCGATAACATTTACGGACTTAGAAATGTCATTCAATAATGGTACGGGTCTTTAAATGAAGCTCGAGCAGAAGTTAAAATGGATGGTTAAAACATGTCTAAATGGCTTGCTATTACTTTAGATAGCAACCCGTGCTTCAAACTGGGGAAAGCACGTCGCCAAAAGGACGGTTGTTCCTCTAACTGGGTGATGTTCACCTGGGCATGGATTACTTTATATCCATGTATCTTCGATCTGATGTATGTTTCCGTGCATCATTTCTTGAAAAAGAAGAGAAATCTTCTGTGTATGCAAATAGTTTTCATTCTGTGATTCTTCTGAAAATTATTTGTGAGACACTTGGTGGATATGTGTTGAATGAAATTTTTTTATACTTGGATTATGCATAAAATTTGTCACTCAATCAACGACTACAAATCTTTAACTAGGTCATTGATTGAGGGGGAGAGTGAATTCAAATTTTATATCATCAAACGGGTTTCTTGATAAATTCACAACTCTTTGAAAAGGTTTTGCAGTTAATGGGGTATTAGTTGAAGAGGAAATTGCTTAAATATATCAAATGACCAAGTGTGTTAGTTGCTAGAAAGTTTAGGACTTTATGTGCAATTTGCTTATAGTTTCCTAGCTTCATATAACTAGAAGGTTCATTTGTGTTACTTTGGAATCCTCGTTTAATCCCCTAAATACTTTAAGACTCAAAACCTAAAAGAAGTTAGAAAACCAGTTGTGTTTGATGTTCTTGAATACTCCTATGACATCTGTATGATCTAAGTGAATGAGTCTCAAATGTTGCTTGTCTCTGCTGCTTAATTGTTGTTGATATTGTGCATATGTTCTCAGGAATCGCTTAGGTATATTGCTATCATGTTAGAATCATGTTCCTAAGTTCCTGAGTTGAATATTGATATCTGTGTGAATTGCCATGTGCATGATTGGTATTTGCTTTTCTTGCTAGATAGTGGTTTGATTATAAGATGAACTTGGTATTATAATGTGGCAAGCTGCTGAAGGGTAGCTATTAAGGAATAGTGTATCTGTATGTATGTATATCTGTGTTGATATTCTTATGCAGATTCCATAGCCAAAATGAATGTGCCAGTTCCCATTCTAACCATTTGATCAGACGTTCAAACTCTATTGATTGGCTCGGAATTCACCACAACAACAACATCGGCAGCAACAACAACAACAAAACTTTCACCACCACCACCACCATTCATCTATTTTGGTCTCGCCAAGTGGGGATCAACTACATTTGCGAAAGATTTGTTGGTGGATGGATAATTGATGTTGACCACTGACTCACTCAGAAAAGTGGGTGATTACATCATCTGCGCAAAAAGGTCAATATCACTTGTGTCATAATAATCACTTTGTGCATAATGAGCAGTGAATCTCCCTTTTAGATTAAGGGGGAGCATAGTATGTTCCATTATCAGAAAACATTAAATCAGACACATTGTCTCTCACATTTTTCTAACTTATTTAAATCAATTGGGATCACAAATCTCAAATGGTTTGAAATTTTTGATCGGGGGAGAGAATGTGATTTAAATATGAAATCTGATAAAATGTGATGATTTGAACATATATGCAAGCTCTCTCGTATGTGTTAAACCATTTTGTATATCAATGCACATATTGAGGGGGAGCAAAATGTTTTGGATGTGAAAGTAAGCTTTCCAGTAAGTGCTAAACTCTTTTGTATACCAATGCACTTATTGAGGGGGAGCAAAGGATTTGGCATGCATCTTATGTGAGCAAGGCTCAGACTTCACCAATGAATTGACGATAGCTAAAGTCAGTAGTCGAAAGGACATGTCCTGGACGGGTAATAATTTCAAGCCAGTTTATCTGGTGATGTAAGCGTGTCTCGCAAAGGACGTGTCTGAGTAGAATGTACCGATTTCGAGCGACTTTCCTTGAATGTGATCTGGACGGGTAATAATTTCAAGCTAGTTTACTAGTGATGTAAGCGTGTCTCGCGATGATCATGTTCTTGGAAAATCAATCAATTCAAAAAGTGCGAGCTCTACCTAACATGTGCAAATTTATAAAACAATCAACCGAGCACATGTTGAGGGGGAGCATTTGAAAAATATAAAACTCTCAAGTGTTTCAGAATCATGAACACTTTGAGAGATTTTTCAAAGATTTGGTTTATGGCAATCGTGGAAGTACACCAAAGACCGACCATTTTAATTAATGTATGGAGTTATAAGGATGGTTAGGTTAGGCTCAAGTTCCCACGATCCCGCCAGAGCCGGAGGGATCTACCCAGGGACAATCCACTAGTTAGTGTAGAAGTCCTTAGGTATGATTAAAAAGGAGAAAAGTGTGAATAAGGGAAAAGTGCCGACTGAGATGGAGCTAGTACTGGAACAAACCCAACAAGGTGCTAGTAATGAAGTCTCGGTAAGCACTGAAGGGGTTGAAGAATGAAAAAGAATTGTAAAGATAAAGGGTGAAAAGAAATAGCCCTCCTTACAACTTAGGCAGAAACCGGGTCAACTCATATGCTGTCAGAATAACTTAGTTGATTGCTGACATTGAAGACAAAGTATCATGGACCCAGTGATACGCTGCACAACCCTTCCTAGCCACTCAAGGTCCCTCTAAGGACTCTTGTTTCAATTGTCACGGAGTTCAATATATTTCTAACGTCTCTCTCACTCCGAGTTAGATGATATTGAAAAGGTGGCAGTTCTCTCCAGCCTCCGCTCACCAAATCAAAACGCACAATAGAGTCTAGAGCCACGAGATGCATAATAAGATCTCATAGGGACACGAATTATTTCTACACTGGTTGTTCAACATTAAGGACACCAGTTGTAAACTCATGAGTCCTACGCAGATCTTAGCAATCTGCCAGAACATTTATGAGAGAATTTACGAATGTAATTCTCAATGATTGAATGGAAATTCCTGCCAGGGTCAACATCAAGCAGCCCTGAAAGCAGGTCACTTCGGTAATTCTTTATGGATTACGCTTAGTGGTCACGGTGGTTTCTAACGATCTACAGTCGTGGAGTGATCTCCAGCGACTCACCTAATCGTTGATGTGCTACGGTTCGATCTTAAAAAGCCCTCTGTGGGTTTTCGATTAGGAACGGTCTGGGTAAGGATTAGAGAGAGTTTTCACACTATGCTGTTAACAATCTCGAAGTCCGAACCTGTAAGTACCGGTCGATTTGTTGCTAACTGTCGTATGCAGGAACTTCTGGCGATTGTAGCTATGGAATACTGTAGCTGGTTGCTGTTGTAGCTGGTTGCAGACAAGATGACAATCCTCTACCACATGTTCACACTACATCATCATTGTTATTCAACAAAGTCATGATCACCCAAAAGACCTTCAACACAGCTTCTGCAAACTCTGATGCTGAAGATCATGACGCCAAATAGTGTGAGCATGTCGGCTCGAAGATTTACACATCACATGGAAACATACTCCTGAAAGATGACATGGAAACACATGTTGGATGATAAAGTCGAAAAATACTCAAAGATCATCCAAGACAATCAATCAGTCATCAAATGATTACTGCTAGATACACAATGCACAAAGATACAAGACTTTGAAGAATCGAAGACTACGAGCTATAAAGACAAGTTCAGAAGAAAGAATGCTAGAATTCAAATTATTATTTCCAGGGTGACCTCCCTTAGGGGGAGATTGTTAGGAATATAAATATTCAGATGAAGGCTCGGTCACCCCGAGCATCTATTTAGCATCTACATAGCTCGTAGGGTTATTTATATTAGCTTAGCAATATTAGTATTAGTATTATTAGTTTAGTCGTATTTATATTTGTGGAGTGGGTCGGGGCTTTCCCCACTGTCAGCTCACTCCACAGCCCACTAGGGGCACAATATGTAGTAAGTATAAATACCCCTTCCCTCACATGGGAAGGGTTGGAACTCTTGTCACAATTTCACCTACTAATCTAATACACACAAGCTTTCTCTCACTAACTCCAACCATGAACATCATGTTCTTCCATCATCCAAGCCCACCCGATACACAATAATCAACATGTTTCGATCCTACAATTATTATCCTAGTCCCGGGGTGTGGGACATAGTTTAAAGAACTTGTTGACTTTTTGGTTATTGTACAAACAAAATATATCAAGTATGACTCTACTATGCAGGAATAGTTGTGCTATTTATGATATTGGTCCACGTAGGCCAAAATTTTCATGTATTATATTCATGTGCATTGTGATTATATTTATGATATTTCGTGGTTGTTTCTCGTTGTGATTTCATTGTATTTATACATGTTGTGGTTGTATGTATTGTGCATGATGATCATTTCTATTGTGAGTTCTCATTGATGTTATCTTTGGTGATTATGAAAAGTTATGCCACCCAAGAGATCTATTTTAACGATGACACCAGCTGAGATCAGAAAGCTTGTCGCCGACAGTATAGAGGCAGCACTAGTTGCTGAGAGAGAGGCCGTAGCTGCAGCCGCTGCTCGGGCAGAAACAGCAGAAGCTGCCGGGACGGCTGCTAATGGTACCAATGGTCGTAAATGTACGTACAAGGACTTCAAGAGTGGTGATCCCACAAAATTCAAAGGCACTGAAGGAGCCACTGCTATGATTCGTTGGTTCGAGAAGATAGAATCTGTATTTCTTCTATGCAATTGTCCAGAGGACTACAAGGTAAAGTTTGCTATGAGTACACTAATTGAGGAAGCCATGCCATGGTGGAATTCTTATGCAAAGCCTATGTGTATGGAAAACGCTCACAAGCTCACGTGGGAAGAATTCAAAAAGTTACTGTCTAAGAAGTTTTGTCAACGCACCGAGGTGAAGAAGTTAGAGACAGAGTTTTATGAGCTGGTGACTACAGGTAATAAGATTGAAGTTTACATCAGGAGGTTTCAAGAGTTGGCCGCGTTATGTCCAACTATGGTTCCAGATAATGAGAAGTTGATAGAAAACTTCATTGGAGGGCTACCACACAGCATCCGTGAGGATGTGACTTCTTTTGACCCACAAACATTGGACGAGGCTATCAGAATGTCTCAGAAGCTTATGGCTTAGGTAGTAAAGAAGGGAACCACTGTCAACAACAACAATAACCGTAACTACAATAATAACTCCAACAACTACCGAAACAACAACAACTATAATAGCAACCGAAACAATTCCAACAATAACAACAACAACAACAACAACAAGAGGAGTTGGGACAACAATCAGAGTGGCAATGCTACTCAACAACCACCCTAGAGACAAGAAACTGCTAAAGCCTATGCTGAAGGCCAAGCTGAAAAGAGAGGTTACAATGGTACCTTACCCAAGTGCAACAAGTGTCAAAGCCATCATAACCCTGGAAATTGTCCTAAACCGTGTGGTAACTGTAAGAAGGTTGGTCATTCGACCAGAGATTGCAAGATTCCAATTATGGCTGAGAAACAGAGACCCCCAATAACATGTTTTGGTTGTGGAGAAGCAGGATACTTCAAGAATAAATGTCCAAAAGGGAAGAATCAGGGAAACGGGAACCAAGGTGGAACAGCTAGAGGAAGAGCTTATGTTATGGGAGGAGAAGACATCAAGGAGGACCCGAGTGTCGTTACAGGTACGTTCCTCATCAATAATCGTTATGCATCCATTTTATTTGATTCAGGAGCCGATAGAAGTTTTGTTTCTACTGCATTTGCACCTTTACTCAACATTGAACCAACCACACTAGACACTCCTTACCACATCGAACTAGCTAACGGTAGTTTAGTTGGCACCAACACGATCATCCGTGGTTATCCCGACATCATGCAAGAATCATTTGTGATGAAAAAGTTGTTCATCTTCCTTACGACGGCGAAACCATGATCGTTCGTGGCGAACGAAGCGGAACTAGACTCAGTATCATATCATGCATCAAAATCGAGAAGTACATAAATAAGGGTTGTTACGCTTTCTTGGCACATATAACAGAAAAGAAGTCGGATGAGAAACGACTTGAAGATGTACCAACTGTTAAAGATTTTCCAGAAGTCTTTCCCGAAGACTTACCTGGACTTCCACCTACTCGCCAAGTAGAATTTCAGATTTACTTAGTGCCAAGAGCTGCACCAGTCGCGTAGGCACGTTATCAACTAGCACTATCAGAAATGCAAGAGTTGTCTAACCAGTTGCAAGAGCTTTTAGACAAAGGATTCATTAGGCCAAGTTCCTCACCTTGGGGAGCACCGGTCTTGTATGTGAAGAAGAAAGATGGATCTTTCAAGATGTGTATAGACTATAGAGAGCTGAACAAGTTAACGGTGAAGAATCGTTACCCACTGCCCAGAATCGATGATTTGTTCGACCAATTGCAAGGCTCTAGTTTTTACTCAAAGATCGACCTGAGATCAGGTTACCATCAGCTTAGAGTTTGGGAGGATGACATCCCGAAGACAGCATTTAGAACACGTTATGGTCATTATGAGTGGAAACTTTTTCGTAAGCAGATTGAAAAGTGGAAACTTTTATCTCTGAGTTACGTTCAATTACTTGTTCTAAAAGTTTGATGTCTTCCATAAACGTAACAAAATACCTAAGTACAAGACATCGTTTAGGCAATGGTGCAATTTCACCAGAGGTTGGTAAAGGGCCATTTATTTGTGCCACTGGTTTAACGGGACCAATATCAGACGAAGATTCATGAATTTGCATTATAAACCATGGTTGTTCTATTTTATCTTTTTGAGGAACGAAGGTGTCAGAAATATGAGGCACGTTTAACTAATCAAAAGGTATAGCATATGGTTTAAAGCTCCATTTTGATCGACTCTTTTCTTCTTGTTCCTATTCTTCCTCAGAATCATGTACAACAACACGCACAATTGAATCATCAAGTAACTATTCTGCACTATACAACTTTGGATTTTCTTTGAGTGTTGTGTGTAGAAAAGGTGGTTTATCATCACCAAGAGCAATACCATAACCTCGGGGATTTGGTTTTAAAGTGAGCTTTTGTATTGTTGTGATAGACGCACCAGTTTTGTAAACAACATTTTGAAACTCTTTTAATTTGCTTTCTAATTCGATAATTTCATAAAGGTAAGAATCAATTCGTTTCCTTGATTTTGTTTGTGTTCAGAAAAATTAGCTTGGCAAGTGGACATCTCAGTTTTTGTTTTCAAAAGTTCTGAATTGAGATGTTCAACTTGTTGTTTATGTTCAAATTTTTCTTGTTCCAATTTATAAATCAAGTTATTGTTGGAAACAGTTAATTCTCGTATTTGATGTTGTAACTCTTGTTCTTGGACATAAGCCTTTTGAAATGTAACCTCAAAACTTTGTTCTCATTTTTCTTGTGTTTCAAAATTTGTTAATTGTATTTTACAGCACTCAAGATCCGCAGTTAATGATGCAACTGTTGCTTTTAATGTTTTGTTGATTTCATTACATTTTTCAACTTGGGATTGGTTGGTCAAAAGTAAGGACGTGAGTTTTGGATCTGGACTAGGCGAAGGTTCATTTTTGTGGAAAACTAGAAGGGGGGCTTGAATAGTTTTACCGGTTTTTAAATCTTCTTAAAAACTTTACTATTGAAAAACTTTGATTCGAATCTTATGCTTAATCAATCAACACCAATATGAACACTAAACTAAACTATCTAATGTAAATAATAAAAGTAAAGAAAAGAGATGGAAAGATCAAACCGGGACAAAGAGATTTATAGTGGTTCGGTCACGAAGCTCTTCTTCACCCTACTCCACTCCCCGAGTACCACACTCGAGAGTTTCAAGCACTATGTCAACAAACCTCCCTTCAGGTGGAGAAAACCGTACAACGTCGCTTATCATATTTTCTGACACGAAGCCAAATG
This sequence comes from Artemisia tridentata subsp. tridentata, assembly GCA_021014915.2. Taxonomy (NCBI): domain Eukaryota; kingdom Viridiplantae; phylum Streptophyta; class Magnoliopsida; order Asterales; family Asteraceae; genus Artemisia; species Artemisia tridentata. The sequence continues at coordinate 292,742,733 of CP139505.1, read as the reverse complement.
TCGAGTGCTAATCTTAGCTAGCACCAATCTATCACGATCTACCCGATCCTTTCTACTTCACACAATCAACACACTAGACTCGATCTACCCTTGATCCACTTGATCAATCACTCAAGCTCACAAGCTTCAAGAGATCTCCAAGATCTCGACAAGATCACAATGATCAACCCTCACTTCACTCAATCTACCCTTGATCAACACACTAGCTCACAAGCTACAAGAGATATTCAATATCTCTATAAGATTACAATGATCTTCTCTCACAAACTCTCAAAAGAAAAATGATCTTGATGTATACAAAGATACAACAAGTATGTAACAAGTGTTACAAGTGCTCTAACTACAACTACAACACTTTGTATCTTCTTAGATACCTTGTGTTCTTCTCTTGCACTAGAAGAGGAATGAAGAGGATCACTTGGTTGGATGATTGGATCACTCTTAAAACAAGAAAAACTAAACTAAATGATCTAGAAGAGAAAATGTGATAAGAGTATTGAACTCAGAAAATTCTGTGTGAAAAAGGATGCCCAAAAACTGTGAAGAGGGCTGGTATTTATAGGCAGAAAAATTCTAGCCGTTACAGGTACACGGTACCACTAAATTTAGTGGTACCGTGCCATATAAAAACGCTCCTCTTTTTGTCTTTATTGGTGAAAACTTATTTGGGAAAGTTTGGAGATGCTTTTTGGGGAAAAAATAGCTGTTATGTTATTTGAGCTTATTTTTCCAGTAAAACATTTCTTAATTATTCAAAAATAACTTTTTATAGTATATTTTGAAAAAATGTTTTGTCACATTAAAAATGTGAAGTTTTAAACACAAATTCACTTCTTTGATCATTTGTCAAGTTGTAAATTTGTTTGTGCATACCTAGAGTGATTTGCGTAGAAATGGGGTCTTTCGACTAAAAACTTGTTTACGTTAATTTTAAGGTAACGTGTTTTCACATTTTGTCATCCTCAAAACGTGAAGTTATCAAAATATATAAATAACGTTTTTAGAAAATTATTTGCATCAACAATCTCCCCTTTTTGATGATGACAAAACCTAAACTCATTTCAAGTTAAAATTAATTTTAACAAGTTTTTAATGAGTTTATATCCCATTTCTCCCCCTTTTTGTTGAAGCAAAAAGGTTGCTAAAGCTCCCCATTGATGTATACTCCCCTCGTTTGGAGGACACCAAAGAATCGATCAATGATTCTTGCTACAAAACAAAGTTAGATGACAAAGATACAATATCTAACATGTAGCAATTACGACAAATATCCAACCACAAACAAAAAAATGACTAAGTAGCCAAGCCCCCAAAAGAAAACAAAACAACCACCTAAAAAGCCCATTCATTCATAAAAACAAATGTCATACATAGGTATGACTACATAACAAACACAAAGAGAAACAACAAGAAGCATAAATCCTTAATGACTAGAGGCAAGCTTCATTTCCAAAAGGGGTCCTAAAGGTTCATTGTTAAAAACTAAACATGAACATGTTTAGTTATGTGGGCTAGAAGGAGGTGGAGATGCTGACATGATTGGGGGTAGTGGTGGTGTCAAGAGATGCTCTACGTAGGAGAACATGAAATGTATCTCATCCCTCAAGGAGAAGATGAGGTTTTGGTTGTGGAGGCAACATAGGCAATTAGCACTATGTAGATCAAAAGGACGAGGTTGGATTGGCTGTCCCATGATTGGGGAAGAAGGTGGTGGTGAGTTAGTTGGTGATGGGGTTGGAATGGCATAATCCAATGGAGTGATGGGTGAGAGAGTGTAGTCCATGGATGATGGCATGGTATTGAGAGAGGGAGATGATAAAGATGTGGTTCTAGTGGAAGATGTTTTGGAAGGAGCATTAGGTGGAGATGGTGAGTGAGGAGTGGCTTGGGAAGGTGGTGTTGTGACTTCATCATCTTTTGTGAGATCAACAAAGCGAGGTTTGGATGGTGGTCTTACGATTATCATAGGTTTCTTGGAAATGTGGTTTGTTGATCCTTGTGTGGAAGACATGGTGGTTGAGTTGTGTGAGGTTGAAGATGAGATGCAAGATAAGCTTGCAATGGTGAGGCCTTATATAGGAAAGAGTTGGGGGATTTGAATTAAAGGTGATGGTAGTGTCCTATGGTGTAGTAAGGGAATCTTGAGGTGTATGTGAGTTTGTAAAATCTGCAGGTTTGAGGTTAGGGATGCAGGTTTCTAGAGGAAACAGCGAAAATTAGTCAAAAAAGGGCACGGTACCACTAAATACCATATGGTACCGTTAAATTTAATGGTATCGTGGCTTATTTAACGGTACCGTGACATGTGAGTCACGAATTTTCCTGTGCAGCCTAGTTCCTGGCAGCTAAGGGAAGTTTTCTAGGGGAACTATTTGCAGGAAATGTTGGTGCATCAAATCACTAAAGATTTATTTGCCTAATATATCCCATATTAAGTTACTCCTAGCAAATAAAGATTATCATGCAATTTGCTAAGATAATCCATAAGCATGCAAACACATGGGACAAAATAAGCTATCATCCAAGAATCATATATAAAATTCATTCAAGCTGATAGGATAAATGTCAAGCATGCAAAATAGCAAGGAGTAGTAATTCCTACCATAATTAATGATAGATAAGCCCTAATAGTAATACTAATCCCTCCCTAACTGCTTATGACTTGAGCTTGCTCCTGTTTTTATCACACTCGCATCTTGATCATGCATTACTTCCCCATGATTTTGATCATCAAAGGGTGCATAATTAGTGGAGGATTCGGAAATGAGGATGGATGAGACATACGAATCATTGAGGGGTTTCATGACAAGATCGAAGAGTGAGTATTGAGGACCACTAAGGTATGGATAATAGTTCATAAGGTGGTGATACAGACGAGTTAGGAAGAAGTAAGCAAGATTGTACGGTTGTTGAGTAAGAAGATAGTAAATCATATGAGCACAACACGCCGTAAGTTGCTCATGATTTCCTGTTAGACTTAGAACATTTTCTCCCAGGATGACTGCCCAAGAATGTAGTTCGTAACGAACCTCTTCCAAACGAATTTTCGTTAGATTTGGGTGAGAAGAGTACTTATGAGTACGAATGAGTTTGGTAAGTTCGGTTGGAGAGGGTATGTAGGAACAATACGGACTATCCTCTTCTTGATAGTTGAAGAGGGACTCAAGACACCAATCTTCAGTATAGGCACATTGCCCATGATGGGGGATTCGAAGAATTTGAACAAATTGCTCAAGAGTTAAGACGAATTTGAAGTTTCAGATCCAAAACCAAAGTGACAAAGATTGATCCTCATTATGTACGAGTTCAACTTGTCGAAAGAATTCTAACACAAAACGAGGACAATTGTGCTCGTGGATGTGTAGTAAGCAATCGGATCCTTTAGCTCTAAATGATGTGTTGATATCCCTATGATAAACTAAGGATGGATCAACGACTCGACCTTCATGAAACCAAAAGGTTTCAAGATTAACATAGGCACGAATGTGACTACCGGGAGTGGTAGGTTCACAAGAGATTTTGGGAGTATAGGTGTCGGTTAGAAGATGATCAAAATCATACTCATGAAATATTATTGTTACCTATAAGAAAATTTAAGGAAAAATTAAAATTGAGAATAGTTGCGTTAAAGATACATGCCTAGTGTGCGTCTATATGTAAACTATGTAGAGGTGCGGTAATCTTAACTCTAAGGCAAAACTAATTAGATTACCCAAACGCTCCTAACTTCACTTTTGCTCAATCAAATATGTCAAAGAATACATATTAATTATGTAATTCGATCAATATTTGTGAGATCATGTATGCATGCAAAAACTTTTTTAGTTTGCATCAACAATGCGCGGAAAATGTTTCATGATCCTAGTATCGTGAGATTTTTCGAAAACAATGGAATTGGGGTGTTTGGCGACTTCAATGTTTTGGCGCCAAAGATTTGAAAAGTTAGGATGTTAATGACTCTTAATTGCATGTTTCCAAGACATGATTCCTCTTAAATCTACTTAATCTTAATAAAAACAAGGTTTGAATTAAAATATGTGATTTAAGTGGGTTTATGCAAATCCTGTGTTAAGGGAATCATGAAGGTTATGCATTGTCTAATCCTAGTCCTAATTTCATAAAGACTCAATCAAAACAGAAAAACCGCAATTCAATTTTCAAGTATGAACAAACCATAGACTCAAGATTAAAGATGAATATAGTCAAATGACTTACAATTTATGTTGAAAATGTGAAAGTAGTTGATAATCTTGAAAACTAATGCCTTGAATATGATCGTGAAAGGATGTAACAGAGTTTTGGTTTGTGAGGTTTGGTTTTGGCAGCAGTTGCAGGAGTTGGGAAGGTTTAAAATGAATAATGTGGAAAAAGTGGACTGAAATACGAATTGTATCAGATACACGGTACCACGGTACCATTAAATTTAATATGGCCTTGCCACTTTAGTGGTGCCGTGATCTGCAGGGATGAATTTTCGTCCCATTTTGATTTTTGACGAATAAGTCTCGCTGTTTTAGTGAACTGTTTGACAAGTGGAAAGAATTTATACCTAATAAATTCTTTTGACGAGGAGAACCTAGCCTAAACGAAAGGAGATGACTTTTAATATTTCTAGTGAAATATTCAAGTAGTCATACGAGGGATGTGAGGAGTGACTCAATATTTCCAGTGAAATATTTAAAGAGTCATGAGACGAGACGCACGAGATGACTTCAATATTTCTAGTGAAATATTTAATTAGTCATAAGATTTATGGAATATGTTCCATCATTCCTAGACCTAGACGAAGATAGTAGAATGATTCTCGTTTGAGAGGTTTGGTTAGGATGTCGGCGATATTGTCTTGAGAGGGAACTTTCTCAATAGAAATGTTTCCTTTCTGAACATTATCGCGAAGGAAGTGGTGATGAATTTCGATGTGTTTAGTACGAGAGTGTTGAACGGGGTTTTTGCTCAAGTCAATAGCACCTTTATTATCACACATAATGGGAACATCGTCTAGATGGATGTCATAGTCATTAAGAGCTTGTTTCATCTATAGTGCTTATTGACATGCCTTTCCGGCGCTTACATACTCAGCTTTGGTCATGGAGATATCAAGAGCCGTTTGTTTCTTGGAGAACCAAGAAGTTAGACAACAACCCATGAAGGTACAAATGCCACTCGTACTTTTTTGATCCACATAATCTTTCGCATGATCAGAGTCAGCATAGACAATAGTTTTTACACCGGTCCCCTTAGGATAGAATAATCCCAAGTGTATAGTGCCTTTAATGTATCGGAAGATACGCTTAACCGCTTCGAGGTGAGAGGTTTTGGGATCCTCTTGGAAGCTAGCACAAAGGCAGACACTAATAAACTTCCTATCATACCTCTATACTTAGTGCTATCCACGGACTCACCTTCTTCATCTTTCGTGAGTTTAATTTCCTTGGACATGGGAGTTTTCATGGTCTTAGACTCTTCTAAACTAAATTTCTTAAGCATCTCCTTACTATACTTAGATTGATTAAAGAAGATACCATCTTCCATTTGTTTTATTTGTAGACCAAGGAAGAAATTTAATTCACCCATAATGCTCATCTCAAACTCGTCACGCATGATCTTAGAGAAATCATCGCACAGTTCTGGACAAGTTGAGCCAAATATGATGTCGTCGACATATATTTGAAGAATTACGAGATGTGAATTACATTTCTTCGTGAAAAGTGTGTTGTCAACTACTCCCATGGTATATTCATGTTCAATCAAGAATGCCTTTAGTCTATCATACCAAGCTTTAGGAGCTTGTTTGAGACCATAGAGTGCTTTCTTGAGTTTATAAACATGATTCGGTTTCTCAAAATCAACGAATCTTAGAGGTTGTGCAACATATACATCCTCGTTGATGTAACCATTTAGGAATGCACTTTTCACACCCATTTGGTATAATTTAAAGTCTAAGGCGCAAAAATAGGCAAGGAGTATTCTAATAGACTCTAATCTAGCTACGGGTGCATAAGTTTCATCAAAATCTATTCCTTCTTGTTTGTTATAGCCTTGTGCTACTAACCTTGCCTTATTCCTAGTTACGACGCTATTTTTGTCAAGTTTATTCCTAAACACCCAATTAGTTCCTATGATGGTTTGATTCTTAGGTGGAGGTACTAAATCCCAAACTTGGTTTGCGGTAAATTGATTAAGCTCTTCTTGCATGGCAACTACCCAAATTTCATCCTTAATCGCTTCACCAACATTCTTAGGTTCTACGGTTGATATAAAACAAAAGAAATTACTTTTGTTTTGAGCTACTAACCTAAGGGTTATTTGGTTTAGGTTTCCTATGATATTTTCAATAGGATGGTTCTTGGATTCTTTAATGTTGACAACTTCGTCAACATCAACTACTCCATCCTCAATGTCATTTTCTAAGGTTTTCTTGCCATTAACCTTAATGGCTTCTTCCTCATCTAAGTCATCATCCACCAAGGGTGATGTCTTAGTTGGTGGAGCACTTTCATTGAATGTCACGTTGAGTGATTCTTTGACTTTCATTGTTTCCTTGTTTTGGGATAACATAGGCATTGCAATTTTGGGAGTAGCCTAGGAAAACACCTACGTAAGACTTTGGGTCAAACTTGGTGAGGTAGTCTTTAGTGTTTAGTATGAAGCACTTGCTTCCAAACACTCTAAAGTAACCAAGAGCAGGTTTCCTACCTTTTCATGATTTCGTATGGTGTTTTTCCTAAGATAGGTCTAATTAGAATCCTATTTAGTATGTAAGTTGAGGTGTCAACCGCATTACACCAAAACTTCTACAGAATTGATTGTTCATTCAACATCGTTCTACTCATCTCTTGTAGAGTACGATTTTTCCGCTCAACTACCCCATTTGATTGTGGAGTGCGTAGAGCCGAGAAATTGTGTGTAATACCATTAGTATCACAATATACTCCAAATTGCCCTTCATTATCAAATTCCCGACCATGATCCATCCTAATAGAAACTATTGTACACCCTAGTTGATTTTGGACTTTCTTACTAAAGATTTCGAATTCCTCAAACGCTTGTGTCTTATTCTTAAGGAATCTAGTCCAAGAATACCTAGAGTAGTCATCAACTATTACTAAGGTGTAGTAATTTCCTCTGTAGCTCCGCACGGCAGATGGACCAAATAAGTCCATGTGAAGGAGTTTTAGGCATCTAGAGGTCGAGACCATATTCTTAGCTTTGTGACTAGAATGAGCTTGTTTTCCAACTTTACAAGCGTCACAAATGTGTTTATCAAACTTAATCTTAGGTAGGTTTCTAACTAGTTCCTTAGACGCCAATGATTGTATCAAGCGCATATTGATGTGACCTAATCTCCTATGCCATAGAGTGGAATTATCATCTATGGTTGCTAGGAAAATCTTATCCTGAGGCTTATTTCCTATTTTCATAACAAATAAGCCATTTTTCCTAACTCCTCTGCCTATGGTTTTGCCATTCTTAGTGATCTCACTACCTTCTTCGGAGAATATAACTCTACACTTATTGTCTACCATTTGACTAATGCTAAGCAAGTTAAATCCTAAGTTATCTACATGCTCAACATCTCTAATAGTGAGGGAGTTTTGAGTAATCGTACCTTTGCCTATGATGTTGCCCTTAAGTTTGCTACCGAAAGTGACATTACCTCCGTTGTACGCCTTGTATGATGAGAATAGACTTCGGTTACCCGTCATATGATTAGTGCATCCACTATCCTTGACCCATTCGTCAGGCTCCAAGTCGATTCCTAAGCATATCTATTGAATAAGACAAACATTCAAACATTTGGTCCCCAATATCTCATGGGTCTAAAGTTGTTAGTATTAAACATCCCATGCATTAGTTGCATTTGGTTAGGATGTTGGAATGGAGGACAAATTTCCCATGGTAAGTAACTTTGTTGTTGATGGTTATTCCAAGTTACGGTATAGTTACTTGGATAACTTTATCTTCTAGAGTTACCTCTCGATAGAGGAGTTCTTGACCGAGGTTTAGGAACATTTGTTTTTCTAGGTGGTGGAGTCCTTGACCTAGTGTCGTGTGTTACAAAGCCAAGCCCGGGGGTTGACAAAGGTTTGTAAAATCTTTTGACTTCCTTTTTACTAGCAATAGGTACTTTGGTACCATTTACAACTATGTGACTTGGTTTAGGACTTGAATTATTTTTCAAACTCGACTCAGTTCGGTCTCCAGTACCACACGGTACCACGGTACCACTAACTTTAGTGGTGCCGTCTGTACATTTAATGGTACCGTCCACCTGTTCGACAGAACTTGAGGTTTTGACAAATTTTACTTGTTTCATTTTACTTGTCAAAGCTTTATTCGGGTCAAATCCTAAGCCCACTCCGGCATGTTCACTATACCTAACGTTTTCAAGCATATCATTAAGTGACTTTGTCCCTTTTTCAAACATAATGATCCTTAAAGCATTTTCTTTGAGTTTTTCATTTTCTACTCGAAGACTTATACATGACCTACATCCTATGTCTACTTCTTTATTTTTCTCAAGTCTTTTGACTTGATCCTTTACTTCTAAAACTTGCACTTCGAGTTCATGCAATTTTAATTTTAGTGTTTTGTTTCTACCTAAAATTTTAAAACTTACTTCACATAGTTTATTATATTTGTCATGTAATCTATTTTCATCTATTGACGAATTATCATCACTATAATAAGAAGAGTCAGAATGTAGCTCATTTGAAGCCTGAGCCATTAGGCATGTTTCATCGTTGGGCTTCTTCTCTTCTTCTTCACCGCTATCACTCCAAGAGCCTCCTATGAAAGCTCTTTGGTTCTTGGTTTTCGGTGGTTTGGGACATTCTCCTATGAGATGACTAGGATCTCCACATCTAAAACATCTCCTATCACTCGCTCCTTTCTTCTCAACTCGGTTCTTTTGTGACGGCTTCTTGTCATCACGAGGTTGCCTAACGAACCTACCTCTTCTCCTAAAGAACTTTTTAAAGTCTCTAACGGCTAACGCATACTCTTCATCTTCACTATCGGAATCCGAACATTCCTCATCACTAGACTGCTTTTTGGCTTTCAATGCTAGAGATCTAACTCTCTCGCTTTTGCCTTTAACTATATCGGAGTCTTTCTTGATTATCATCTCATGAACCTTCAAGTTTCCTATTAGTTCATCGAGAGATAATGTCATCAAGTCCTTTGACTCTTCAATGGCGGTGACCTTCGCTCTCCATTTGGGATGTAGAGCCCTAAGAAACTTCCTAACATAATTCTTGCTAGAATGACCTTCATCAAGAGCTTTAAGACTAGTAATAATAGTATAAAATCTAGCAAAAGCATTATCAATAGATTCATCTTTTGAAATGGAAAATTGTTCATATTGTTGCACAACAAGATCTATCTTGTTCTCTTTAACTTGATCATTACCTTGGTGAGTGACAAACATTACACTTAAAAATTCTTTCAAATTCCTTTTTAGGCAAAGCATTATAAATCATCATTTTAGCCTCATCATTTTTGGCTAGTTTTCTTTTAAGTTCATCACTTTGTTTACTATAAGGAACTATTTCATCCCTTTTAGTTTCCGGATTCTTTTGAATCGGTTGAAAGTCACCCTCGGTAATAATATGCTAAAGATCAATGTCTTTTGATTTCACATACGTTTCGAATCTTGTTTTCCAATATATAAAACAATCGGTTTCTAAAAGTCGTGGTCTTTGCATAGATTGCCCTTCTAGATATTTGTCGGAATCCATTGATCGATTCAAGTTTTAAAATACAATTTACTTTAAAATCTTGACTGACGTGGTTGCTGATACCAATTGTGAAAAACTAGAAGGGGGGGGGGGTTGAATAGTTTTACCGGTTTTTAAATCTTCTTAAAAACTTTACTATTGAAAAACTTTGATTCGAATCTTATGCTTAATCAATCAACACGAATATGAACACTAAACTAAACTATCTAATGTAAATAATAAAAGTAAAGAAAAGAGATGGAAAGATCAAACCGGGACAAAGAGATTTATAGTGGTTCGGTCACGAAGCTCTTCTTCACCCTACTCCACTCCCCGAGTACCACACTCGAGAGTTTCAAGCACTATGTCAACAAACCTCCCTTCAGGTGGAGAAAACCGTACAACGTCGCTTATCATATTTTCTGACACGAAGCTAAATGTCGAGTGCTAATCTTAGCTAGCACCAATCTCTCACGATCTACCCGATCCTTTCTACTTCACACAATCAACACACTAGACTCAATCTACCCGATCTACCCTTGATCCACTTGATCAATCACTCAAGCTCACAAGATTCAAGAGATCTCCAAGATCTCGACAAGATCACAATGATCAACCCTCACTTCACTCAATCTACCCTTGATCAACACACAATAGCTCACAAGCTACAAGAGATATTCAATATCTCTATAAGATCACAATGATCTTCTCTCATAAACTCTCAAAAGAAAAATGATCTTGATGTATACAAAGATACAACAAGTATGTAACAAGTGTTACAAGTGCTCTAACTACAACTACAACACTTTGCATCTTCTTAGATACCTTGTGTTCTTCTCTTGCACTAGAAGAGGAATGAAGAGGATCACTTGGTTGGATGATTGGATCACTCTTAAAACAAAAAAAAACTAAACTAAATGATCTAGAAGAGAAAATGTGATAAGAGTATTGAACTCAGAAAATTCTGTGTGGAAAAGGATGTCCAAAAACTGTGAAGTGGGTTGGTATTTATAGACAGAAAAATTCTAGTCGTTAAAGGTACACGGTACCACTAAATCACTCATGGTACCACTAAATTTAGTGGTATCGTGGTACCGCCTGACAAAAATGCTCATCTTTTTGTCTTTAGTGGTGAAAACTTATTTGGGGAAGTTTGGAGCTGATTTTGGGGGGGAAAATAGCTGTTATGTTATTTGAACTTATTTTTCCAATAAAACATTTCTTAATTATTCAAAAATAACTTGTGAAGTATATTTTTGAAAAAAATGTTTTATCACATTAAAAATGTGAAGTTTTAAACAAAACTTCACTTATTTGATCATTTGTCAAGTTGTAAATTTGTTTGTGCATACCTAGAGTGATTTGCATAGAAATGGGATCTTTCGACTAAAAACTTGTTTACGTTAATTTTAACGTAACGTGTTTTCACATTTTGTCATCCTCAAAACGTGAAGTTGTCGAAAGATATAAATAACGTTTTTAGAACATTATTTGCATCAACAATTTTGTTCAATTTGATCATTGGTATCGTAATCAATTTGATCATCAAATGTAACAACTGAGTTAATTTGATCATCATTATCAAATGTAACAAATGTGTTTATTTGTTCATCATCTTGAGTAGATAATAATGAATCGTTTTGAAGAATTTGTTCCTCCTCTTGTGCAGATGCAAATGGTGATGCAATTTCATGTATCAGGCATGTATGTGGATTAGGTACCTGAGACAGACCATCAGTGTCACACACTAGGCCTGTGTCACTCATGTGAAGTTCCTGGATATTTGCCATTAAAATCACAGCTTTATTTGCTTCCAAATCCTCCATCTCATCATCTGAATCAGCATTAGCCATAAAGTTGTTTTCTTTGTCTGTGAGAGTTCCTCCTGATTCATCCTTTAGAGCTAGAAGTAATGCCTGCTTATGAAATTCACTTCCTCTGACTCTAGGTTTAGGACATGCATTAGCCATATGACCCTACCCATTGCAGTTATAGACTTAACCATCGTGTTCCTAGTTTCAGTATTCCCAGTGTCAACAATTTCAATGCTTCTCTGAGTTGCACCAGCATTGTTCTATTTCCACCAGTTGCATTAAACCATTGTCCATTTCCTGAATTTCTCATATAACTTCCTGATCCCGTTTTTCTATAACTACGATTCTGTATTTCAACCCGTCCATCTTGTAAAAAAGCTTGATTCCTTGTTTTATATGAAGTGGGAAGACGATGGCTGGATTTGTTTGAAAATTTGATTAAGGCACGAGCAATGAGTGCAAATCCTTGATTTAAAGAGTTGAATACATCGTCTTCGTCATTGTTTGTGTTTGTGTAGAACATGGTGTCAGTGTTGTCATAGGGGACTAATTGATTATTAGTTGATTGCTGTATCGACTCATATGGAATGAGTTAGGTTTGTTGAGGGTAGGAAAAGTGATGTTGTTGGACAAATGCATGGTTTGACTGTGGAGATGGAGCAAAGTGAAATTGAGCTATCAGTTCCAATGAGTTTGGATGTGTAGGAGGTGAATACGTTTCGCGGAGAGCTCGATCTTTGTCAACTTCAGATTGATGGTGCTTCAGATAATCATACAACAACCCATACGATGCATTGTGAATATTTTTGGCTTGGTGAACAAACGTGACATATTTTTGCCATTCTGGACCAAGATAACTTAGAAACATAGTATTGATTGCAATACTTGGTAAAATAATGTGGTTTCTGTCCAGATCATTGATGATGTTTGTGAACTGATGGTAATAAGATTCAAGTGACTCCCCTGACTCAATCATGAACCTTTTATATTCGAGGTAAAGTTTGGATTCCATGTCTTCTTGGTTCAGTTCAGTGCCTTCCATAAAGAGATGAACGTGTTCCTACATATCCTTAGCTGTTTTCTGAGTATCAATAATTCGTAAGATCGGATTAGGTATACCCTGAAGAATATAATACATTGCAAGTTCATTTGCTTCACGGTGAAGTATTTGCTCTGCAGTTAGTTGATTCTCAGGAATAGGGGTCTCGGTGTCAGGTCCTGGAGGAACAGCAGTTGCATCTCCTGGAATCGTTTAAGTTGGAATTTGGAAAGGTCCTTCAAGTATAACCATTTTCAGAAATCTGCCATGAGGTTTCTTGAGTTCTATGAACCTTAAGAATCGACTTGCCCATTGAACATAATTTCCAGGAGTGAGCATTGGTGGTGTTTCAAGTGATCCAGCTTCATGTCTAGATTATTGGCTGCTGATGGCCTCACACATTTGATCAAACCAATGTGGTTGTTTTGTAGGAGTGGGAAGGATTGCATTGGTTGTTGTTGAGGGAATTGTTTTTGTGGATAGAATTGATGTTGTTGCATGAGTAGTTGTTGTTTAGGATACTGCTGTTGTTGATGAAAATAGTTGAAGTATGGTGGATGAGACATGATTTTTTTATGTGTTGTTACTTGTGTGGATGATGGATCTTTGTAGTTAATTGAAATATGATTTCTTTAGTCGTAAACTCTGGTCTTACGCGTAAACTATGATCTTACGCGTAAACTATGATCTTACTCGTAACATTAGGTTCTTACACGTAAGTTTCTGGTTCTTAGTTGTAAGACTTAGAAAAACCAAATAAACCTTTCAAACTTATCCAAGCTTGAAAGATATCACAAGTCGAAGTACTCCACAAGCTTATCCAAGCTAGGGAAGTACTGAGTAACCTTTGCTCGTTGGTGAAACTGAAGATTCACGCTTATCCGTAAACTAGAGACTTATGCGTAAACTTTGCAGCTTATACGTAAAGTAATGGTTTTGACTGAGGTTATGCATAAACTAAGGGTTTTGACCAAAGTTATGCGTAAACTAAGGGTTTTTGCTGCTTACTTGTAAACATTAACACTTATGCATAAAATGACCAATTTTTTCAAAATAAGTTTTATGCATAAAAGAGACGATTTCCACAAGTTTCTTTTGGTCAAATCTCATCAAAAAACACGTAAAGAACAATAAAGTTTAGGCCTTTAACACTAAAGTCAAAATTTGAATTTATTCGTAAGAAGGTACGAACATGAAAAACTAGTAGAAAACGATATTTAACCTTTAAAGTACTCGACTTTATGCAATGTCTAAGTTTCTAAACACTATATCAACCTTAAAACTTTCCAAGTTTCAAGATTTGAGTGTAAGAAGCTGTAACATCCGGTAAGTATTTAAACTTTTTCCTAAAATTATTTGAACTTGAGAAACGCGAGATATCTTGAGAAACGTGAACGTTATCCCTTTATTATGTCAGCACAACCTAGAAAGTACGAAACGAATCGAATTTGCCAAATAAATTTACTTCTAGAAAGTTATGCATATTTATACTCATTTTTATCAGAAAAATCATTTTGAGAACAATGGCGCAAGTTTCATAATTTTTCGAGTCCGTTTGGTATGTCAAATGGGTCCCACAGTGATTATTGTAAAAGTTTCATGAAGTTAACACATATACCCCTCCGCCCACAAGTTACACTGCACCCCCTCTATTTTACTTTGTCCGCCTGTAGTCCCTTATCTAATATAAAAGCATTTTTTTTTATTTCTTTCTCATAACACACACACACTCACACATTGTTGATCCCAGTTGAACACTTGATCGATTTCCCTTAGCTTGTAAAGGTTAAGTTAATATTGAATAGATCCAATACAACTTATGTAGAAACTGTCTTTGATTGTATTAAAGTTTATGCGGAATCTAAACTTTTATCTTAAGAAGAATTAAACAAACGATATTAAACAAATCACTTCAATATTATTAATAATACAAATACTCTAAAGTATTAGGGTTTACAACCTGGAAGTTTTCTAAAGAATCACATATCTATCTCTATGCCCTAGGTCCTCCTTTTATAGACTAACAAGTTCTAGTCGGCTTACAATTGCTTGCTATACAAGATAAATCTTAAAAGAATCTTTTCTATAATTATCTAACTACCTATACATGTTTATCTCATAAGCAGTACTAACTATACACTCTAGCAGTCGTAACTCTAACTCTAGCAGCATAAACTCTTCAGCAGTTATAAGTTCGTACTAGCAGTAATAACTTTTCTTCTAGCAGCACTAAACACTTAGAGTGTTTTTCTTCAAGTTCATCAGAAGTGAAAGTAGTTGTAACTCTGAACTAGCAGTAGTAACATGTTGTCTAGCAGTAGTAACCACTTGTATATTTTCTTGAATACCTTTAGCAACACTTAGCAGTAGTAAAATACACAAGCAACTGTAACCATTAATACCAGCAGCAACAATGACTTTGAGCAATTTCCATCAGCAGTCTTAATCAAACAAGCAGCAGCAGCTCTAAAACCCAACAATCCTCCCCTAAACTTGATATTTTCTTCAAAAATCATCAAGTTTCTCTTTAAGCTTGAACAATCACTGAGAGGATGATCCCAAACAATTAATTCTATGGTATGTTCTTGGGTCCTAGATGCTTTTCCATCTTCTTGAGCATCTGATAAGCCATCTCATCATAAGGATACTGAATCTGGAGTCTTTTCTTCCCATACAACATCTGATATAAAATATCCTTTTGAAAAGCTAAAGGATAATCATTTTCTACAAGCATGTAGATCATCATACCTTATGCAGTCAAAACATGTACTCCACAACTCTAATAAAGGTTCCATTCTATCACTGTGTTATGCCTTAGCTTTCTCCATAATTCATCCTCATGATGTGGTTCAAACATCACCTTCAAGTAATCCCAGATGACTCTATCATAGATTTGTTCTGGTGTTTTATAACCAAACCTTTCTTTGAATAACCTTCATAAAGCCACCATATCTTCTCTATAAAAGTGATAAACATTTGTAGAAAGCTCACAAACCTCAAAGATAAACCATCATGCCTCTTAATATCCTAATAAGCTGTTTTCCCATGAAATCTAGACTTAAAATCAACTATTGGTTGTTTAACACTTAAAGGCTCTGCATCCATGGCTTCTCCTTCAGGTTCTTCTATAGATACAACTGCAAGTTCTGTGTGAGCTTGCATTTGTTCTATATCTTCATCAGCTTGCTCAGTCTGCTCTTGCTCTTTGCTTTGCTTTTGTTCTGCTTTATGTTCAGACTTCTTCTTTTTACTACTTTTCTTTTCCAATTTATCACCTGCTCTTTTAGAAATTAATCTATCTTCTTTCTTTTCCTCAATACCCTTCACCACCTCAGTGTTCACAAAGCTTTCAATCTTTCTTTTGGCAATTGTGTATAATTCTTCAATTTTCCTATCATATAAATGTTTCAAATTCTTTAGTTTCCAATTGTCCATGTTCTTCAAATATGCACACATGAAAGCTCTTCTTTGTGCTTTGGTGGGTGGCCTGTTCTTCTTATATGCTAATCTTTGAGCTGCATAGAACTTCTTTCTTGCATCAATAAGTTCATTCAGCATCCTGGCTCTTTCATCAATAGAATACTGATCTTGCTCTTCTTGTTGGAGTTTCTGAGCAAGCTCCCAATCAGCATCAACTTAAGCCCTTTCCTCATCCCATGCAGCAATAAACTCTGCATTCTTAGCATCTTTCTCTGCAGTAATCCTCTTTTGTTCCAAAATTTTCTGATTTTCAGCTTCAAATTCTTGTTGGAGCTTTTCTACAACTTCAGCATCTTGTTGCAATTGCTTTTCTTTAGATAGTGGCTTCTCCACAGGCTCTTCAATAAGAATTCCTTTGCCTTTGCCTTGCACCTGTGGAGTTGATTATGTAGCTTGTGCTTTGGAAGATGGCTCCTTGATTACAACACCTTTGGTTACTGGCTTGGATGTCTTCAGTTCAGCAAGTACACTAGCAGCAGTAGTAACGTCTGGTGTAGCAACACTAACTTTTGTACTCGCAGCAGTAGTAACCTCTGGTGTAGCAGCACTAACTTTTGTACTACCAGCTGTAAGTGGCTCACTAGCAGCAATAACTTCTTGACTACTAGCGGCAATAACTTCTTTGTCAGCAGCACTATCAGCAGTAGTAACTTTTCCACATAGCTGTCAATCACCACTTGATTCCCTTGGTTATCAGCAACTACAAAATCCATTGGCTCACTTTCTTCACCAACACTTTCAACCTCCTTAACCTCCCTTGAAGCTTTGCCTTCAATCCCCCCTGTTTGGGAGCATCCTTTGAAGCTTCAGAAGATTTCACCTTAAGTTTGGGAGTTCTTGATCTCTTGATTCTTTCCAAATATCTAACCCTTCTCTTCAAAGCCTTAATTTCCACACCTTGAGCTTTGATGACTCCATCTTGAGAAGCAGTAAGAGTTTGCAGATCAAGAACCTGTGCAGCAAGTTAAAATACAAATATTCATCAATTCATTTAAAAGTTCCATGCTATTCTCACCACTTCAGCTTGTGTTACCTAGCCTGAGAGGTGGATCATTGGAAAAGTTAAGCTCAGTCTCAACCCTAGGTTGAACATCTGAACCCCCCATAGTTTCTAGGTGACTGGGTCCTTCACCTGAATCAGCTTCATAAGGACCTGACTCATTAGAAGTTGTCTTGGCTTGGGTCTTATTGATGTTACCATTAGAAGTTGTCTTGGCTTGGGTCTTATTAGTGGCAGCCCTTACCAACATGTCACTATCCACACCAGTGACAGCCTTACCTGCAACATTGGGTATAGAACCACTAGCCTGAGTTAGCTCAGTTTTCTTTGGGGGAGTCCTAAGTTGATAGGTCTTTTTAGGTTGTTGATGAGATGTTGTATACAAAAGTGTGAGTGTGTGATGGGTACCAGCTGGGATTGCTGAACCTTCACCCATTTTGGTTTGGGCTAGTGCCACCATTGTTGGAAAAAAATTTGTAACCTTCCCTGAAAAATCTTTTCCAACCCTCCTCATATTAGTAAAAACCTTTTTGGTAAGAAAATGAGTGGGATAAACTCTTTTATAACTTTTCTTATTTACAAATTAGTTGTCCAAAAAGAGTTGCAAAAACCTTGGATAAAGAAAATATTTACTTGAAGAACTATCCATGTTCTTAACCAGACTATCAAAAATTAATTTAGAAAAATTAAACCTTTGATCATTTCCAGCCAAACAAATTATAGCAGAATCTAAATTACTGCTAAATTCATTCCACCCAATGGTCTTTGGACTTAGACACATTAAGACAGTATGGATTAAGAATTTCAACTAATGAGAGAAGTTACCTTTGTAAAATTTTAATGCATTTGATTTTCTCTCATATCCCATCAGTGAAAGTTTTTCAAAAAGTGTAGCATTTGGAAGATTCTCAACTCCATTAGCATCTCCTAGAAGAAGGTCTCCTCTAATAGATGCCTCTGTAATGAGGATCTTCGGCCCATCTACAAGGGCATGGATTTTTACTTTCCCATTATTAGTTTTGACCTTAGTAGACGTCCAAAACTGTATAATGTTAGAAGTGTATATAGTAGGTTTTACTATTAATGCATACTTAATATAGCTTGCATTAAGAAATCAATGATCTCAGTAAAATCTATTGACTCATTGGACTTTTCTAAAAAGGCAACATTATTGTGTGGTTTGGTAAAAGTTAGGTGCGACACGATTATTTGATTTGGGGATTTTGTGATTTGACGATTAAAATATAATTTGGGCTTGGATGAGAGTGAATTGTGTGCGCGTGAAATAGATTGTGTGACACAATTGGGGATTTATACCCTTTAAGAAAAATGTTACACAAACATACCCTGTACTTCCAACCCTAGCAGTAGAAACCTAGCAGCACTAAGTTTGACTTAGCAGCACTAAGTTTATGCTTGGCAGCACTAACCTTTAACAAAAACAATTTGCCCAGCGGTATTTTCCCAATTACTTTAAAAATAATACTGCACTCAATTATTTTGAAGGGATTAAGTGTAAAGGAAGACACTTAATCTTTGTATGTTGTATTTAACCTCTGGTTGTGTGAGAACCATTAATATCAATATAAATACTGCCTGTGATCAGATAAACTCATTTAAAGAGCTTTCTTGACAGGGTTTCCAGCTCATGGCAGGTGTTTCCTCTAACACAAATGCATTAGATTCATTTTTGCTCGCTGTTCTCAATACAAGATGTCCTTAGACTAACTCATTATACAAATGAAAGTATAAAATGGTAAAGAGTGAGTTAGTGCAGTTATTATCTGACTAACTATGCCATCAATTAATGTTCAAAATAGATTGATTTCAAGAAAAGACTTTAAAGAATTTCCTAACTCAGGTGTAAACCTTTGTCAAGAGATTCCCAAATCTATTCTATCACTAATCAGAAGCACCACAACAAACAAACTACCACTTTGCTTCTCACACTTAATGAATACCAATGATATTGCTTGGTTAACCTGCAAAGGTTAGTCCAAAACAAAGAAAAACACAAGCAGTAACATTTTACACCATCTAATTATACTTAGCAGTTGTTCATAAAAATTAACAGCATTAACTAGCAGTTCTAAATTGAAACTTGGCAGTTCTAAGTATAATTAGCAGCAATAACACAGCAGTTGTAAGTACACCAGCAACACTAAGTATACTTAGCAGCAGAAACAATTTATTGACCTAATAACAATACTAATCCTTTCAAAACTTTACAAAAACACAAAGAGATAAGAATTTTTCAAAGATTAATCATGCCAATACTGACAACCAAAAATTGAAATCTACCCACAGCAAAAGCTTTTGTGAGCAAAACTGCAGCATTATTATCAGTATGAATTTTAACAATTTGAATCAACTTCTTTTCATAACAATCCCTTATAAAATGATATCTTATCTCAATATGTTTTGTTTTTGAGTGATAAACACGATTTTTAATAATACACATAGTACTTTTATTATCGATATATATTTTAGTATTCATAAAATTGTACTCATAATCCTACAACTGATTCTGAATCCAGAGCACTTTTCCACAGCAACTTTAAGCAGCCACATACTCAGCTTCAGTTGTGGAATTTGCAACCACAGTTTGTTTCTTGCACTGCCATGAAATCGACCTGCACACCAAAAACTGACAACCTCTTGTTGTTGATTTTCTATCTAAGCTAGCTCCAGCATAGTCACTATCAGTGTATGTAACCAAGTCAAAGGGTGAATCTTTTGGATACTAAATGCCTAATTTAGGTTGACCTTTCAAGTATCTAAAAATTCTCTTCACGACATTAAGATGTGAGACCTTGGGTGTGACTTGATATCTTGCACAGGCACACACTGCAAAGACGATGTCAGGTCTTGAAGTAGTAAGATACATCAATGAGCCAATCATTGATCTATATAAATAAACATCAACTTCTTCACCATCTTCATCTTTGAGCAAGGGCTTGGATGTTTCCATAGTTGTCTTTGCAGGCTTCACATCAGTAAATCCAAACTTCTTCAAAATTTAAGCCACATACTTATCTTGACTAATAAATATGCCATCCTCCTTTTGTTTAACTTATAGCCCTAAGAAAAATGTAAGTTCACCCATTGAACTCATCTGAAATCTTTCATGCATAAATTTTTCAAATTCTAAACATAAAGCCTTGTTTGTTGATCCAAAGATGATATCAACAACATAAACTTGAACTAACAAGATATCATCTTTGTCCCTTTTGATAAACAAATTTTTATCAATCCTCCCTCTACTAAAACCGTTGTTCAATAAGTATGTTGACAATGTGTCATACCAAGCTCTGGGAGCTTGATGTAGACCATACAGTGCCTTCTCTACCTTGTGAACCTTGTTAGGAAAGTTAGGATCTTCTAAACCAGGTGGTTGTGAGACATAAACTTCCTCTTCAATGGTCCCATACAGAAAAGCTCTTTTAACATCCATTTGATACACTACAAAGTCTTTGTATGAAGCATAGGCCAAGAATAATCTGATAGCCTCAATTCTTTCAACTGGAGCAAATACTTCATCGTAATCAATACCTTCTTCTTTTGTGTATCCTTGAGCTACTAACCTTGCCTTGTTTCTAATCACAAGGCCACTTTCATCTTTTTTGCATCTTAAAACCCATTTAGTACCAATTGCCCTCTTCCCATTAGGCAAACCTACCAGTGTCCAAACTTCATTAAGCTTGAATTGTAGGAGCTCTTCTTGCATAGCTTCCACCTAGCTTGGATCTTGAAATGCTTTATAAGCATTCTTGGGTTCTATTTGTGATAGAAAACATGCAAACAAACAGTTTTGAAAGTCTTTATGATTGTTTCTTTGATGAAGGTATCTAGCAAAGAAACCTTGTTCCTTCAAATATTTTATCATCTTCCTTGGTTGAACACCAGATTTTGGCTCTCCAATGATTTGTTCCTTAGGATTATTCTTGTGAACACTTGTAGTTGGAATAGGACTGACAGGTACTTCATCTTCCATATTGGTTAAGTCAGCCTATGAACCAAGTACATCTTCATCAGTATCAGGATAGATTTCTTCCAATTCAGGCATGTCTGGATCATCTGGATAGTCATCAGCATCAAAAGATATGCCTTCCTTGTCAACAACATTAACATTTGGCTTAGCAGTATTAACAGAATTAGTACTGCTAGTGTTAATTTCTTCATTGGCATCATTAACACTTAGCTTAGCAGTATTAACTGATGTAGTACTGCTAGTGTTAATATCATCTGATACATTATCCTTTTCATCATTCTGCTTTTCTTCATTAACCTCTTTATCATCATTAGAAGATTTTACACCATCTTCTTTGTCATCTTTTGCAAAATCATCTTCTTGTAAACTCTTTGACTCTTGTGTTGAGAAAGGTGGATCAGCAGTCCAAATAGGCAACAAAATATAATCTTTGTCAGGTCTTGTCTCCTTCCCAGCTTGACCTGAATCATTACTTGCTTTTGTACCTGCAAAATTGTTAGACTCTGCACCTGCAACAATTGGCTCATAATTCATGATTTTGGTTAGTGAATCAATATAAAAAAGCTAGTTTGGTCCACTCCCTGCAACATTAGGTGTACTCTCACTAAACCTAACATGCAATTTCTCTTCCGATTTCCTGGTCCTACTATTGAATACTCTAAAAGCTTTGCTATTCATTGAGTATCCACCAAAGAATCCTTCATCAGCTTTGCCATCAAACTTTCCTAAGTGATCTATGGTATTCAAGATAGTAACAAGATACCCGAATGGTCTTAAGAAATCTAACAATGGTTTTCTACCATGTAAAAGTTCATAAGGGGTCTTGTTATGAGGCTTAACTTATTACACCCGAACCCCGGAAAGGTAACGTATCATGCCGTATAGTATAAGAGATATATTGATATATAAACTTTAGTGCATGTATCCAATGAGTAATAAGTATTGAGGGTTAAAGTAAGTATAATGAGACTTGGAGGGACTATCTTCGCCAAGTGACTAAACTAATTCCTACACATGGATAAATACACAACTCATAGAAAAATCTGGAAAGTGTGAGTGTGTTCCATATGTGTGTCGACATATATAGAGAGAAAAGGGAGGGAAAACTAGAATCATCATCCTAACTCGATTTGGTTATCAAGAAGTGATCAAGGGGCTTTAGAGACTCCTTAATTTCAATCCCCTCATCAAGTAAGTGCTTTCCCCCAATTTGTGAAATTAGGGTTCATGTTATGAGACTTGAGTATAGTGGATAAATATTGTGAATTAATGATCTCCCTAGCTAATTAGTCACTAATTAAAGTTAATCTTGTGATAGGAAGCATATGTAGAGCCTATATCAAGTCCAAGTAGGGAGCTAGTAGGGATTAAGGTAAGTATATAGGTATAACTTGTTTAATGTTTATTATGCTAATGTTATGATGTGTTAAGGTATCTTGTTTATGGAGCTTGTTAATGATAGTTAGCTTGGATCCAATGCTAGTTATGAAAATGTTATGTATTTGCTTACTTGATCAAGGTAAGTGATAATGTTATATTATGCTCCATGGTAAAGTTATGGTTAGTGTTAATCACTAATCTCATGAATATAATGATGGTTATGCCTTATATACTTACTAAGCGTTTCGCTTACGGTTGTAGTTAATGATGATTTTGTAGGTACAAGTGGAGGAAGCAAGGGTAAGGACTTAGCCTAGCTTGTAGTCTTGGAAGGAAGGAGTAGTGTAGTTGTAGAAGGTAGACTAGAAGACCGTAATCTTTTAGACCAAACGTGCTTGAAGTTAGAAGCCCCAAAGTGCCTTTTCTTGTTTTGGTATACTTCAATCTATATGGTCATTTTGTTATTTAACGGTCTTGTTGTCATAAATGGTCCTTTGTTCATGTTTAGGTCATGGGTTAAGTGTGTGTAAATGTCATGAAGTCTGTATGGTATATGGTTATGGTTGTAGTCAACATTATAGGGGTGTTTGGCACAAGCGTGTTTCTACCCATTTTGGTATGTAAATGGGTCATGTGTGCATGGAACAAGTTTAGTATGTTAAATTAGGATGTTGGTTATGTTTGGTGGGCAAATGAAGTGTTTAAGTGGTTTGTGGTGTAAATGGGTCAAAACGGGTTTTGGTGCATAAACCGTCAAATTGTAAAGTACTATTCTGGGGGGTCAAACGGTAAATGTTTTTGTATGCAAATGAGCCTAATGATATATTAAGTAAATCTGGAAGGTTTGGTGAAATATCGAGTTCGGGAGGTCGGGTTTCCAAGTACGGGGTTTGAAAATACATCCGGAAGGTCAGAAGCCTCCAACCGATCGGTTGAAGGGCTCTGCCGATCGGATAGATGGTCTTCGGCAGTTTTTGGCAATTTTCGAAAAATCATATCTTTTAAACCGTAAGTCGTCATGGGTCGTGCCATCCGACGTTTTGAAGGTAATTGAGTCTAGTTTCATTAAAAAATAGTCTCAAGGTCTGAATGTTTATAGATTTTTTTCAATGGTCAAAAGAGTAACAGAATGTACCTTAAGGTTGAGTCATTTCCAATCAAAAAGTTTTAATTTTTGGTCTAATGGGGCACGGGGTGTAACAACTTGTTATCAGATCTTTGGTCTAAGAGATTTAGGATTTAACTTTAGGATTTCCTACACTTAGCCCTTGTGTAGATGCGTTTAGAACTAGTGTTTGTTATTTGTGTATTGTTTGAATGATTTTGAGGACACGTATGTTAAATATTTTTATGACTACGCCTGGCCATCGTAGTGATAAAAATATGGTACATATGTGAAATTGAAATCATTTAGACCATACACGGGTGACAAGCTAGAGTGTTTAGTATAAGGATTGATACGTCATTCATGCATCGGCTATGTATATGATTGTGCTTGATATTGTGACATGCTATTTTCAGTAAGAAGGATAATGGAGCCCCCTCACCCGAAAGAACCCACGAAAGCCACGGTTTCCACACATGCCGAATCTTCGGCAAGTGATGCGGGTAAAGATGGTAAAGATTATGAAAGTTCATCTTCTTCTAGCTCCGGGGGACCTAGCTTTAGGGCTTTCTCAGAAGAGGAGATGAAAGCCTTGGATACGATGTTGGCGAAAAGGGTAGGAAAGACCATTAAGCGGACAATGCCTTATTATATCAAGAAAACAACTCATAATCTTCGAGAATTTATGCAAGAAGAGTTTGAGGAATTTAAGAAAGCTTTAGAAGTTGTTAAAGAGCCCAAAGGTGATAAATCTACATACCGTGACTTTACGGCATGTGATGTGCCAAAGTTCACGGGAATTCTTGATCCGATTACTGGCAATAGGTGGATTACCGCAGTGGAAGGTTCCTTCCGTACAAGCGGTTGTGAGGAGAAGAATAAAGTTATTTATGCTACTAACTTTCTTCGTGATAGTGCTAGAACTTGGTGGGAAGGAAAGATGTGTGAGAAGGGCGAAGCTTGGGCGGAGACATGTACATGGAAAGAGTTCAAGGAGCTATTTAGTGCAGAATATGCTCCGGCTGAAGAGATTGATAAAATTCGAGAACAATTCCAATCACTTACATAAAGCAATGAGACAGTGAACGAAATATGGAAGAAGTTCAATGACATGGTTCCTTATTGTCCCGAGTATCACGGCAATGAGAAACTCAAAGTTGATAAATTTCAAAGGATGCTCAAGGATGATATTCGTGATGTGATCTCGCCATTTAAATGTACCACTTTAGAAGACCTTTTGAGTAGAGCTCGGGTTAGAGAGTCAGACTTGCTAAGGAGGAAAGAGAAAGAGGCTAAAGAACCAAAGAGGAAGCAAGAGTTTGTAGATCGAGATGGAAAGAAAGCTAAATACGATCATGGTAAGAAAGGTATGGGAACCAAAGCTAAAGTGGCATGTCCTAAGTGCCATAAGTTTCATCTTGGAGAATGTAGGGGTAATATGCCGGGTTGCTACAAGTGCGGAGCTCTAGATCATCAAAGAAAAGATTGTACTAAGCCAATGGTAGTATGCTACGGGTGTAATGAAGTAGGACACAGGTTGAAGGAGTGCCCAAACCCAAAGGCAATTGAAGCAAGGCCGCTGAGAACCGTTAAGGAAGAAAAGGTTGAAATTCCAAAACCAAAAGCTCGAGTGTATCAGATGAGTGCCGAAGAAACTAGGTCGGTGTCCGATGTTATCACAGGTATAATTCTCGTTAATTCCGTACCCGCTCGAGTTTTGTATGATTTGGGTGCTAGTGTGTCCTTTGTATCCTATAACTTTACCAAGAAACTTACCATCCCATTAGTTAAACTCCAACCACCGCTTGAAGTTAAATAGCCGATAGTAAAGTTGTTGTAGTATCTAATGTATACCGGGACGTAGAGATAGAGATTGATGATAGTGCCTTTAAGATTGATCTAATTCCTATTATGATTGGGGAGTTTGATATTGTCATCAGCAAGGACTGGCTTGACAAACACAATGTTTCCATTCTATGTAGACAAAAGATCATCTGAGTTGTAAATCCTAGCGGTCATGAAATGGTGATTTACGGTGAAAAAAGAGAGGGCGAGTAAAAATTATGTTCCGTAATGAAGGCTAGGAGATATTTATCGCGTAGTGGTTATGAATTTATGGCTCACGTAGTAGATACAAGTTTTGAAATGAAAAGTATCGATGACGTTAAAATTGTTAATGAATTTCGTGATGTATTCCCAGAAGATTTGTCGGGTATTCCACCCGACAGACAGGTTGAGTTCCGTATTGATCTTGTTCCGGGTGCTACTCCTATTGCCAAAACTCCTTATCACCTTGCTCCGTCCGAGATGAAAGAATTAATGAGCCATCTCCAAGAGTTACTCAACAAGGGTTTTATTCGCCCTAGTAGCTCACCGTGAGGAGCTCCGATTCTGTTCGTTAAAAAGAAAGACAGTAGTATTCGGAAGTACATTGATTACCATGAATTGAACAAAGACACGGTGAAAAATGTGTACCCGTTACCAAGAATCGATGATCTACTTGATCAGCTTTAAGGTGCAAGGTAGTTTTCAAAGATTGATCTCCGTTCGGGCTATCATCAGTTGAAGGTTCGAGAAGAAGTCATTTCGAAGACAGCTTTTAGGACCCGTTATGGACATTATGAGTTCACGGTTTTGCCCTTTGGTCTCACGAACGCGCCTGCGGTTTTCATGGATCTCATGAACCGTATATGTAGACCGATGTTGGATAAATCCGTTATAGTGTTTATTGATGATATTCTTATATATTCTTAGAGTGATGTGTTACGTGTGCGTAAAATTTTTAAATTTATAAAGGATGAATTATCGAATCTATAAATAACACATAAGAGCAAGTGAACTCGTCCGTTATAGCAAGATTATGATGGTAATTCGGGATCGTTCGTAGGGATTTGTGAGTGAATCCAGTTGTAAGTTTAAAAGCTACAAAAACTAAATCTCTAAAACAAGCAATAATGATAATATGATAATTCAAATGATTAAAACTACACTTGCTTAGACTAGTTTACTACTCTTGATAAGCATGATTATGATAACTTTTGTTAACATGTTGGTTATGATAATTAGTTTGGTGAACTAATCTATTGTTCTTACAGGTTAAATCTTCGTCAAGATTTTAGTTTATAAAAACAAGCATTAAGTTTAACTAATCAATTCAAGATCAATTCAAGGTTCATAAGTTTGGATTAACAAACTAAAAAACAAAAAAGGTCTTTTGTTTTATCAAATACGCTTAGGAAATGGTCAATGCAAAAGGTAACCGATCATAGACAAAAAGGTTACAATTGATTGTAAACTACTAATCTTTCGACCTTTGAGGTGGTTTTCAATCAATCCAATTTGATAGACAAAAGCATTCTTATTACAACCACAATTAATTTTCTTTGTTTAACCAAGAATAATGGGTAAAAACAATCATTCATAGACAAATGATTATAAATAGTTGAATAACCATAAATCTTTCGACCTTTAGAATTACTAACAACTAGTCAAACTTGATTTAACAAATGTCACTATGAAACTTAAGAACAATTGGATCTTAGAATTAACTTGAAATTGAATTAAAACATGTTATCACAATCATACACAAATCATTAAGTAATAGACATCATCTAAGCAAGTGCACAAAGATACTAGCCACTCATAGCAAACATAAACATAAACTCAGAATTTTGAACATTAGAAATCATGATTAAAAGTCTTACAATGATTGAAATGAGATTACAAATGATAAGGTAATGATACCCAAAGTATTGGTGTTGACTTCTTGATGGTTTGACTTCCAAATGTTGACTTCTTGGTCGTCCAAAGCTTCCTGGACTTCTAAGCACGAATTTAGAACTTTGAGAGAGATGTTTAAGCTTTTTGGGAGAGTGGTAGATTATTGAATGAGAATGGGATCATTTATCACTTCACAAATAGCTCTATGTATACATCTCACAATGCTTAGGGTGTTTAATGCTCCAACTTGGCCAACAAGCAGAATGGAATGGCCTAGAATACTCAATAGAAGGGCCTAGAATCGTTTGTAGCAAGATACCATACTTAATTATGAAGTTTGGCAAAACAGGAAACTTCCATCCGATCGGTTGGTCTTCAAAAGTAGCATCCATCCAATTCGGTTGTGGGCTACATCAGATCGGATGGGGTGCTACTGTAGACACAGGTTTTGGATTTTTGGCGTTTGGCTTGTTTCTTGCTCATAGCTTTTTGTTCTTCATCCAAACTTGATTCTTTCTTTGTCTTGGAACTTGTCAACTTGAATACTTGAATACTTGGACCTTCATTCTTTGAAATGCCTTTTCGGAGTGGATCTTGACATGGGAATCTTCGTACGATCATAAATATTTCCTTTTTCCTCATTTTTTCACTTTTTTCTTCCTTTTTCCTGTACTTGGCTACATATACTTTGGTACAATTTAAGTAACAAAAGCATATAAATATAACCAAATAACATATACAAAAGTACGAATAACATATACAAAAATTCCCCCACACTTAAACGTTGCTTGCCCTCAAGCAAATCTAGAAGTCCAAACAATAATCCACATGGAATACAAAATATGTTTAAGAAAAATGTGATGCAAATCTATCAAGTACGAGTAAGATTTATCGTTTTAAGCTTTTCTAATTTGAACCATCGAGTTGTTTGACAATACCTAATTGATTTTCTTGCTTGATAAACATTACTAAACACCTCACGAAAGGGGATGAAATATAATTCACTCAAATCACTCATTTATATGGTTGGTGGAGTATATAAGAGAAATCACACTCATTGCTCTGTAATGATTTGTAACACCCCCAAAATCACAATATTCGTGGAAGCATACACTTTGGGTGCTACGGAATGG
Organism: Artemisia tridentata subsp. tridentata; assembly: GCA_021014915.2. Taxonomy (NCBI): domain Eukaryota; kingdom Viridiplantae; phylum Streptophyta; class Magnoliopsida; order Asterales; family Asteraceae; genus Artemisia; species Artemisia tridentata. Next base: position 292,714,352 of record CP139505.1, on the reverse strand, counting down.
ATAATCATCACACAAGATATAGTGAACGGATTAAAAATCCGTTTTAAAATATATTACATAAGTCAAGTCATGTAGCGATACATAAAAACCATTTCAGATGAAAACGAAGCCCATTTAAACAAAAGGTCCAGTTGTCAGAGTAAACGCATTAAAAACATTTCCATCATTTATTGCGACCGACGCCATGCACTGCTCCCTGCTAAACGCAACTCAGTTTCCTGAGAAAAACATGCTAAAAGTCAGCTAACGCTGGTGAGTTCATAGGTTTAAGTAAATAGCACATATGGACCAATAGCAATATCATAAAAACAATTCAGCAGATACACACTATCCGTTATGCAAACACTAAGCCTCATCCTACCGAAACTAACACAATGCAGCACGACTAGCGTTAGCTAAATAATAAAGGTTGCCCGCGAGTGTTAATCCCCAGACACTCGGCCAAAAACCCGACTTGGTATACGTTCGCCTTGGCTATGCCGAGCCAACCGAACGGGGACGTCACTCCCAATAGATCTATTTATAACAAACGGCTTCCCAACAGGAATTAACGGCAGATGATAGTGGGCACAAAATGGAATTCAGCAAACTTAGGTTTCTGCATACTAGTGTGATCTTAAAAGCAATTTCATTTCTGGTCCATGAAAACAATTTTGCATGTTTCTCACCCCAAGCTTATAAATCAAAAATCGTATAAAATGTGGGGCTATAAACTCACCTTTCAAATATAGCAATTCAGCAATCAATCAAAATAATGCAACCGCGCCGATCAGCACCCTAAATTAGTACGGTAAGTCTTAGCAAAACGTTCGTGTCTCAAGTGTCTTTATTTTATTTGAAAAGTTTTACGTTTGACCTGTGCTCGTGTATTTCTTGCTTGCTGTGTGGTAAAGTATATTTCGAAACGATTTATTTTTATAACTCTTTGGGGGTAGCTCATGGTGAAAGTGCATGGTGGGAATACGTAACGGAACATCCGTGCTAGTATTCGCAATTTAACGTGCAACCGTTATATATATATATATATATATATATATATATATATATATATATATATATATATATATATATATATATATATATATATATATATATATATATATATATATATATATATATATATTTACTCATACTTTACATATATATATACATATATACTTTATAAATTCATTTCTCATATATTTAATTATGAAGATTAATTAAATACGTTTTGAAGATTGGTTAATAAAATATGGTTAGTGAAAATCATTATGCTTAGAAACATTGTTTATTATTTTCATTATAAGAAAACAAGTTCTGTTAAGTAATTCCATAAAATATTCTTAAGTTGTGGATTTTCTCAAAATACTCTAAGTGTTGGGTTTTTAGAAAATTTGGGCATGACCCATTCGTTTATACAACATTTCCATTTATCTCACGTGTTGCAAACTTTACTCAATTACTTTGCTAATTAGTTACAAGTGAAAAATACTTTTAATTACATATGTCAAGTGTCGTGAATATATATTCGTAGTTATATTGTTCGTTATCATAACTTTTAAGTAATAACATTTGGTTTTGACGTAAAGTCAATATTTTTGTCAAAAAGTCAATAAAGTCAATCTCAATATCAATTTAGTAAAAATGCCAATTTTTACCCTTTCGGAGACTAAGCGTCTCAAAACAAGTCCAAAAATAGTTATCGATATATTTATCGTTTCGTTAAACATTTATAACCACGGCGAGTCGGAAAATATTCCAAAAATCAATTCCGTCATTTAATTTGCTTATTGGGCCGAACACTTATCAAAAATCCCAATAACTTCATTTTAGTCCAAAACACATTTTTAGTTATATCGTATATATCGACACGTTACTAAAAATCATTTTACTCGCTCATTGGGTCCGTTTGGTCAAAAGGTCAAAACTTCATTTTTCTTCATGGGCTTCGGCCCAACAGTAAAATAGTGGGTTTTTATGGCCCAAAATCTATTTAGCCCATTTTGTTAATATTTGGTACTTATTAATAATTATTAGTTACCAAACATACTTTTTACTTATCTATAAGCTCTTTAGTCAAAAAGTCCAACTTGACTAATTTACTGTTCATTCGACCCATAAATAGCATCTCAACTTATTTTCACCTTTTTACTAGTTATTTTCAATAACTTATAACTTATTAAATAAGCCAATCTAAATAAGCACTTCACTATATTTTTCCACTTTTTCACCATTTGAGCCAAAATTTTATGTTTTTCAAAACTCCAATAATCTCATATTTTTAATATAGGTCGAACACTATATGTGCTCAAAAATTTAATATAGTGCTTAAATTAGTGTAAAAACCATAACTAATGTTTGTATTATCAAATAAGCACTATATGCAACAATATTTACCACACAAGCAAGAAATCTACTAATTAACTCATATATATAACAAAAAGTCGAGCACAACATATACATGGCCAAACCCTAGCTTAAATCATAGCATCAAAACATACACATTTAACACTTTTAAACATCACTATACACCATATAAACAAGAGATTAACAAATTTAGAAAAGTTTTAAGAATCCTCACAATGTTGTGAAGGTGGTACGTGTGATGGAAGAACAAGGAACACCCAAAACTTTGCTAGTTTTGCCCAAATCAAGCTCCAAAGTACCCAAAACCTTTAGCAAACACTTATGTTCTTGATCTTTTGTATAGAAAATTTTGTAAATGAAGTTTGTATGTGATATATTAGGCGTAGGAATGAAGCCAAAATAAAGAGGATGAGAAGTTATTTTAGGTAGTATTAAAGGATAAGTCCATGAAAATCTCAAAAGTATATAACTATATTTAGTAATCTTAAGATTACATTTAAGATAGGGTATTAGATTTTTCCCATGTGGGTGTGTGAGTGTATATGGCCGGTTATGGCTAAAATGGGGAGGGCAAAAATAGTTTTGATCCCGCTTTGGTGTATAGAGTGTCGGTTTAAGGTAAAAAGCTACCATAAAGTCTCAGTTTGAGGTTTTTGGACCCGATAACGTAAAATAAAGTTTTTAACCACGTTTTCGTTAGAAATATAATAAAATGTCATTACTGACTCATAAATATATTTATTTGACTATTACCATATGTACTGTGCCGTCGGTACGCGCGTGCGGTTGTTTTTCAGAAAAATGCGAGAAAGCTCTCAGTAGATTATAATACTTGTCAGTAACTATCAGAAATGTGATAATTTAACTTTACTGATAAAAATAAACTTTTCTGCAGTGACTGTAAGCTACAGTATGCTGGGACAGCTCCAGAAAATGGTAAAAAATACTCAGAAATATGCAAATGCGCATAGAAATGCTTAGCTTAATAATAATTAATACTCATATAATATTAATTAACAACGTGAAAATTTCCATTTGTCACATGATTTAAATATTACCATAGGCTTGTACAAGAAACAAAACTACACCGATATGGCGTGAGCACCAAGTATACATATCAAAGAGGTCTTTTATTCGGGTTTGAGGCTTCAAGGGTTATATCAGACTTACATGCAAATATCTTATGCAAAACATAATAGATCGCTGGCGCGAATTCTTGCATTACCAAACAACGGATGGTCACTAAGGATAACCTTAGATCGCTAGCGCGCTATCTAATTCCTCAAGAAATTGGATGGGCACTATATGTCAATACACTTGATAATTCCACAAAGTCAAAAGGTAAGGATAACACACGGTTTATGTTTTTAGAAAGGTTAAAGTATATACAAAGTAGTCAAAGTCTACTAACCACATGTTGCTAGCTATTTCGAACCACTATCATGCAATCTTGAGAAACTCCATACTTAATTGATCAATACATTATTCCATAGCTCATTGGCTATTCTTGTCACCTTATAGTTGCGATGACTTTTTTTTCTTTTTTTCTTTTTTTTTTACACATAAACTCATTCACTTGTCATCTTATAGTTGCAATGACTTCACTTCACTTCACTTTGATAACTGCTCATGGAGTTTGCAACTTTCTTTGAATTTTCATGATTTCCCACATAACATCCATCTTGCCAAATAGCTAGCAACCAACTAAGACTTGACTAAGGGTAAGGCTAGGCTAAAAAGTGTAAAATCTTTTTGTATTTTTCTGGATTTTATCAAAAGAAAATATTGGCTCAGAAGGTGTAACTAGGGGTATCTAGCGTTAAAGATAAACGCTAACAATAGGGTTTATATTTGTGGTTAACTAGTCAGTATAACTAGCTAAATATCAATACGGAAGGCTATTTGGGTTAAATCCTAAGGTTGCCTCTTATCACAAATATACACTTATATTACACATGAAATGGGATCTCACAACGGTCTCGTAATGATTTACAAGCACAAGTTCTAGAATAAATAAAATCACCGGCACACTCATAGCAAAAGAATCAAAGCATAAAAGATGTATGCTAAATACAGAACAGGCTTAATTCCTCACAATTTAGTGGAAAGGCTATAATATGTGCTAGCTAATGTTATCGATCCCAGAATGGATTGCAATATTAATCGGGGCACATCTCAATTTTTCAAAAATTACAGGTTTCACCAGTGGATAGATCCAGTTATTCTAATATATTACCCTAAAAATGACAAATAACTAGATCACAAGGGAAAACAAAATTTAAAATCTAGCTTGAAATTTATCCTTATTTTCCTATTCACCCCCCCCCCAACACTTAAGTTAAGCATTGTCCTCAATTTGATAGACGAACTTCAAAGTATGAAAATAGGGAAATAAGAGAATAAACCCTATTTTCCGTGCTTCTGATGCGTGGTTTTGTAACCTTACAACAGGTTTTACCTCTCGAGGGATCTCAAGAGGCTTACAACTCCACCAGGCAGTGTACCTGACCGATGTAGTATAGTGTAGTGGTAAGTACGGGGGATTGATCGTTCTCCACAGGGAATAGTGTTCGTTAGGTATGAAAAACTACTCTAATAGGTCTAAAGGTTGAGGAAGATTCTTTTTTGTATTTTTATATTTTTATGAAAGCAAGTAAAATCTCGGTTTTGAAAGAGTGGGCGGAATTAGTTGCTAGTCAACTAACCCAAATTACTACAAATGCAAATAAAATAAATAACTGAAAATAAAAAGTTGGTGAAAACTTAAGTGTAGAGAAATGTGTTTACTTAGATTTCCTTACTCCCTAACTATCTTTTACCGGTTGATTAGTGTGTATTAGTCGCGTGGATGACGGGTGTATTCCTTAATACCAATCGTGGGGTGGCGTACGTACTTTCCCAACTCTACAAGCTCCTACTTCACTCCTATGTCGAGCCGGCTATGAAGCTCCTAACATGGGATCACTAGAATTCGCTTGTGCATTAAATACAACCATAAAAACCTTTAGTACGCATTTGGTTCATGTTTCTTAAGACGTTCAAGCAAGTTACCGAATAGGAAGTTAGCCAGTTTTCTTAAGCCTAACATAGATAAACAATCATCCAATACAACTAATAACACACTAATAACCAATAATCAATAGCTAGGTTTCATTAGATCTAAGCAAACACAAGATAAATCTAGCCTAACATGTTAAACAAAAGACAAGAACAAGATAAAATCAAACAACACATAGACATATTGAATGATTAATTGATAACTTATCTTTCAATGTAACATGGAAGATCTCAAGGCAAAAAGCCTTGAAAAAGATGCTAAAATCGTCTTAGGGTTTTCTCCCAAGAATTCCACACTAAGCTCTCTCTCTTAATGACAAAAAATTAGAAAACTATATATAGATTTTTGGATCTGACGGCGTCACCTTATGGAGTGTGACGCCGTCACCTCGCCGCTTTTAGGGTTCCCGGATGACCTTCTTGACGCCGTCCCTCTTTAGCTCTCCAAAATCCGTTCTGGCTTATCAAGGCTTGACGCCGTCAGACCTTGAACGTGACGCCGTCCCTCTTTGAATTAAGCCGTGACGCCCTTGATCAGGTTAAAGCGTGACGCCGTCAGAATTCACATGCAATTTTCACTGGCTTATCATGAGTAAATTTCACGTCCACCTTTTCTTGCCAAGCCATGACGCCGTCCAGAGTAAAATCTGACGCCGTCAAGGGTAACGTTTAGCCGATTTTTGAGACTTTGTCGTTTTCTTCACTTTTATGCTCCAAAAACGTCCAAAATGCCTCCTTTTCCAGATTTCTCCTCAAAAGTACCTAAAATGACAAAAGGAACGATTTAGGGCAATATTTGATCAAATAAATACGATTTAGGGCTTAAATGACCCCTTAAAAGCGGTACACTTTTCGCTTCATCAGCTTCATATGATTCTTTGATCCAAGTGTCAAAGCTTAGTAATCAATCATCCAATACCGAGCCGGCTAGGAACTAACATGGGATCACTAGAATTCGCTTGTGCATTAAATACAACCATAAAAACCTTTAGTACGCATTTGGTTCATGTTTCTTAAGACGTTCAAGCAAGTTACCGAATAGGAAGTTAGCCAGTTTTCTTAAGCCTAACATAGATAAACAATCATCCAATACAACTAATAACACACTAATAACCAATAATCAATAGCTAGGTTTCATTAGATCTAAGCAAACACAAGATAAATCTAGCCTAACATGTTAAACAAAAGACAAGAACAAGATAAAATCAAACAACACATAGACATATTGAATGATTAATTGATAACTTATCTTTCAATGTAACATGGAAGATCTCAAGGCAAAAAGCCTTGAAAAAGATGCTAAAATCGTCTTAGGGTTTTCTCCCAAGAATTCCACACTAAGCTCTCTCTCTTAATGACAAAAAATTAGAAAACTATATATAGATTTTTGGATCTGACGGCGTCACCTTATGGAGTGTGACGCCGTCACCTCGCCGCTTTTAGGGTTCCCGGATGACCTTCTTGACGCCGTCCCTCTTTAGCTCTCCAAAATCCGTTCTGGCTTATCAAGGCTTGACGCCGTCAGACCTTGAACGTGACGCCGTCCCTCTTTGAATTAAGCCGTGACGCCCTTGATCAGGTTAAAGCGTGACGCCGTCAGAATTCACATGCAATTTTCACTGGCTTATCATGAGTAAATTTCACGTCCACCTTTTCTTGCCAAGCCATGACGCCGTCCAGAGTAAAATCTGACGCCGTCAAGGGTAACGTTTAGCCGATTTTTGAGACTTTGTCGTTTTCTTCACTTTTATGCTCCAAAAACGTCCAAAATGCCTCCTTTTCCAGATTTCTCCTCAAAAGTACCTAAAATGACAAAAGGAACGATTTAGGGCAATATTTGATCAAATAAATACGATTTAGGGCTTAAATGACCCCTTAAAAGCGGTACACTTTTCGCTTCATCAGCTTCATATGATTCTTTGATCCAAATGACCCCTTAAAAGCGGTACACTTTTAGCGTCCTTATGTGGAGGTGATAGCACTTGATAGCGTCCTTATGTGGAGGTGATAGCGTCCTTATCCGAGCTTCTTGAGATGCCATAAATTGAGACATCAATCCTTCAAAGTTATTGGTACTACCATTTCCGGAAGGATTGTTGTTGAAAGTACGGTTCGAGTTGGAACCGCTTGATTGGAAACGATTAGGTGGGTTGGAAGAATTGGGTTGTTGTGCGTTTTGGTTTTGTTTCCACCTAAGGTTCGGGTGATTTTTCCATGAAGGGTTGTATGTATCACCGTAATGGTTTGGCTCGGGTTTGAAAGTGTACCACTTGTCTCCCGCTCCGTCGGTACGCGAGAATGCGTAGTCCACAAAAGCTTGTTCGGGGAGTTCCATGCAATCACGAGTGTCGTGGGGACCACTACATAATTCACATGAAGAAGTGATTTTGTTCACTTGGCTTGAAAGTTTAGGAGCCTCGTAGGATTTCATGAGAAACTTGACTTGGTCTTCAAGTTCTATGATCCTACGGTCGGAAGTGCTTGAATTGTTCGAAGGCAAAGATATTGCCTTGACCGTTTTATTCAAATCACGGGGATCACTCCAACTTTCGTTGTCATAAAGAGCAAGATCCTCTAGGAGAGCCCATGATTGTTCCGCACTTAGATCACGTAGCTTACCACCGGCCGATTGGTCAATGGTTTGCCTTGTGTAGAGATTGATATGGTCATAGAAGATTTGGACTTGGAGCCAAAGTTCTATGCCATGGTGAGGGACTTTTTGGAGTAAGTCCTTGAATCGAGTCCATGCCTCGTATAGAGTTTCTCCTTGACGTTGTTGGAACATCAAGATATCATTCCTTAGCTTGGTAGTTCTTCCCGGTGGGAAAAACTGAGCAAGGAAACGAGTGGTGAGATCATCCCAAGAGGTGATGGATCCTGCGGGTTGACGTTCTAGCCACTGACTAGCTTGATCCCGCAGAGAGAATTGAAAGAGACGCAATCGGGTCGTCTCTCGAGTGGCAACATCAAGGTCTATAGAATCAACGATTTTAAGAAAGTCCTTGAGGTGTTGATTAGGATCTTCAGATCGAAGTCCATGGAATGCGCATCCGCTTTGCACCAACCGGATGGTGTCGGATCGCAAGGGTGTGACATTGGCTCCTTGAGTGAGCTCAATGGTGTTTCGATAGCCATGGTGGCTAGGACGGGAATACTCTCCTAAGGTACGGGCTCTAGGAGGTGGTGGTTGTTGTGGTGGTGGGTTGTTGGGATTAAGGATATTACCATCTTCCATGATGTTAAATGGTAATGGTTACGAACAAAGACATGAAGAAAATAGATAGACTAAAGAAAACCTAGAAAAATAAAATAAAAATCTCACTAGAAAGGAATCTAGTGAGTAGACCTATAAAATAAAAATTCAACCTAAACAATAACTATTCCCCGGCAACGGCGCCAAAAACTTGATGCGTGGTTTTGTAACCTTACAACAGGTTTTACCTCTCGAGGGATCTCAAGAGGCTTACAACCCCACCAGGCAGTGTACCTGACCGATGTAGTATAGTGTAGTGGTAAGTACGGGGGATTGATCGTTCTCCACAGGGAATAGTGTTCGTTAGGTATGAAAAACTACTCTAATAGGTCTAAAGGTTGAGGAAGATTCTTTTTTGTATTTTTATATTTTTATAAAAGCAAGTAAAATCTCGGTTTTGAAAGAGTGGGCGGAATTAGTTGCTAGTCAACTAACCCAAATTACTACAAATGCAAATAAAATAAATAACTGAAAGTAAAAAGTTGGTGAAAACTTAAGTGTAGAGAAATGTGTTTACTTAGATTTCCTTACTCCCTAACTATCTTTTACCGGTTGATTAGTGTGTATTAGTCGCGTGGATGACGGGTGTATTCCTTAATACCAATCGTGGGGTGGCGTACGTACTTCCCCAACTCTACAAGCTCCTACTTCACTCCTATGTCGAGCCGGCTATGAAGCTCCTAACATGGGATCACTAGAATTCGCTTGTGCATTAAATACAACCATAAAAACCTTTAGTACGCATTTGGTTCATGTTTCTTAAGACGTTCAAGCAAGTTACCGAATAGGAAGTTAGCCAGTTTTCTTAAGCCTAACATAGATAAACAATCATCCAATACAACTAATAACACACTAATAACCAATAATCAATAGCTAGGTTTCATTAGATCTAAGCAAACACAAGATAAATCTAGCCTAACATGTTAAACAAAAGACAAGAACAAGATAAAATCAAACAACACATAGACATATTGAATGATTAATTGATAACTTATCTTTCAATGTAACATGGAAGATCTCAAGGCAAAAAGCCTTGAAAAAGATGCTAAAATCGTCTTAGGGTTTTCTCCCAAGAATTCCACACTAAGCTCTCTCTCTTAATGAAAAAAAATTAGAAAACTATATATAGATTTTTGGATCTGACGGCGTCACCTTATGGAGTGTGACGCCGTCACCTCGCCGCTTTTAGGGTTCCCGGATGACCTTCTTGACGCCGTCCCTCTTTAGCTCTCCAAAATCTGTTCTGGCTTATCAAGGCTTGACGCCGTCAGACCTTGAACGTGACGCCGTCCCTCTTTGAATTAAGCCGTGACGCCCTTGATCAGGTTAAAGCGTGACGCCGTCAGAATTCACATGCAATTTTCACTGGCTTATCATGAGTAAATTTCACGTCCACCTTTTCTTGCCAAGCCATGACGCCGTCCAGAGTAAAATCTGACGCCGTCAAGGGTAACTTTTAGCCGATTTTTGAGACTTGGTCGTTTTCTTCACTTTTATGCTCCAAAAACGTCCAAAATGCCTCCTTTTCCAGATTTCTCCTCAAAAGTACCTAAAATGACAAAAGGAACGATTTAGGGCAATATTTGATCAAATAAATACGATTTAGGGCTTAAATGACCCCTTAAAAGCGGTACACTTTTCGCTTCATCAGCTTCATATGATTCTTTGATCCAAGTGTCAAAGCTTAGTAATCATTACCTGCAGTAATCTTAAAACAAACAAAACAAACACACGAAAATATGTATTATTAAAAGTAAGTGATACACCCCCACACTTAAGTTCAACTAAGGGATTAGAGAAACTTTGGGGTGTAATCACTTTGAAAATAAAAATAAGAAGTAAAAATAGCAAACACACGGGTTGCCTCCCGAGAAGCGCTTGTTTTATTAACGAGTCATCACCCAGACTCAAACTTCCTTTAGTCTACGTTGGTGCAATTTTTGGTTTCTTCTTTGAAAATTTTAGAACATACACCACGTTTCCTATCACTATTTCCTCTCTAGTTTCATCTATGTTGTACAACTTTGCGTTTTCCCAAGCTTTAGGAAGAACATCATATATAAATTCAGCATTTTCCTTGTAGTCGGTCGGGAAAGGTGTCAGGAATGTGATAGATTCATATTCTGATTCGGGCGAAATCTCTTTGATAGATATCTCGTTTACTTGCTCCTTATCGTAGTACAATTTAATCCGGTGACCATTAACAATGAAACTTCCACCTTGCTTGTCATATAATTCAACATATCCTGATGGAAATCCATGTTTCACTATATATTGTCCGAACCATTTCGGTTTTAGCTTAGGAGCTTTAAACTTGTATTTCATATTGAAAAGCAGAACTTTGTCTCCAGCTTTGAATTCTTTCCGAATTCTAAGCTTTCTGTAATGATAAGCTTTGGTTCTAGCTTTGTAAAGCTTGGAGTTCTCATAAGCTTGGAGTCTTAGTTCATCGAGTTCATGCAATTACAAAAATTTCTTCTCTCAAGCTATTTTGTGATCAGGGTTACAGTTTCTGAGTGCCTAGTAGGCGTGATGTTCGATTTCGAATGGCAAATGACAGGTTTTTCCATACAAAAGTCTGTATGGTGTTGTACCAATTGGAGTTTTGTAAGCCGTACGAAATGCCCACAGAGCGTCATCGAGTTTTCTCGACCAAACGGAAGGATTATCTTTGACCCTTTTTTCGAGTATTCTTTTTAAGGCTCTGTTGGTGTTTTTGACTTGACCACTGGTCTGTGGATGATAAGCTGTGGCAAAACGATGATGAACTCAATATCGTTTCATAATTTTCTCCATTTTTCTGCTACAAAAATGGGTTCCTCGATCACTTATTAAAGCTTTAGGAATTCCATAAAGAGCGAAAAGCTTTTTGTGAAAATTAACAACAACTCGTGCATCATTTGTGGGTAGAGCTTCGGCTTCAGCCCATTTGGAAATGTAATCAATAGCAACGAGAATGTATTCGTATTTGTGCGATTTAGGAAATGGTCCCATAAAATCGATTCCCTAAATATTGAATATTTCGCAGACTTGAATGCTCTTTTGAGGCATTTCTTCTCTACGAGAAAGATTATCAGATTTTTAACAGGCATCACAGTTTTGAACAAGAATATGAGCTTCTTTGAAAATTGTCAGCCAATAGAATCCAGCATCAAAAACTATTTTAGCTGTGGTGGATGGACCCTAGTGTCCCCCAGTCAGGCCATGATAGCATTCATCAAGAATTCTTCTTGTTTTGGAACCATAAACACATCTTCTGATCATCCCATCAGGACACATCTTGAAAAGATAGGGATCTTCCCAACAATAGTGTTTTATTTCTGAGAAGAATTTACTTCGTTGGGCGTGAGTTAATCCTTTTCTAAGAAATTTTCCAACGATATAATTTACAAAATCTACAAACCAACGGAATTTCTTTTTCATCAATTGTGTCAACAGTCATGAGAGTTTCATTAGGGAAATAATCGTCTATTTCATCTTCCCTTAATTCTTCCAAATTTGGATTCTCGAGACGAGACAAATGATCAGCAGCTAGATTTTCTGCTCCTTTCTTATCTTTGATTTCAATGTCAAATTCATGGAGTAGCAAAATACATCGGATAAGACGCGGTTTTGCATCTTGTTTTGTAAACAGATATCTGAGCACTGAGTGATCAGTAAACACGATTGTTTTTGAAAGCACAAAATAAGATCTGAATTTGTCGAAAGCAAAAACAACGGCTAACAATTCTTTCTCCGTAACCATGTAATTTTGTTGAGCATTGTTAAGTGTTTTACTAGCGAAGTATAGAGGACGGAAATGTTCTCCTTCACTTTGTCCTAACACGGCTCCAACAGAAAAATCACTTGCATCGCACATGAGCTCGAATGGTAGTAACCAATTAGGTTAAACCATAATGGGTGCACTAGTCAGTTGGGTTTTCAATGTTTCGAAAGCCTTAATGCAATCCGCATTAAATTCAAAAACAAAATCTTTTTCAAGATGTTTTGTCATAGGACGAAATATTTTGGAAAAATATTTGATAAAACGACGGTAAAAAATGGCATGTCCTAGAAAACTTCTAACGGCTTTAACATTTTTTGGAGGTGGTAATTTGGTGATAACATCAATTTTTGCTTTGTCAACCTCCATTCCTGCACTGGAAATTTTGTGTCCAAGCACAATTCCTTCAGTCACCATGAAATGACATTTTTCCCAGTTAAGAACAAGATGTGCAGCTTCACGTCTTTTGAGCATTTTATCGAGATTTGAAAGGCAAACTTCAAATGAGTTTCCAAAAACTGAAAAGTCATCCATGAAAACTTCCATAGATGTTTCAAGCATGTCTTGGAATATTGCAATCATACACCTTTGAAAAGTTGCGGGTGCATTACAAAGACCGAAAGGCATACGCCGGTAAGCATAAGTTCCAAAAGGACATGTGAATGTAGTCTTTTCTTGATCGGCAGGATCAATAGGAATTTGGAAGTATCCTGAAAAACCATCAAGGAAAAAAAATACTTGTTCCCTGCTAGTCTCTCAAGCATTTGATCCATGAAGGGTAGAGGAAAATGATCTTTTCTGGTGGCTTTGTTTAATTTTCTATAATCAATACATACTCGCCATCCAGTGACAGTTCTAGTAGGAACTAATTCATTCCGTTCGTTTGTCACAACGGTCATTCCTCCTTTGTTTGGAACAAAGTGAACTGGACTCACCCAAGGACTATCCTCAATGGGGTGAATGATACCGGCATCAAGAAGTTTGATGATTTCTTTCTTAACAACTTCTTTCATGTTGGGATTGAGTCGACGTTGTCTTTCTACAACGGGTTTAGCACCTTCTTTGATATTGATTTTGTGTTTACAGAAATCAGGGCTAATTCCTGGGATATCAGAAGTTTTCCAAGCAAAAGCTCTTTTATGCCTCTTGAGAACAGACATGAGACATTCTTTTTCATCGTCATTGAGCAACGAAGATATGACTACTGGAAGAAGTGATTTATCCTCCAAGTAAGCATATTCAAGATGATCAGGCAGTGGTTTAAGCTCAAGATCAGTGGATGGTTCCTGAAGAGATGTTTTGATCTTCAGTTGATCATTAAAGGTAATTTCCTCAAAATTCTCTTCCACTATTTCTCCTTCTTCAACTTCTTCTTTGAATTTTAGTTCCATAAAATCAGCGAATTCTTTATCAAGATTTGTTTCACTAATTTTCTCCGAAGTAGTCATGAATGGATCAGAATCGTCAAGTAATGCATCCAATTCTTCATCAGTGACTTCATCGATTACGTCAATGTTAAAACAAGTGTCATCACTGGAATATGGATATTGCATCGCTTTATCGATCTGAAAGGTAATTCTATCTTCTCCAACTCCAAGATTGAGTTCTTTACCTTTTACTTTGATGATAGCATCAGCGGTGTTTAGGAAAGGTCTTCCTAAAATAAGAGGAACTTTACTATCTTCCTCCATTTCTAAGATTACAAAATCCACAGGAAAAACAAATTTACCAACTTGAACAAGCATATTCTCAGCAATTCCAATAGGATATTGGTAAGAATGATTGGCTAATCGAATACTCATCCTTGTAGGTTTCAAGGTATTGATGGAAAGTTTAGAATACAACGAATAGGGCATCAAATTGATACTTGCACCAAGATCAGCTAAAGCATCGCATGTGATGTTTTTTCCTAATGTGCATGGAATTAGAAAACTTCCGGGATCTCCGAGTTTTGGTGGAATTTTGTTTTGAACAATGGCTGAACATTCTTCATTGAGAAAGGTAGCGGATATTTGTTCCAACTTGTTCTTGTTATGCAGAAGTTCCTTTAAAAATTTACCATAATTGGGCATTCCAGCTAGAACATCAATGAGGGGTACATTGAGTCTAACCTCTTTGATCATTTCAACAAACTTTCTATAACGCTCCTCCATTTTGTCTTTCTTAAGGCGTTGAGGATATGAAATCTTTGGTGTGTACGCCTTGACTGCTGGGATGGGTTTTTCTTTGGTGGGTGTATTTGGAGTATTTTCCTTTTCAGCTTCTTCAGCTTCATCCTCACTTTCATCATGGATGATCGTGGTATTATTTGGATTGGGTGGTGGATCATAAGAGAGACCACTTCTTGTGATTACAGCATTGATATGCTCATTTCTAGTCTATGGTGGACGATAAGTTTTATCGTTTGATCCAGATGATATTGATTTAGGATTGGATTGGGTATTACTTAGTAATGAACCTGATGGTCGGGAAGAAAATTGGTCAGCAAGTCTACCGAATTTATTTTCATGATCCTGAATAGATGCTTGATGATTTTCTAACCTTACTCAACTTTGGTTTTGAGATTGAAAAATTGAGTTTTGACGAACTCATTAGTTGATTTTTGAGCAGTCACGAATTCACTCATCATTTTTTGAAAATCGGTTTCTTCTGGTTTTTTATCAAAGGTTCGTTGAGTTTGATTGTCTGCTCGAGGTTGAGAGTCACGGTTGTTATCCATTTGTTGGCGATCTTGCCAATTTCCAGAATTTCTCCCGTAATAATTTCCATGATAACCGCCTCGACGGTATCCTCCTTGGACATAATTGGCTTCTCCTTCTTTAGGTCCGCCCATTGGTTGATCGTTACATTCCGATGATGTGTGATTACCTCCACAGTTGTTACAACCATCTCGTATTTCTTTCATTTCTCCTTTAAGATCTTTGTATTGCGAGTCGATTTTGGAAGTCAAGGCTTCCATTTTCTCGATGAGTTTAGTGGTATCGGAACTTTCGGCAAAAGAAACGGTTTTTCGCAAAGGTTTGGTTTTGGAATCTTTTGACCAATCTAGTTTGAGAAGTACTCGGTCTTCAAGCAATTGATATGCCTGATTAGGAGTCTTATAGAGAAAAAATCCTCCAGCATCAGGGATTCCTTGAGATGTTTCATCAAGTCCATGGTAGAAGATTTGGATAATGGTTCCTAGTCCTAAACCATGTCCAT
Organism: Artemisia tridentata subsp. tridentata; assembly: GCA_021014915.2. NCBI lineage: Eukaryota > Viridiplantae > Streptophyta > Magnoliopsida > Asterales > Asteraceae > Artemisia > Artemisia tridentata. The sequence continues at coordinate 292,698,732 of CP139505.1, read as the reverse complement.
GACAACTACGAAGCAAATCTTTCATACGAAGCCAAGCTTCGACGAGTGATTCGTTAGGATTTTGTGTGAAAGCACGAATTTCTCCCATGAGTCGGTCAAACATGGCAGGTGGAAAGAATCGGCTTACAAAAGCTTGCCTCATCTCCTCCCAAGTATTGATAATTCCTGGGGTTAATTCGTTGTACCACACTTTTGCATCTCCGACAAGTGATGATGGAAAAAGTTTAAGTTTAATGGCATCGACATCGGTGTTGCCATCGAATTGGCGGTCTTTGATCATAGAAAGATGGTGACCTTTCACGGTGAAATTGTTACCAAGGTTAACAGGAACAATAGCAGATCCAGGGAAAAGGTTGATCAGTGAATGGGTTATAAACGACTTTGGCTTCGAAATGGTTATCAAAAGGTGGGTTTGGTACTCTTGGTACACGGTTGGCTAATGGAACAAAAGGTGTTCTTCTTCTTCTTTTTGTACGAATTAAACTTTCGGGATCGGAAAGAGGGGAAATTGGTTCTACTCTAGTTGATTGAGTGTTCATGCAATTCCTAAGAGAATCGAGGCAACGTTTAAACACACGAGCGAAGAATAAAAACAATTTGAAAAATCAGATCATATGAACCGATCGGATGGCAGGTATACCGATCGGTTGGTTGTCTCGAAAAAAGTTGGAATTGAAAGAACCGATCGGATGGATGGACTTCCGATCGGATGTTCAGCTCGGAATTTTTTTTTTTTTTTTGAAAACGATTTTTTTTTTTTTTTTTTTTTTTTTTTTTTTTGAAAACGAACTTGGTGAGAGATGGTCTTCTAAAACTTATAGAAACACAATCAAAATCCCTGGAAACGGCTCCAAAAACTTGATGTGTTACGTGTGTGTACAAGTTTTAAATTTATAAAGGATGAATTACCGAATAAGAAATAACACATACGAGCAAGTGAACTCGTCCGTTATAGCAAGATTATGATGGTAAGTCGGGATCGTTCGCAGGGATTTGTGAGTGAACCGAGTTGTAAGTTTAAAAGCTACTAAAAGTAAATCTCTAAAACAAGCAATAATGATAATATGATAATTCAAATGATTAAAACTAGACTTGCTTAGACTAGTTTACTACTCTTCATAAGCATGATTGTGATAACTTTTGTTAACATGTTGGTTATGATAATTAGTTTGGTGAACTAATCGATTGTTCTTACAAGTTAAACCTTCGTCAAGATTTTAATTTATAAAAACAAGCATTAAGTTTAACCAATCAATTCAAGATCAATTCAAGGTACATAAGTTTGGATTAAAAAACTTAAACACAAAAATGGTCTTTTGTTTTATCAAATACGCTTAGGAAATGGTCAATGCAAAAGGTAACCGATCAAAGACAAAAAGGTTACAATTGATTGTAAACTACTAATCTTTCGACCTTTGAGGTGGTTTTCAATCAATCCAATTTGATAGACAAAAGCATTGTTATTACAACCACAATTAAGTTTTGTTGGGAATTAAACTAACAGTACAAACTGTTAGCACATAGGTTGGTACTGCTGAAGAGACAAAAGACAAGACTGACAGTACTAAGTCAGTTAGTATTGCTTATGATTTTTGTAAACATGTAATGGATAATTATAGAAAGGATTTTGTGTATATCCTATTATTATAGATTATAGTTATCTTGTAAAGGAATCCTTGGTGTATAAAAGGATTGCCTAGGTTAAGGATTAGATATACAATACAAGAGAATACGATTGATAAGTTTTGTAGAGATTCAAGGTTGTAAACCCTAGTACTAGCAAGGGTACTCGTATTATTAATTAATAATATTGAATCGTTAAAGTAAATTGTTTGTCTCTTAATCATTCATAAACACTATTTCATTCATTGATCATACATATAAAATCTTCTAAGTGTTTGCTAGTAAATTCCGCGTACTAGTTAACATTATTCAAAGTATCTATCTAACACAAGGCGTGTGTTTAGATCCGTTCAAGTGGTATCAGAGCCAAGTTACTGATACTTTGTTTTAGAAGATCCAGGATGAACTTTTGCTATAAAGAAAATGGACATGGAGACAACAACCCAAACCAATGTTGTTGCAAAGCTTTCAATGCTCAAGCCCAATGAGTTCGATATGTGGAGACTAAGAATTGAGCAATTTTTCCAAGTGCAGAATTACACACTGTGGGAAATTATAGAAGGGAATTCTTTTAGGCCCATAACCACTACAACTGTAGTTGAGGGTAAGATAGAAACAACGGTGCCGACAAAGCTTATGACTAATGAAGAGAAGGCCCAGCACAAGAATGATGTTAAGGCAAGAAGCATGCTGCTGATGACTATACCTAATGATCAATTAGAAAACTTCAGTAAGTACAAGTGTGCCAAGTCTCTTTTTGAAGCTATTGTTGCAAGATATGGTGGGAATGAAGCCACCAAGAAAACTCAAAATACTCTTCTCAAGAAACAGTTTGAGAACTTCTCAGCAATAAGTAATGAGTCACTAGATCATATGTTTAACAGGCTTCAAAAACTAGTGAGTCAACTTGCTGTTCTAGGAATTGAGATGCCTCAGGAAGATCTTAACTCAAAATTCCTAAGGAGTCTACCATCAGAATGGGCCATACATGTAGTTGTCTGGAAGAACAAGCCAGACATAGATACTATGAGTCTGATGGATCTCTATAGCAACTTCAAAATAGTGGAGCAAGATGTGAAGAAGGTTGCTGGAACAAGTTCAAGCTCAGGGAATTTGTCCTTTGTATCAACTCCTAGTACCTCAAGTTCAAAGGAAGAAGTTCAAGTTGTTGGAGCAGTTGGTACTGCTAGTTCAAATATTGGCACTGCTAGTACTTCAAGCAGTACTAATGGACTTTTGGATGAGAATACTTATTATGCTTTTCTGACTAATCAGCACAATGGAAGTATGTTGACTAATGGAGACCTTCAAGAGATTGATGAAGATGATCTTGAAGAAATGGACATCAAGTGGCAGCTCTCTCTTCTTAGCATGAGGGCTAAGAGATTCTTGAAGAAGACTGGCAAGAAGATAATCATTAACAGCAATGATGTTGCTGGATATGACTAGTCAAAAGTTGAGTGTTATAATTGCCATAAGAAGGGTCATTATTCAAGAGAATGCAGAATGTCAAGACAACAAGATGGCAAGAACAAAGGCTTTGGAAGCAAGACAAGAGTTGTGGAAGTTACTGATTCAAGCTCAAAAGAAATGGTTGCCATTGATGGCTTAGGATTTGACTGGAGCTACATTGCAGAGGAGGAAGCAGAAGCATCTACAGAGATGGCTCTCATGGCATATTCAGATTCTGAGGTACAAGTTTCTAAGTGTTCTAAATCTTGTGATGCATTAAAAGATCTAGAAACTCTTAAGAAAAGATATGAAGAACAAAGAATAGAGCTAACCCAGACTAGTTTTAATTTAGCAAATCATAAAAGGGCTTTAGCTATGTTAGAAGAACAAATTGTTCATTATAAAGGCAATGAGTCTAAGTTTGCTGATGATATGATTATACTAAAGAGAGACTTAATGTTTAGAGATAATGAAATTAGTGTGTTAAAACATGAGTTGGAAAAGTTGAAACAGGCTAAAGAAAACATTCAAATGAGTGTAGACACATTAGAGTATGCATCTAAGGGTGTCAGTAAGATAATTGAATGTCAAATCCTCAACAAAGCTAAGTCAGGCCTAGGGTATAAGTCAGTTCCACCTCCCTAGAGAGGAATTCCAACACCCCCAGGCATTGACCTAGAACACACAGGTTTAGAGGAATTTCAACTACACAAAATGGAATATGGTCCAAAACCTAAGGAGAATGTAGTTGAGAAACCTGTAGGTGTGAGTGAGAACTTTGAAAGAGCAAGTGATGATTCACTTTCTGAGGACAAGGTTTCCTCTGATAGGTCCTCAAGTAAGGAATCAGATGCTCCAACTATAGAGGATTGGACTTCTGATGATGAGAGTGATCAGGCTGTGGTTAAGCCTGTTAGTGTTAAGATAGGAGTAACAAGGGTTCCTAAGGTGGTCAAAACTGAGACTGTTAGGCCTAACACCATTGCTAAACCATTTAGACCAATAGTTAGGTATGCTAAAATGTATAGAACCACAAACAAGCCTAGAGGTAACCAGAGGAATTGGAACAACCTCAAGTCTCACCAATTAGGTGATGATTTTGTTTGCTATAGGAAAGCTTGTTTTACATGTGGTAGCTTTGACCATCTTGCTGCTTATTGTAACAATAGGGTAACTAGGTGTTCAAGTCCTAGGGTGAACTCAGTAAAACCTCCCATTCACCCTACAAATGCTAGAATGATACCTATATCAGTTCTTTTAAGGTCTGGACCAAGAGCAGTTCATACTGCTAGAACAGAAATTCATACTGCTAGGCCATTTAGACCTGTTTACCCTAGACCAATAGTTCAAGGTGCAAAAACAACTTTTAAATCTGCACTAACAACTGTTAAGAGGCCCTTTACTAACAAAGCAGTGTTAAACAAACAAGTTTGGAAACCAAGAGTACAAACCACAAAGCCAGCAGTTCATACTGCTAGCCCAATAGTTAGTACTGGTCATCTTAATCATACTGCTAAGGGAAATATGGGCAATGGTGTTAATGCATCAGTATGATGGGTTTGGAGACCTATCAAACCTAATGGTACTTCAATTGTTTTAAAGAGAATGAATTATTTTGATGCTAGAGGCAAACCTAAGTCTATGATGGCTTGGGTTCCCCAAGGAAATTAATTCCTTGTTTATGTGCAATGTTAGTCATATGCTTATTTTGTTATGAGCCAAGTGCTTTGCACTTTGTTTTCTTGTTTTTGGACTAACAATTGCAGGATACTGTAGTTTGTGAGCTAAATGTTGTATGATTTGGACTGAATGGTGAGATGCTTTGGAGTTAAGTGTGTCATGTTCTGTGCACACAACAAATGGTTATTGGTTCACCATGTCTAACCCACATAAGAACCAGCTAGTCCAGAGCAAACGGTTTCTGGTAAAGACTAATCAAATTCGTTTATGGTTGACAATTTACCAAAAATTGTATGGTTATCAACTCACCATATCTAACTGTGAAGAGTTGGCTAGTCCAAAGCAAATGGCAATTGGTAAAGACATATCAAATTCGTTAATAGATGATAGTTTGCTAAAAACTATATGTGTGTTATAATGTTCATATAAGTTTATACTGTTCTTTGAAAATTTTGATAATGGTTTGTACTGCTAGTGTAAAATTTGTACTGCTGAACTAGCCGTTGCGACTGTTGTGTCAGTAATTAATTTTGTGTAAAAACTAGCCGTTGGAAGTTTGTTGCGATTTTTACTGAGTAAATAACGATTTTGAAGGGATCCTCTTTTAGATATTTTAACTTTTATTCTATTATAATCCTATCCTAAAATAAAAGTTAACTTATTCTTTAAGTCGGTCAATTGAATCTACACTTAGGAGACATCTTAAGTTGGATGATTCAGATGGTATCAACACTATGCTAATCACTGAGATTTGGCAAGAACTTGCCAGAATGGGGTATGATACATCCAATCAAAAACTTACTTTTCAAAAGGGATGTTTCTCACCTCAATGGAGATTTCTTATCCGTACTCTTTTACATTGCTTAAGTCCAAAAAGAACAGCATGGGAGCAGTTCAGTAGCAATATTGCTATTGCTCTCATATGTCTGTCAACAAATAAGGTTTTTAACTTTTCAAAGTTTATATTTGAGAGTATGGTTGCAAATGTTAAAAGCAAAACAAAATTTCTTATGTATCCCAGATTTATTCAATGCTTCTTGAATAAGAAAAAGAATTTGTTAAAGAAACATAAAGAAATTTTTCCTACTCCTAGCCTGCAACAAAAGGTTTTCCAAACAATATCAAACAAATCACTTCAATATTATTAATAATACGAATACTCTAAAGTATTAGGGTTTACAACCTTGAAGTTTTCTAAAGAATCACGTATCTATCTCTATGCCCTAGGTCCTCCTTTTATAGACTAAGGAGTCCTAGTCAGCTTACAATTGCTAGCTATACAAGATAAATCTTAAAAGAATCTTTTCTATAATTATCTAACCGACTATACATGTTTATCTCATAAGCAGTACTAACTATACACTCTAGCAGTCTTAACTCTAAATCTAGCAGCATAAACTCTTCAGCAGTTGTAAGTTCATACTAGCAGTACTAACTTTTCTTCTAGCAACATTAAACACTTAGAGTGTTTTTCTTCAAGTTCATCAGCAGTGAAAGCAGTTGTAACTCTGAACAAGAAGTAGTAACATGTTGTTTAGCAGTACTAACCACTTGTATATTTTTTTGAATACCTTCAGCAACACTTAGCAGTAGTAAAATACACAAGCAGCTATAACCATTAATACTAGCAGCAGCAATGACTTTGAGCAATTTCCATCAGCAGTCTTAATCAAACAAGCAGCAGCCGCTCTAAAACACAACACATATAATTCTCTCTCCCTCTCTCCCATTCACCTGACCACCACCGTCGACCACCATCGTCGTCGCCAAAATTTTTTTCGGCAAACCACCTAACTTCACCCAAACATAGATCAGGACCCCTAGATCATTTCTAGAGAGTTTGAAGACCAACGGAGCTCGTTTGATCCGTGTTTGACCACCACCGCCGTCATGACACCACCTACCTCGCCGCTTCATCACCACCACCTTCTCTCTTCTTTTTGGTAACTCACGCGCCCCCACCCCCTCCGTTTCTTTTTAATCCGAAAACCATAACCCTAACTTTTATTTAAAAACAATTTTTATAAATAAAAACTTGCTAAAACCTTTTGTTTTGGTTAAAACCGTGTGGATCTATTCATTTAAACTCGTAACTTAGCCGAACTCGGTTCAAATCACGCGACTTAGCCGATTTAACTCACGAGTCGAGTTAACTCGGGGCGAGTTATTATTTTTAAGAGCACAATTGTTTATTGGTATACTATTCCTGACTGAAACGATAATGCTAAGTATCATCATTTCCAAAAGCAAGTCCCTCGATCATGAACCATTAATCACTTGTGAGTGAGCGCAATTGTAGTTTATAGGCCTATAGGAATTGACCTTCCCGCCATGCGGACTAAGGTCAGTCCGCATGTGATGTACTATATTCGAGTTTTACTAGGTATCTGGAAAAGTACCTAGCTTTGGAGGCAACTATTATATTATGAAATTCCGCGGTTACTGTCGACTTACGCCAAGGTTATTGGTGCCGCTTAACACTTTGTGTGTCATGAGCTTAGCATAATTATTTGATGCTTACCCGATATTTGCATTTGTTGCATATATCTTTCAGACTTAAAATCTTGTGCTCAACTGTTTATTTATTAAACCTATGGATTAGACTCAATCTTTGTGTTGACTTTTTAGCATGTTTTATCTCAGGTAATTGATGCATATTTGTGAGCACCGGGAGTGGCTGAATACTTTTGATGGCTATCTTGGACTTATTTATCTATCTCTACTATCTCATCATTCGTAAAACTTTTTAAACTATGTTTTATTTTCCGCTGCAACTTATGTTTGAGAGTCTTTTAGACTCTAAATGTTTAATTTTGTATTCGAATGATATGTTTTTACTAACACATCTCGTTATGAGATCGTTTCCGATGGATGTGACTGTCTTATCCCTCACGTAGCACCCCAAGCTCCGATCCGCTGCCATATTCCAAGTTTGGGGTGTTACAGAATGGTATCAGAGTGATGCGTGGTTTTGTAACCTTACAACAGGTTTTACCTCTCGAGGGATCTCAAGAGGCTTACAACCCCACCAGGCAGTGTACCTGACCGATGTAGTATAGTGTAGTGGTAAGTACGGGGGATTGATCGTTCTCCACAGGGAATAGTGTTCGTTAGGTGTGAAAGGCTACTCTAATTAGGTCTAAGGGTTGAGGAAGATTCTTTTTATGTTTTTATAGTTTTTATGAAAGAAAGTAAAATCTCGGTTTTGAAAGAGTGGGCGGAATTAGTTGCTAGTCAACTAACCCAAAATTACTACGGATGCAAATAAAATAAAATAACAAAATGAAAATGTGGTGAGAAACTTATGTGTAGAGAAATGTGTTTACTTAGATTTCCTTACTCCCTAACTATCTTTTACCGGTTAATTAGTGTGTATTAGTCGCGTGGATGACGGGTGTATTCCTTAATACCATTCGTGGGGTGGCGTACTTACTTCCCCAACTCTACAAGCTCCTACTTCACTCCTATGTCGAGCCGGCTAGGAAGCTCCTAACATGGGATCACTAGAATTCGCTTGTGCATTAAATACAACCATAAAAACCTTTAGTACGCATTTGGTTCATGTTTCTTAAGACGTTCAAGCAAGTTACCGAATAGGAAGTTAGCCAGTTTTCTTAAGCCTAACATAGATAAACAATCATCCAATACAACTAACAACACACTAATAACCAATAATCAATAGCTAAGTTTCATTAGATCTAAGCAAACACAAGATAAATTTAGCCTAACATGTTAATCAAAAGACAAGAATAAGATAAAATCAAACAACACATAGACATATTGAATGATTAATTGATAACTTATCTTCAATGTAACATGGAAGATCTCAAGGCAAAAAGCCTTGAAAAAGAAGCTGAATTCGTCTTAGGGTTTTCTCCCAAAATTCCACACACTAAGCTCTCCTTCATGACAAAAAATTAGAAAACTATATATAGACTTTTGGATCTGACGGCGTCACCTTATGGATTGTGACGCCGTCACCTCGCCGCTTCTAGGGTTCCCGGATGACCTTCTTGACGCCGTCCCTCTTTAGCTCTTCAAAAATCCATTCTGGCTTATCAAGGCTTGACGCCGTCGAACCTTGAACGTGACGCCGTCCCCTTTTGATTTAAGCCGTGACGCCCTTGATCAAGTTAAAGCATGACGCCGTCAGAATTCACATGGTATTTTCACTGGCTTATCATGAGTAAATTTCACGTCCACCTTTTCTTGCCAAGGCATGACGCCGTCTGGGGTTAAATGTGACGCCGTCAAAGGTAACTTTCAGCCAATTTTTGAGACTTTGCCGTTTTCTTCACTTTTATGCTCCAAAAACGTCCAAAATGCCTCCTTTTCCAGATTTCTCCTCAAAAGTACCTAAAATGACAAAAGGAACGATTTAGGGCAATATTTGATCAAATAAATACGATTTAAGGCTTAAATGACCCCTTAAAAGCGGTACACTTTTCGCTTCATCAAATACCCTTACACTTGAGATTTGCTTGTCCTCAAGCAAATGCGCTTTTATTCTAATCAAAATACAAGTTAGGGGTCATTTAATGCTAACATAAGAGTAATTACAACAAATATTCGTTCCACTTCAATCATAATAAGCACGGAGATTATAAACTAGCACCTCACAAGTAGTGTTTAGATACTCACATCTCTCAAGTGTCATCAAAATAAATCTCATAAATGAAAACGGATAATATCTCTCACTACCTGTCATAGCAAATAGATTACCATAGGCTTGGGAAAGGATCGATAACCTCCTCCACTAGGCGTAGGCACCTAAGATAAACTATCAAAGAGGGCTTTTAAATGGGTTATAACGTTAGGTGTAGGGAAAAGGAAAACACGGTTTTGTTGGATAAAGGATGTTTTACTGGTGGCTAGTTAAAGATCTTGATCAATTACATGTACTATACAATGTTGCTAAGCCAAGACTAGACTCGATCTTAAGCTAGAAACGAAATAACAAAAACAAAAACAAACATAAAACAAACGTAAAATGAAACGGGATGGTAGTCCGTATGTTTTTTTTTTCTATTTTTTTCATTTTCTCATTTTTTTGTATTTTTCTTGATTATTTTTTTTTTCGATTTTCTTTTTTTTTTTTTTTTTTTTTTTTTTTTTTTTTTTTGTGCATACACTCTTGCCCTACCATCCAAAATAATACATCATAGGGGCATTGCATTCCCCTTACACTTGAACTTTTACATAACTTTAGAAATACTAATCTAATGACTCGAATTAAGATAATTGAAAAACTTGGAGTACTTTTAAAACATTTAGCACATATGGGGGTAATAAATGATGTTCTTCCCCATTACTCCATTATACTAGTACTTTACCCATGAGTCCCAATCGTCCCAAAACAATATGTACAAGGATATGACTCGACTTAGCAACCATGTAATCAACTAGATAATTAACTTGGGTTTAAACAAATGTTGTAACAATAATGCACTAAAAATGAGTGCATACAAGGTAGGCTAAGGCGATTTGGGTGTACATTTTAGTGGGGTGTAACAAATTCTTCTTTTAAGTAAAATGCTTAAAGGTCGAAACGAAAAGATAGGCTCTGAGGGGTGTACTAGGGGTATCGTGTACTAAGAATGAGTACAACGCAAAGGGTGTGGGAGAATTACTTGACCAATGTAGCCAAAGTAATTATAACAAAAACACAGGTGTAAAACAATGGGTTAATCCTAATGCCTCTTATTATGTAGTAAATCTAACTACACGAATGTAGTCTCACTTGTGGCCTTGGAATGGTCCTAACGCAAGTTCTAGAATCTAAGTGCTACCGGTACACACATCATAGCATAAATGCTTTTCCTACCAATTCTAGGGGTGAACCTCACATATTTGGGGGTGGAAATTTTTTTTTAGTGGTACGGTTTTTGTGCTAGTCATATAACTCCTATCCGTGAGACGCTCATTAAGATCAAAGTTTCACTCCTAAGTGTTGTAAAAATTTTTAAATTTGGCACTAAAATTACCCTAACAGGTATTTATCTCAGTTTTATTACACATCTATTATTAAACAAACAAAAATCAAGCGCAATGGCATTCTCTAAAATCGTACTTTTACCCCCCCCTTACACTTAAGATGAACATTGTCCCCAATGTTCAAATAACAAGATGTAAAAGTAAATAGTAAAAGAATGAAATCAAATACTCCCCTGATTTGCTCGGTGGATAATGAAATTACACGGTTAGATCTTCCTCCAAAGTAATGTAGAAGCTCCATGACTAATGCATCGCCACAAGCTTGATTCAAAACATTTCCTTGTCCAAAATAACCTGTTAAACCTGAGAAAACAAACACGAAAACCTGCATAACATCGGCGGGATAAAATCTATATATAAGGATATAATGCTTGTGGAATGATAACTTTGCAGATTCCTGGAGATTATAAGTTGGAGATTTTAATAAAAACTTTTTAAAAACAAAACTTTCAAAAATTTCTGAAAATTAAATCTGACGCCGTCAGGTTATAAACCCTGACGCCGTCAGAAATGACCTGACAAAAATTTTCATTTTAAGTTTCCGGAAAATTTCTGGAAAAACCTTTACCTTACTTCCTGGAATTCCTGCAAAACATCATTATGACTCGATACAAGCATTTGACTCAAACAAATACGAATATGTATGTTAACTTATTATTATTATGATTCATGTTCATTTGTGTTCTAATAAACCGATTTAAATTTCCCTTACACTTGTCTTTTGCAAAATACCTTTATATGTAGTTAAGACGAAGTTAAAAACAAAATAAAGCATTTTCACAATTTTAGTTTTGAACATGAATCAATATTAATAAAAATTAAACACACATACGGAAACAAATAAAATCAAACAAACAAATAAATAAACACACAAAGCAAATAAAACAAATAAAGCTTGGGTTGCCTCCCAAGAAGCGCTTTTCTTTATTAACGAGTCTTGTAGCTAGACTCAAAGTCACGTATATTACGTGAATCCATCATCGGTCACGGTTCCTAGGCCATTCTCCTTCCCGGTTTTATATTCCGGTCCTAATTTCAAACAATCCTTGTAGAAACCGAATATCCTTTCCATAACATAGTCTACTCCTTTACTTCTATCCTCATCATTCCTATAGTAGACCGCTTGCTTGAGCTCCTTCTCAACATTTGACAAGTGTTGGAATTGTTCTATCTTATATGGCATTTGGTAGCTTACTTCATCGGTCTCATCCTTAAATCTAACTATCCCTAAGGAAGGTTCATAAGTCATTCTAGAGACCTCAACAAATGGTTTTCCAAAAACCACTTGAGTCAAGGATGCATCGACTATTGGGCGGATATCTTCTACAATTACAAAGTCGGTGACATAGGTGAAGTTTCCTACATAAACCGGTAATCCCTTAACTCTTCCCGTGAAGTTACTCATCCAACCCTTGTCAGGGAACATCCTATACCCAAGTTGATTCTTCATTATCAAGTTGTAGTGGGCTCTAGTCATGATGTTTATGGGCGATCTAAGGTCGATGTAAGCCTTCCACACATGTAGATGTCCAATGTTGCATGGTATGTTGAGATTAGAAGGGTCGCCTATTTCTATGATGGGTCTACCTAGGAAGTATGGTGTCTCGGGGTCATCGAATAAGTTTGTATGATATGCGTACTCTTCCTTAGTGGGTAGCCTATTGAAGTAGTCCTCATCATCATCTACTTCTTCAATCACACTTGTCCTAACTTCCTTATCAACCTCGACTTTCCTATCCTTATCCTTAGGTTCACTATTATCCTCATTCCTATCAATTGGTTTAATAGTGACAATGTTGACAAAGTGGACGTGTTTGGATGAAGAGGGGTCTTTTACTTGGGGTCCGCTATTTGTGTTCCTAGCGTCCTTATGTGGAGGTGATAACACTTGGTTATGGAGAGCTTTCAACAAGTTGTCAATTTTAGTGGTCATCTCCGTTTGTTGTTGATTGAATTCGGTCTCGAATCTAGCTATCCGAGCTTCTTGAGATGCCATAAATTGGGAAATCAATCCTTCAAAGTTGTTGGTACTACCATTGCCGGAAGGATTGTTGTTGAAAGTACGGTTCGAGTTGGAACCGCTTGATTGGAAACGATTAGGTGGGTTGGAAGAATTGGTTTGTTGCGTGTTTTGGTTTTGTTTCCACCTAAGGTTCGGGTGATTTTTCCATGAGGGGTTGTATGAATCACCGTAATGGTTTGGCTCGGGTTTGAAAGTGTACCACTTGTCTCCCGCTCCGTCGGTACGCGAGGATGCGTAGTCCACAAAAGCTTGTTCGGGGAGTTCCATGCAATCACGAGTGTCGTGGGGACCACTACATAATTCACATGAAGAAGTGATTTTGTTCACTTGGCTTGAAGGTTTAGGAGCCTCGTAGGATTTCATGAGAAACTTGACTTGGTCTTCAAGTTCTATGATCCTACGGTCGGAAGTGCTTGAATTGTTCGAAGGCAAAGATATTGCCTTGACCGTTTTATTCAAATCACGGGGATCACTCCAACTTTCGTTGTCATAAAGAGCAAGATCCTCTAGGAGAGCCCATGATTGTTCCGCACTTAGATCACGTAGCTTACCACCGGCCGATTGGTCAATGGTTTGCCTCGTGGATAGATTGATATGGTCATAGAAGATTTGGATTTGGAGCCAAAGTTCTATGCCATGGTGAGGGACTTTTTGGAGTAAGTCCTTGAATCGAGTCCATGCCTCATAGAGAGTTTCGCCTTGACGTTGTTGGAACATCAAGATATCATTCCTTAGCTTGGTAGTTCTTCCCGGTGGGAAAAACTGAGCAAGGAAACGAGTGGTGAGATCATCCCAAGAGGTGATGGATCCTGCGGGTTGACGTTCTAGCCACTGACTAGCTTGGTCCCGCAGAGAGAATTGAAAGAGACGCAATCGGGTCGTCTCTCGAGTGGCAACATCAAGGTCTATAGAATCAACGATTTTAAGAAAGTCCTTGAGGTGTTGATTAGGATCTTCAGAACGAAGTCCATGGAATGCGCATCCGCTTTGCACCAACCGGATGGTGTCGGATCGCAAGGGTGTGATATTGGCTCCTTGAGTGAGCTCAATGGTGTTTCGATAGCCATGGTGGCTAGGACGGGAATACTCTCCTAAAGTACGGGCTCTAGGAGGTGGTTGTGGTTGTTGTGGTGGTGGGTTGTGGGGGTTAAGGATATTACCATCTTCCATGATGTCGGATGGTATGGTTACGAACAAAGACGCGAAGAAAATAGATAGACTAAAGAAAACCTAGAAAAATAAAATAAAAATCTCACTAGAAAGGAATCTAGTGAGTAGACCTAATAGAAATAAAAATTCAACCTAAACAATAACTATTCCCCGGCAACGGCGCCAAAAACTTGATGCGTGGTTTTGTAACCTTACAACAGGTTTTACCTCTCGAGGGATCTCAAGAGGCTTACAACCCCACCAGGCAGTGTACCTGACCGATGTAGTATAGTGTAGTGGTAAGTACGGGGGATTGATCGTTCTCCACAGGGAATAGTGTTCGTTAGGTGTGAAAGGCTACTCTAATTAGGTCTAAGGGTTGAGGAAGATTCTTTTTATGTTTTTATAGTTTTTATGAAAGCAAGTAAAATCTCGGTTTTGAAAGAGTGGGCGGAATTAGTTGCTAGTCAACTAACCCAAAATTACTACGGATGCAAATAAAATAAAATAACAAAAATGAAAATGTGGTGAGAAACTTATGTGTAGAGAAATGTGTTTACTTAGATTTCCTTACTCCCTAACTATCTTTTACCGGTTAATTAGTGTGTATTAGTCGCGTGGATGACGGGTGTATTCCTTAATACCATTCGTGGGGTGGCGTACTTACTTCCCCAACTCTACAAGCTCCTACTTCACTCCTATGTCGAGCCGGCTAGGAAGCTCCTAACATGGGATCACTAGAATTCGCTTGTGCATTAAATACAACCATAAAAACCTTTAGTACGCATTTGGTTCATGTTTCTTAAGACGTTCAAGCAAGTTACCGAATAGGAAGTTAGCCAGTTTTCTTAAGCCTAACATAGATAAACAATCATCCAATACAACTAACAACACACTAATAACCAATAATCAATAGCTAGGTTTCATTAGATCTAAGCAAACACAAGATAAATTTAGCCTAACATGTTAATCAAAAGACAAGAATAAGATAAAATCAAACAACACATAGACATATTGAATGATTAATTGATAACTTATCTTCAATGTAACATGGAAGATCTCAAGGCAAAAAGCCTTGAAAAAGAAGCTGAATTCGTCTTAGGGTTTTCTCCCAAAATTCCACACACTAAGCTCTCCTTCATGACAAAAAATTAGAAAACTATATATAGACTTTTGGATCTGACGGCGTCACCTTATGGATTGTGACGCCGTCACCTCGCCGCTTCTAGGGTTCCCGGATGACCTTCTTGACGCCGTCCCTCTTTAGCTCTTCAAAAATCCATTCTGGCTTATCAAGGCTTGACGCCGTCGAACCTTGAACGTGACGCCGTCCCCTTTTGATTTAAGCCGTGACGCCCTTGATCAAGTTAAAGCATGACGCCGTCAGAATTCACATGGTATTTTCACTGGCTTATCATGAGTAAATTTCACGTCCACCTTTTCTTGCCAAGGCATGACGCCGTCTGGGGTTAAATGTGACGCCGTCAAAGGTAACTTTCAGCCGATTTTTGAGACTTTGCCGTTTTCTTCACTTTTATGCTCCAAAAACGTCCAAAATGCCTCCTTTTCCAGATTTCTCCTCAAAAGTACCTAAAATGACAAAAGGAACGATTTAGGGCAATATTTGATCAAATAAATACGATTTAAGGCTTAAATGACCCCTTAAAAGCGGTACACTTTTCGCTTCATCACAGAGCCACTGTTTATAGAGAACGAGATCATACTCGACTATAAACATTTTTGTGTGTGTCAAAACGTTTTGGAAAGCGATGGCCATCATCCCACCATGCCACATCATTCTTTAATTGCTCTACTTAAACTTTTATGTGTGCATGCTTTTTCACTATTATATGCTTAGATTTTCCGCTGCTATCTCACTGCATATAAAACAATTTTATAAAAATTAGCTAGAATATTAATGCTTTTCCCGATATTCCTTATAGAGTATTATGCCTACACCAGTCCCTACCAGTCAGTTATCAGTTGCACCTGTTGATCACCCACTTGCCATACCGAGTCCAGAGGAGGACCCACACCTTATTAATGTACCTCACCCGGAGGATGAGGAGATGGATGATGATGATGATGACGATGATGACGAGGAGCCACTGGAGGAGGAGCAAGAGGCTCTTCCCATGCCACCTTTACCAGCAGTGTCAGACATTACTTATGAGTCTGATACTTCAGATGCATTGGATCATGCTCTAGCTACAGAGGTGACGTCTACATTTGAGATCTGCGAGTCTTTGATTGCACAGTGAGCTGCCCCTACCGAGCTCAGAGCCGAGCTGAGTCGTTTGAGGCAGGACATCTCTTGGTGCCTGGGCCGTTATATGTCGATGTCTAGGCGATTGTGTGCACGAGAGTCTGATGCTTTAGAGTTGAGGAAGGAGATTAAGGGAGATACGAGAGCTATAGGTGATTTGTGTGTAGAGTTGTATGAGAAGGCTACGAGGTTGAGTTCTATAGAAAAGGCAAATATAGAGATTCGGGAGCGTTTGGCGTCATTAGAGCAGAGGATGACAGAGGTCGAGAAGATTGTGGAGAAGATGGACCTTGGAGCGGTGTTCACTGATATCGATAGTCATCACTATCAGCGTAGTATTCAGGAGTTGAGGGATGAGATCCATGCCATGTAGTGGCAGGCGTACTATGATAGGATGGCGCATTTCTGTTTTGATGACAGTATTGATGTTTTGGCTAGGTATAAGGGAGATCGTCAGTGAGGGTGTAGAGATCATCTTATCTATGGTAGTTTAGTATCATGATAGTGGTTTATCTTTGTACGTACTAAACTGAATAGTTTCAGTTAGTAGATTTTATTATAAACTTGTAATCATTTTGCATATCTTGTAAGAATTATAGCAAGTATTAAATCTACGATGTATTTTGGTGATGTTCTATTATTAATGTTGAATGTGTGCTATATTATGATGATATCATGGTGTTGTTTATCTTGTGATGTGATTCTGTTACGTTAATCAAATACTTACAATGTTGTACATTTGTAATCATTGATAGAATTATGCCACCTAGGAAGATGACTACAACTGCGATCCAGAAGTTGATTGATGATGGCATTGCCGCGTCGCTTGCCGGGCAAGCAGGTGTTGGCAACCCGAATGTTGGACAAGCAGGAGTGCAAGCTGTCAATGATAACTGTTTTTGTACTTATAAGGAGTTCATGAATTGTAAGCCTACTACTTTTAAAGGAATTGAAGGAGCTGTTGGTCTAACTCAGTGGTTCAAGAAAATGGAGTCTGTTTTTCTAAGGAGTAACTGTTTAGAGGATTGCAAGGTGAAGTATGCGAAAGGTACCTTGGTGGAGCATGCATTGTCTTGGTGGAACGCTTATGCTCAAGATATGGGGTTAGGGAATGCTTATAATACTTCATGGGAAGAGTTTAAGAAGGAAATGGTTAAGAAGTATTGTTCTCGTAGTGATATGAGGAAGTTGGATACTGAGTTCTACAATTTGGTTGTAAAGGGTGTTGATCTTACTGCCTATGTGCGACGATTTCAAGAATTGAAGGTTTTCTGTGCTCACATGGTGCCAGATAATGAGAAATTACTTGAGAAGTTCATTGGTGGTTTACCTTCCAATATTGAGGGGCACGTAACATCTTACAACTCTCAGACTCTGGATGATGCTATTCGCATATCTGAATGACTTATGGATCAAGTGGTTAAGCATGACACTATTCAGAAGGGAAACAACTATGACAGCAAACGAAAGTGGGAGGATAACAAGAGAAGCAACAACTACAACAACTTCAACAACTGCAACAACAGTCACCCTCACCATAACCATCACCACCACAAAAACAACAACCAGTATCGTAACAACAATCATCACCACCAGCAGAACAGAATACAAGAGACTGTCAGGGCTTATGTGGCTGAACCAGACCAAGTTAGAGGGTATGCTGGGCCGCATCCATTTTATGATAAGTGTAATCAGCATCACATTGGACCATGCATAGCTAAGTATCATAAATGTCATAAGGTTGGACATGTTGCTAAGCATTGTAAGGGCAGAGCTGTGGCTACTGGGGGTAACGCACAGCCAGTAGTAACTTGTTTTGGATGTGGAGAGCGTGGTCGCTACAAGAGTCATTGCCCAAAGAACACTTTTCGGAGAACTGAAGGCGCTCATGGTAGAGCATATGTGATGGGCAATGGGGAGCAGTAGGATCCGAATGTAGTCACCGGTACGTTTCTACTCAACAACCTTCGTGTTAAAGTTTTATTCGATTCTGGTGCCGATATGAGTTTTGAATCTTCTACGATTTCACCACTACTTAACCTCACCCCTACCTTCCTAGACACCAGCTATAGTATTGAACTAGCTAATGGTAACTTAGTTAACACTTGCACCGTAATCCGAGACTGTACCCTAAACCTCCTAAATCACCCGTTTAGTATCGATCTCATGCCCATTGAACTCGAAAGCTTCGATGTAGTTGCTGGTATGGATTCGCTATCCAAACATCATGCGAGTATCGTTTGTGATGGACGAGTTGTTCATATCCCACTCAATGGTGAAACCTTGGTTGTCCGCGGAGACTATAGCGGAACCCGTTTAAATATCATATCTTGTATTAAGACCTTGAAATACATCGAGAAAGGATGACATGCATTCCTAGCACATGTGACCAAGAAGGAGTCAGGAGAGAAGTGACTCGCGGATGTTCCGATTGTGCCTGACTTTCATGAAGTATTTCTTGAAGATCTACCTAGACTTCCACCGGTTCGACAAGTGGAATTTCTAATTGACCTAGTTCCAGGAGCTGCACCCGTGGCATGTGCACCGTATCGACTAGCTCTGACGGAGATGCAGGAGTTGACTAAGCAGTTGCAAGAGTTGTTGGACAAAGGGTTTATTCGACCTAGTTCATCACCCTGGGGAGCACCAGTGTTATTCGTGAAAAAGAAGCACGGATCATTTAGAATGTGTATTGACTACCGTGAACTGAACAAGCTAACAGTAAAGAATCGCTACCCATTACCTAGGATCAACGATTTGTTCGACCAGCTACAAGGATCAGGTTACTACTCCAAGATAGATTTACGGTCAGGTTATCATCAACGCAGAGTTCGGGAAGAGGATATTCCCAAGACAACTTTTAGGACTCGATATGGCCACTATGAGTTTCAAGTGATGCCCTTTGGTTTGACAAACGCACCTGCTATATTCATGGACCTCATGAACTGAGTGTGTAAACCATATTTGGACAAGTTTGTCATAGTTTTTATCGACGACATTTTGATCTACTCCAAGAGTGAAGACGAACAAAAGTAACACATGACGATGATTCTTAAGTTGCTTAAGGAAGAGCAATTGTATGCAAAGTTCTCTAAGTTCGAATTTTGGATTCGCAAGCTACAATTTCTTGGTCATGTGATTGATAGCCAAGGGTTACATGTGGATCCCGCGAAGATCGAAGCTATTGAGAACTGGCCAATGCCTTCTAACGCCACAGAGATCCGTTAATTTCTAGGATTGGCTGGATATTATATGAGATTCATCGAGGAATTCTCCAAAGTATCTAAACCGTTGACTACGTTGACTCAGAAGGATAAGAAGTATGTGTGGGGAAAGGATGATGAAGAAGCATTTCAAACCCTGAAGCAAAAACTTTGCAGTGCACTGATTTTCGCATTACTAGATGGAGTGGAAGATTTCGTAGGGATTGTGATGCATCATATCAAGGGTTAGGAGTAGTTTTGATGCAACAAGGGAAAGTTATGGCATATGCTTCCCAACAACTTAAGACCCATGAGGAGAAGTATACCACACATGATTTGGAGTTAGGAGCAATGGTTTTTGCACTCAAAATGTGGAGGCACTACTTATATGGGATGAAGTGTATTGTCTTTAGCGATCACAAGAGTCTTCAACATATTTTGGATCAGAAGGAGTTGAATATGAGGCAACGACAATGGTTGGAAACCTTAAGCAACTACGACTGTGAAATCTGATACCACCCGGGAAAAGCGAACGTCGTGGTTGATGCCTTGAGCCGTAAGGAATGGTTGAAGCCGCTGCGAGTTCGATCTTTGGTTTTGACTATCAATTCAAACCTTCCCGCCCAGATTCTCCATGCTCAAGAAGAATCTGTGGAACAAGAAGACCTCAAGAGTGAGAACCTTTATGGGATGATATAGAAGAAGTTTGAGAAGCTTTCCGATGGAACTTTGTGTTTTAAGGGAAGAAGTTGGGTGTCGCGTTTTGGATGACTACGAGACTTAATCATGCTCGAGTCTCATAAGTCAAAGTACTCTATACACCTAGGATCTGACAAGATGTATCACTATCTGAAGGAGTTATATTGGTGGCCAAACATGAAAGTCGACGTTGCCAATTATGTTCGCAGGTGTCTTACGTGCGCGAAAGTTAAAGCCGAACATCAGAAACCATCTGGTCTTCTACAACAACCTGAGATTCCCGAATGGAAATGGGAACGGATTACTATGGACTTTATCACCAAACTTCCAAGGACTTCAACTGGTTTCGACGCTATTTGGGTTATAGTTGATCGACTAATGAAATCGGCACATTTTCTACCCATCAAAGAAAACTACAGTAAGGACAAGTTGACTAGACTTTATGTGAAGGAAATAGTAACGAGACATGGAGCACCAATATCTATCATCTCTGACCGAGGCAGCAGATTCACTTCTAACTTTTGGCAATCACTTCAGGATGCCTTTGGCACGAACCTCGACATGAGTACTGCATACCACCTGCAAACCGATGGCCAAAGTGAAAGGACAATTCAGACTTTAGAAGATATGCTTCGAGCATGCGTAATTGATTTTGGAAATGGGTGGGATACCCATTTTCCTTTGATTGAGTTTTCATACAACAACACATATCACGCGAGCATTAAGGCTGCACCGTTTGAAGCACTGTATGGTCGGAAGTGCCGATCACCTATCAGTTGAGCTGAAGTAGGAGAAGCTCATCTCATTGGGCCAGATATTGTTCGTGAGATGACCGAGAAGATCATGCAAATTAAGAACCGACTGAACACAACAAGAGACTGAAAAAAGAGTTACACGGATGTGAGGCGTAAACCACTAGAGTTTCAAGTTGGACATAAGGTTGTGTTGAAAGTCTCACCATGGAAAGGCTTGATACGGTTTGGTAAGCGAGGAAAGCTGAACCCGAGGTACATTGGACCGTTCAAGATTTTGAACACGGTTGGTACAGACTAGAACTACCTCCCGAGCTTAGTAGAGTACACCCCTCCTTCCACGTATCAAATTTGAAGAAGTGTTTATCCGATGAGACAGCCGTAATTCCACTCGATGAGATTTAGGTTGATGAACAATTGAACTTTATTGAGGAGCCCGTCGAGATTATGGAACATGAGGTCAAGCGACCAAAGAGGAGTCGTATTCCCATTGTGAAAGTCCGCTAAAATTCCAAGAGAGGACCCGAATTCACCTGGAAACGTGAAGATGAGTTCAAACACAAGTACCCTCACCTTTTTGAAACCAGAACTGATAAGTTTAACTGAAATCCGGGAAGTATTTCCCAATATGACGTATGTGCTGTAACATCCGGTAATTTTCCAAACCCTTTTCAATGGCCAAATATTTATTTTTGCATCACCTTAATATTTAAACTTTTTTCTGAACTTATTTGAACTTGAGAAACGCAAGATATCTTGAGAAACGTGAACGTTATCCCTTAATTATGTCAGCACAACCTAAAAAGCATGAAGCGAATCGAATTTGCCAAATAAATTAACTTCGAGAAAGTTATGCATATTTATACTCGTTTTTATCAGAAAAATCATTTCGAAGAAAATGGCGCAAGTTTCATAATTTTTCGAGTCCGTTTGGTAGGTCAAATGGGTCCCACAGTGATTATGGTAAAAGTTTCGCCAAGTTAACACATATACCCCTCCGCACACAAGTTACACCGCACCCCCCTTTATTTTACTTTGTCCACCTTTAGTCCCTTATCTAATATAAAAGCATTTTTTTTATTATTTCTTTCTCATAACACACACACGCTCACACATAATTCTCTCTCCCTCTCTCCCCTTCACCTGACCACTACCGCCAACCACCACCGCCATCTCTGGCCACCACCATTGCCGGAAATTTTTTCGGCCAACCACCAAACTTCACCCAAACATAGATCGGGACCCATATATCATTTCTGGAGAGTTTGAAGACCAATGGAACTCATTTGATCCATGTTCGAGCACTACCGTCACGCCACCACCCACCTCGCCGCTTCATCACCACCACTTTCTCTCTTCTTTTTGGTAACTCACATGCCCAGACCCCCTTCATTTCTTTTTAATCCGAAAACCCTAACCCTAACTTTTATATAAAAACAATTTTTATAAATAAAAAACTTGTTAAAACCTTTTGTTTTGGTTAAAACCGTGTGGATCTATTCATTTAAACTAGTAACTCAGTTAAACTCGGTCCGAGTCACGCGACTCAGCCGAGTCAACTCGCGAGTCGAGTTGACTCGAGGCGAGTTCTTTACTCTTTTGCTTTACTTTGCTTTATTTTTATTTGTTTTTGTGTTTTGTAGCTTAGTTCTGGATTTGGTTTGGATTCGGCTCGGTTTAGTGTATGCCGAGAGCCACTTGGCTCATGTAGAGTCAAGCCATGACTCAAGTGAGTCATGGCGTAGGATGGGTTTGGTTGTGTTTGGGTTGCGGATAGGATTTGGTTTGGGTTTATGGTTGCCGAGAGCTAAATGGTTAGAGTAGGCTCGAACCGTGACTCATGTGAGTCACGACATGGTCTAAATAGTTGTGTTTGGGTTGCGGATAGGATTTGGTTTGGTTTTGTGGTTAATCTGAGAGCTCAAAGGCTCGGGTAAGTGGAGCCGTAACTCAAGGAGTCACGGCCAAGGGTTTGGCGTTTACTTGTGTCGAGTTGGTTTGTGATAGATTTGGTCGAGTTTGGTTTGTAGCCGTGGATGTGGACTAGGATTAGATGTCGAGTAGTGTTGAGCCATGACTCAAGGGAGTCACGAGCTCGTGAGTTTGGTTAGCCGAGACCACGTATAGTCTTTGTGTCGTAATGGTTAAGTCGAGTCTCTCGGGAGTCTCGGCCATGTCATACTCGAGGTTAGAAAACCACGAGTTAGAGTTTTTATATTAGTCTTTTTTGGTTTTGGATTTGTGTTTTGGCCAAATGGGCTAAGTAAGCCCACTTAAGACCTAGTATTGGTAAACTTTTGGCCGATAGCCCAAAGTGAGCCCATGAGTATATAAGTGAGTATTGGGCCGAAGCCCAATACACTTGGGCCGTGTAGCTTTCTCTTTTTGTTTTGACTATTATTTCATTTTCATTTTCCGTTTACTAACTTATCTTATTTGTTTTTCAATTGGTGTTTCGGAAATTATTCGGGTATACTTGGGTTATGATACAAATATGTTATGGATTTGGATAATATGGGATATGATTTGGACATTGGACTTGGATATATGTTATTAACCTATGCTTGGATGAGAATCGGACGTTATTGGATTTACGGTATTAGCTGATGGACCTTATGGACGATTTTGGTAACTGAGAATGAAGAGTATGTTAGACTCATAAGAGCTCAACATATTCGGACCCGAACATACACAAAATGGTCGATAAACTTGACAACTAATATATACGCGAAGGATAGTGTCCAATTATATATATTTAACTTGTAAAATGTGACAGTAAAACTTATATTCAAGAGTCGTAACGACTCGGAAATGCTTTATAAACGGACGCATCATGCCCAAATTTCGATAAAATCTTTTATAACTTAATCATTTATGATTACTCAATATCCTGAAAACCTATTGGGAAACGGGTAAAACACCGAAACAACCTATTGATGTTTTCTTTCTTGTCTTTATTATTTTATCCTTCTTCTTAATCTTAGTTCTTCTCTCTTTTCGTTATTCTTTTCTTCGTATCCGTTTGTGTTTGCCGACTTTTATTACTTTAACTTCTCGTATCCACACGAGTCTTAAACGTTATTTCTCTGAAACGCCATTGAAATAAAACATTTTCATTTCAAATATGAGTATTACTTTATAAATCACTTTGAGGTTTATTGCTGAGACATATTATTCACTTATTAGGTTGTGCTGAGGATTATTTGTCGTGTTGTTCCATCTGATCACATGGAAGAGATACATGGTATTTACTTATTTTTATGAGCACAATTGTTTATTGGTATGCTATTCCTGACTGAAACGATAATGCTAAGTACCATCCTTGCCAAAAGCAAGTCCCTCGATCATGAACCATTAATCACTTGCGAGTGAGCACGATTGTAGTTTATAGGCCTATAGGAATTGACCTTCCCACCATCTGGACTAAGTTCGGTTCGCATGTGATGTACAATATTGGAGTTTTACTAGGTATCTGGCAAAGTACCTAGCTTTGGGGGCAACTATTATATTATGAAATTCCGCGGTTACTGTCGACTTACGCCAAGGTTATTGGTGTCGGTTAACGCTTTGTGTGTGATGAGCTTAGCAGAATTATTTGACGCTTACCCGATATTTGTATTTGTTACATACATCTTCCAGACTTAAAATCTTGTGCTCAACTGTTTATTTATTAAACCTATGGATTACACGCAACCTTTGTGTTGACTTTTTATTATGTTTTATCTCAAGTAATTGATGCATATTTGTGAGCACCGGGAGTGGCTGGAGATTTTTGATTGCTATCTTGGGCTTATTTATCTATCTCTACTATCTCATCATTCGAAAAACTTTTTAAACTATGTTTTATTTCTGCTGCAAACTATGTTTTATTTTCTGCTGCAACTTATGTTTGAGAGTCTTTTAGACTCTAAATGTTTAATTTTGTATTCGAATGATATGTTTTTACTAAAATGTCTCGTTATGAGATAGGCGACTGACGCCGCGTTGCGGGCGTGCCTGTTTTTTCGGCTAATGTTTTAAATGGCTGAAAATTAATTAAAATACCATTGTCTTAAACTAATTAACTGTTTATTTGATGCATGTCTTGTTTTGGCGTTTGTGTATCACAAATGGCAACATAGCAATTTTGTATAGTGATGTATTGAGCTGGTCTCATATATCTCTTCACATTACTTTTGAATTGTAGGTTTATCCTAAATTTCTAATTACAGGTTTACCATAACAGCGAATTCCGTATATCTAAGCAATTAAAACAACATAAGATCATACGTTAAATAGAAACGTAAATACTGAATACATAACCAATACTCAATACATAACCAACGTAATTATTTTAATGGATTTAATTTACAGATAATGAGCAATGGTGTATCCAACAGTATTGAGCATAGGGCGACTGTAAATGCAATGAAGGAGAGGATATCATCAGGCATGTTCTTCAATCCAAAGCTTGAAGCAAATGTTGGGCCTGCAAAGAGCTTCCTCAAGAACACAGGAGACCCACCTCTTTATAAGACACTTGTAATGGAACAGTACCTCAACGAATTTTTCTCGGTTAAGCTCAACGGAGAAAATTTCTGGAGAACTAACACATAGATGTAGACAGACCTTCACAGCACTTGTAGCTGCAGTGAGATCCTCCTTTGCTTTTGACCCTGAATTACTCTGTCCCACACAAACATTTACAGGTAAGCTTTAGAAGAAATAAGGAAATGTTGGAAACTGGAAATGGTAGCAACAAAAGAAAAATCAGGTTGTGTCATAACTGGAGTGTATATACTTGACTGTAAGCAACTCGTGTAGCAAAAATACTAATGCAATTCAAAAGTGTGCCCCTAGATAAATCGAGATTCATTTGATCCAATTGTCATAGTCAAATGCATTGATAATTATACTCATTACAAATGTACTCTTTCAACCTTTGAAAGTATAATTTTACTAACAACATACAAAAATTAAGTAACCTGTTTGTACTGCTTCTTGAGCCACCTTCATCCATGATCGAGCATATGCTGCTACTTTACCAGTCTTATCCTGCAACTGTATGCAATGACAATCACTTACACTGGTGTACAGTACCACTATCAGGTAACAAAATGGGTTGCGTAAACATTCCAACTGTGTACGGGTTGGAATGGGTCAATTCTGGTAACGGGCTTGGTTGGGTTGCTAAAAACTTTTTGTCCATGTAAAAAAAAGTTTATAATGCGTCAAGTATGATTACAAAGCAATTCTATTACAATAATAATATTAAACCTTCCTAAATTCATTCAAGTGGTTGTCTTGTATGCATTAAAATAAATTTTGGGTGGCATTTTACCCATTCGACTGATTGAACCTGTTATCTTTTTTTAATTGTTTGAGATAAAACAAAAACCAAATCAACTAATTCATATGTAAATGAGTCGGAACTTTTCACTTCCACACCACAAATGTTCGATTAACCTTTCCGTATGAAAAAAAAAGAAAAAAAAAAAAAGGAGTGAATATACTGATATTAGCACAAATTCACAATTGATTTGACGAAATATGATCTAATGTTGTAAGAAAATACTTAAGGATCATTTTGACTCATGCATTTGAATATTAGGTTAAATTTTGTAAAATTGATGATTGAGAAGGCATTAAAGGTTGACAACACAGAAAAAAAAGTGACACCATTTCTTTTATACCTGATTAATTAAGAAGATAGTGCAGTCCAACGGGTTCGCAATTATAATTTACCAACTTGAAGAACCCTGCAAATGGAATCATATAACCATATTAGAGAGAAAAAGCAAACGCAAACACCTAGCTGAAGCATAAAAAAAGTTAACTCTGTTACTAATTTTTTTTTTTCTATTTCTGAGATGGCAGCAGATGATTCTTAGCATTGTGAAAGCTGACCTGATAATGTTTTTTATTGACTCATATGCAAGATTGCTCCACAGCCTACATATGTGATTGAATTTTGTTTTGGCGCACGCAAAGTAAACTATGCAGCTTCGTACCGTTTAAGGGGAAAAAAAAAGATACCTGAACTATACAGATGTAGTTACAGGTAGCTTTATTCCTCCTTATAGGTTGCTCTCTTGTCTGTGTCAGCGTACGTAAAACAGTGTTGCCCTCAGAATCAACGAATGCCAATAATCATTCCATTTAACTACAAAAATAATGAGGAAAAAAGTGTATCAGTTTTGGACTACGTATACAGGCATGCACAATTCTTATAACTTACCCCTAAATTTATAAGAATAGGTTATGCTGATGATAGCTTAGTAACAGTATACACACTTAAATCCTACCCATTCCAAAAAAAAAGTTGAAACATACCATATCGGAGAACTGAATAAGGCATCTTTAGAGACACACTTCCTGAAGAAAAGATGCAAGTCTTGATGCCCTGTACGCTGCATGTGAAAGTAACTTCAATTATGATCCTTACAAATGGAGTTGTATATTGTCGAAAATTCAAGGAAGATGCTTAAACTGAAGGTAAATATCAGAAAATTCAACGAAGATGCTTTTATATTTTAACTCAACAAATAACTCACAGGTAAATATGAGGAAATATCAGCAAATTTCTTTTATACCTGAATAACTAAGAAGATAGCACAGTCCAACGGGTTCGCAATTATAATCTACCAAGCTGAAGAACCCTGCAATTGGAATCATATAACCATATTAGAAACATAAAGCAAATGCAAATACCTAGCTGAAGCTTAAAAAAAGTTTTGTATTTCCGATCAGCCATACCGCATCATCTTCAGGTTGAAGATGTGGATCGGAAAAGTTGCCTATGCCAACCGACTTTTCTTGAAATGTAGCATGCCACACATCTGATTGCTGCATGAGCATCAACACTCACGGTCTGAGCGTACATCGCAATTATAATCTAGGTATTTGCATTTGCTTTATGAAATGTAGGTATATGCATGAGCATCAACACTCACTTTTCTTGCATTTGCTTTATGAAATGTAGGTATTTGCATGAGCATCAACACTCACTTTTCTTGAAATGTAGCATGCCACACATCTGATTTCATAAAGCAAATGCAAATACCTAGATTATAATTGCGAACCCGTCAGACACGCGTTTTGCCTGTGAAAGCTTCTCAAAAGTTGTGACGTTTGCTTGAACAAAACTACTCTTATCTCTGACCTGTACATTTGCAGTGGTCCTACAACACACAACTCAAATTGAAATGAGATCATTTCCTACTCGCTCTAATAATAACTTTCCAACAGCATGAATAAGTTGTTAACTAAATTGTTTGTTTTCAATGATTGAAAAGTTATGCTACAAAACAAACATGAGTAAATCATTAGCCATTCAAAGGGCGGCATAGCAGATAAATGAAAGAAACAAAAGAGGGTTAACAATTTTGCAATGTCCTCCATTGGTCTTATTATGCAGTGTACTCTTGCAGCAGCAGTAACAACCACAAAACAGTTGTATGATACTATGATGTAAACTACTACGAATCATAATCTGATGATATAATATCCGCTATACCTGAACGTGATACATACCATTCTGGTCCTGCAAGATAACTCGTCACCATTGATAGTAATTTGGGCTCCTGAATCCCACTGTTCATTGAATATGTTCTCTTCGTCAGTAAACTTGGAGGCTCGGCTTGTTTTTTGGTCTCGGAAGGCACTGCACCTGCAAGTTATCACAACGTATCATCATAAGTTAAACACTACTATAAAATTTATGTGTATCCCAAATCAATTTAAATTATAAGCAATTCCAAATAGCCAAGTAAGTTAATTTGCAGAGTTAAACACAAAATCAAAATGAGCAGACAACATTCCAAATTTCGATTTGGAATGTTGTCAGCTGTGCAGCCACATAATCTGTCGTAAATAACTTCTCATAAAATCAAAACTGATTAATCACATCTACAACAAAAAAGTTGGGTCAGATTTATTTGTGGCCATTGTTAATGTAAAAATGGTGAATGTATGGCACAGAAGATTCGTAGTACCTGGTACGACAGCTTATGACGTGAGCTCCATTTGTCACCACCTTCTTTCGCTACCTATTGAAAATTCACGCATATGCACCAATGAATAACAAACCAACTGTGCACACAAAATGAATCAAATCCCAACATTAGTATTTACGCATATGCACCAATGAGTAACAAACCAACTGTGCACACAAAATGAATCAAATCCCGACATTAGTATTTAAATATTACCAAAGTAATTTTTGTGTTATTATCCAAGCTAAAGGCGACAACAGAACCTAAAACCAAATGTCTCTATCAATAATTAGAAGAAATAGTATCTTGCAAAGTTCATTATCGTTAGCACTCTAAATCATTCAATGTTCTTCGGTGCATAATCATGAATATAAGCAAGCCTATTTTTAGAGTCTACATTCAACTAAACCGAAGGTGCATAGAACTTTAATTTTCAGTAACCTTAAAAACTATTCTGGTAGCTCAAATTCACTTCAGACCACATAACAATCTTAAAAAGTATGAACTTCAACTTTTGGGCTTCTCATGAGGCGTTCCACAGAAAACCCCTAAATTAATACAAAACCCTTATTCCAAAGACCTTTAAATTAACTACCGAAGATAGCTTTTTCATTGAGAATTATTTGCATATTTCAGTTACAATTTAGTGAAATATATTTCAGTTAATTTAGTGAAATTTAGCGAAGCATAGGTTCACTAAATTAAAACTTACCCAAAAGCATAGGTTCAAGCGGGCGAAGCTTATCCTCCACATCAAACTTATTCACCTGACGGCTCCAAACCTCGGAAAAAATTGCAAATGCAAAATCAAAACCCCACAAATCAAAAACTTTCAATCTTTTATATAAAAGCTCGAAAGGGAAATAATTTAAAGTAAAATTATTAAACCCCAATTCATTTTTAATGATCAAATAATTAAACCCTAACTGATTAAAAACTTTAAAAATTATATGATCAGACTTACCATTGATGGTAGGAGTGAAGATGACGGCGCAAGGTTGCCCGGAAAACCCAAAGACACGCCGGAGACTTAATTCTTAATTCCACTGTTCTTGTCTCTTCAGGACCAGGCATCTTTTTTGTTCACTGATCCCTTCTCACGGCGCACCTTGAAATCGACAATTCTTACCACCGGAATCATGAGGCAGTACTTACAAACATCGATCCAAAATATAGCGTGGTACACTGTTTTGGATCTCGGGTTTTATTATCAATGTTCTGAATTGTGGTAAACTTTATCATATATGTATAAAAAAAAGACATCAAATACCGCCCGGGCCAAAAATTGGCCTAGGATTATAGCAAAATGGGCTAAGGGTTGGGGATATTTTTTGGCGGGAAAAAATGGGATGAAACGGCACCGTATGCTTTCGGGTTTAATCTATATTATAATGAGATCATTTCCTATGGATGTGACTGTCTTATCCCTCACGTATCACGCCAAGCTCCATTCCGCTGCCATATTCCGAGTTGGGGGTGTTACAGAAGCAAAGAAAAAACGTGAAAAATTTGAAGAAAATAAGAAAAATTGTACAAGAAACCAAAAAACACACACTTCAAGCAACTATTAGGCAATTGATACCCCTTGTTATGTCACCTTAATGATTCAACACAAGTATATCTAGTAAGAGAAAGTTACAGAGAGAGAGAGAGAGAGAATGGTATGGAACACGTTAGAATGAATAAGAAAGATTAAATTGCATAAACATGAACCAACAACCTTCTCTTCAATGAGAGGGGTATCTATAGTTGAACAAGATTAGGGCAACGACCCTAAGTGAGCTTTTAAAAGCTATGCCACGGTTCATGGGCTTACTTCATGGATCGGGCCTTAACTAAACATATAAGCCTTATAAAATTAAGCAACGTATTACATATTTAATGACCGACACTTTATATTAATTACACGTATTCCCAACACTTAAAATTAAATAGCAAAAACTTTTGATGACGACATGTCGACGGGATACCAAAAGTTAATAAAAAAAAATTAAAACAAGGTACATTACCTATGTCTCGGTTGTCTCGGCTCTTACCCTCGGCTCTCGGTCTCGCTCTCGGCTATCATAGCTCTCGGCTGTATTCAAAATAAATAAATAAATAAATAAAATTAACAATTAACATTTGCTAAAAAAATCAAAATGTTAACAATTGCTAATAAAAAATTAAACAATAGAGGGGTCGAGGAGTGAATTAAACATGAGAAGAGGAGGAAAAGTGAACAGTGGTGCTCTTGTAGTGGTGGAGCTGTGGTGGTGTAGAGGTTGGGCTGTGGTGATGTAGTGGAGTTGTGGTGGTGTAGTGGTGGTGGTGGTGGTGGTGGAACTGTGATGATAGTGGTGGTGGAGCTGTGATGATAGTGGTGGTGGTGGAGCTGTCTTGAATAATCGTTGGCGAGGAGTAACAATTGAGATAGATCAATTATGTTTCTAAGTGTTGACCAGATCTGTTTTGTGTTTACTTTTTAATGGTCCCGACGACATGTCGACGGGATCATTAAAGTAAGTTGTCGTCTCGTGATTTGGCGGGATAAATGAAATTTTCACGAAATTTTGGAGGGCTTTCGTCCCGACGACATGTCCACAGTATTTTGAGTTTTATAACATTTAATACGTTTATAAAATTAAAAAAATAACTAGTTAAATTTAAAATTAATTACTTTTATATAATTAAATTTTTTTTATTTATTATTAACACTTTTATTTAATATATAATTAAAATTAAATACTTTATATTTAAAATTAAATACTTTTATAAAATTAAAAAAAATTATTTAATTTGAATAATTTTATTTAATATATAATTAAAATTAAACAAAAAAACTAGTCAAATTTTTAAGTGTCTCGGTAAATTTTCTAACATAAGAATAAAAAATCCCGCCAAAATCCTCAACGTAACATGTTAAACGGATTAAAAAAATGTCTCACGGAATAACTTATTGTCACATTTATCAATATTTTTAACTTGAGCCGGTAAATAAATAAATAAATAAAAAGGAAAAAAAAAAAGAAAGAAAAAAAACTCGTTCTTATATTAGACTATTAGTTTACGATAATATGTTAAACGAATGAGTAGATGTGTTATAGATATGCATAACATCTTAAACGAATGAGTCGAGGTGTTATGGATATACATAACATTTTAAACGGATGAGTCGAGGTGTTATCGATATACATCCCATGTTAAACGGATTAGTCGAGGTGTTATGGATATACATAACATGTTAAACGGATGAGTCGAGGTGTTATGGATATACATAACATGTTAAACGGATGAGTCGAGGTGTTATGGATACACATCCCATGTTAAACGGATGAGTCAAGATGTTATGGATATACATAACATGTTTAACAGATGAGTCGAGATGTTATGGATATACATAACATGTTAAACGGGTGAGTCGAGGTATTATGGATATACATCCCATGTTAAACGGATGAGTCAAGATGTTATGGCTATACATAACATGTTAAACGGATGAGTCGAGGTGTTATGGATATACATAACATGTTAAACGGATGAGTCAAGATGTTATGGATATCCCACCAAACACTTCCTGCCAAAAGTTCCCTCCAAACACTTCCCACCAAAACTTCCCACCAAAATATTGGCGCCAAAACTTCCCACCAAAAGCTATCAGATCTTCACAGCCTCTTATAACCAACCTCACAACCCCACAACCTCTTATCCTCAAAACCACTCAACCTCACAACCTCTTATCTTCACACCAATTACAAAACCTGATATGCAGCGATATAATCCTTTTATGTGTAATTGTGGAACAGTAAATATAAAACTAAGAACATCACATCAAAAAGATACATTTGGATGGGAATATTATGCATGTCCTCGTTCGAAGGTGAACAATCATACATTTCTTATTTATGTAAATATACAAATTATTGGGTTGTAATCTCTTATAATTTCCTTATTATGTAACAGTCAAGACAAAAAGATCATGGATGTGGATATTTTATGGGGAAGAGTCAAGTTGATGATCAGTTAAGAGTAATTTCTTCTGCTTCAACATCTCAAGGTTCTGGATCTGCACCAACAGAGTGCTCAAACTGTAATGCCAAAGATCTTAGGATAAACATGCTGGAATCACAAAAACAGGTGCTAGAGACAAGAGTAAGGATGCTGGAGGCAAGACTTGAAATGGCAAGGAATCCCGACAACCACGACCACGCATGTCAGTCGGGTGCAATACTCCATGAGCTGTTAGGTGGCATGAAAAATCTTCGTATGTAGTGTTGTTGTTGTTGTTGTTGTTGTTGTTGTTGTTGTTGTTGTTGTTGTTGTTGTTGTTGTTGTTGTTTTTGTTGTTGTTGTGTTATTGTTGTTGTTGTTGTTGTTGTGTTATTGTTGTTGTTTAATAAAAAGTTATTATTATTGAAGTTATCGAACATGACATACACCGGTCTCTTGGTGGGTCGAACCACACCCAAAATATACAATTTTCCAACACTAAATTACATATGCATAAATAATGGAACTGAATGAACAATATCACAATTAATAGACACAAAGCCAAACCTTTTATTTAAAACACGCAAGAGTTCTCAACCACATACATTTCATACAGACTCAAACGAAACAACTCGACAAGCAACCGAAACAACTCGACAAGCAAACAAAACAACTTAAACGAAACAACTCGATGTAACCACATGTAAATTTCCATTTGTACTAAACTAATACACATTCTAAATAAAGGATACTTATCCATTTTCCACGTCTATTTTTTTTAATAAATTAAACGCAATCAGTTTATCTGATCACTACTACACACTAATGTGACGTAACTCACATTCTCAATAAACATGCTCACACACAGGCCAACACCAACATGCCTTACGTTTATTTCACATAAACATCTTTATATGTCAAGTAACAAATTTTCAACTTCTATTTGCCACTTTACGTTAATTCGTTAACGTACGATTATTAAACGTTCCAACTGAACATGTAAAGTTCACACAAAACCCCTAAAATGCACTATAACCCCTAATGTGCACTAATGACCCCTAAAGTGCACTGAGGACTTCTAAAGTGCAAAACCTAAAGAACAAAACCCTAAAGATAATGTACACGCTTTTAAAGCACGAAAACCTAAACTTTACCTTAATTCCCGATTACAACCCCTAAATTCACAATTCTATGATTTTATGTAATAAAATCACAAACACTAATTAATATATATATATATATATATATATATATATATATATATATATATATATATATATATATATATATATATGATTTTTATAAAACATTAAGGTACAAGTCTTTCATGCATATGTACAAGTCAATAAAGCATAGAAACCTTAACATTCATATAATTTATATTATAAACCTTAGTGTACCTACTTTACAACTCACATTACAAGACTCTAATGCACTAATTTTAAACTTGATTTTTCTTATAATATATAAGTCTAATGTACAACTCCCTAAAGCTAGTGTACAAGTGCTTAATGCATGTATTCAAAAACTATTGTTTTCTATAAACTAAACCTAACTAAAGACTAATGAACCAAACTAGGGACTTAACCTAAGTTTCCTACATGTCTTAAACTTCAAGTACAACATAAACAAGTTCATGTACAAATGGATTAAGCCAAATCGAAATCCCCTTGATTCTTTAGTTTGAAATACATGTAAACACACCAAACTAGATCCCTAAACTAGTTCCAAACTAACTAAAACTCCATCTTAAGCAAGTGTGAACATATCAAGCCATATCCTAATCCTCTTACGCCCATGTCCCCTAGATATTTCTCATGAGGTCAATAATGTGGAAACCGTAGAGGAGGGGGGGTGAATACGTTTTCAACAAAAACTTAAAAACTTTTTGTATCAAACATCCGATCAAATGTGACGTACTATGAAAAGTGTAAAAAAATATCATACAACATCTATATATGGTATAAAGTAAACTACAACACAAACACAATCAAACCATGACACGAGCATAATCAACATATGATAAGCAACAAACCACACAAATATAAATGCAATGCAAATATAAATATGAAGCGATAAAGAATAAAATAAAAGTAAAGAGATAAGTAAGAAGGCGCAAACCAGACACGATAATTTATAGTGGTTTGGTCACGAAGCTCCTCTTCGCCCTACTTCACTCCCCGAGTACCCAACTCGAGAGTTACTTCACTAATCAACAAGCTCCCTTCAGGCGGAGAAAAACGTACAACGTCGCTTATCCTTATTTCTGACACTAAGCTAAATGTCGAGTACTAATCTTAGCTGGTACCAATCTACCACGATCCACACGATCTACCCAAGATCTCAACAAGATCATAATGATCTACTCCCACTTGACTCAATCTACCTGATCTACCCTTGATCTACTTGATCAATCACACAAGCCCACAAGCTTCAAGAGATCTCCAAGATCTCGACAAGATCACAATGATCAACCCTCACTTGACTCAATCTACCCTATCTACCCTTGATCAATACACTAGCTCACAAGCTACAAGAGATATTCAATATCTTTATAAGATCACAATGATCTTCTCTCACAAACTCTCAAAAGAAAAATGAACTTGATGTATACAAGATACAACAAGTATGTAACAAGTGTTACAAGTGCTCTAACTACAACTACAACACTTTGTATCTTCTTTGATACCTTGTGTTCTTCTCTTGTACTAGAAGAGGAATGAAGGTGATCTCTTGGTTGGATGAAAGGATCACTCTTAAACAAACTAAGACTCTCTAAATGATCAAAGAAAGTGATCTAAATTAGAAAGGATTAGACCAGAGAAAACTGACTGGAAAAATCAAGTTGGAATTGTAAAATGGTCCACTATTTATAGGCAAAGAAGAAACTAGCCGTTACAGATGGACGGCACCACTAATTGTCAGACGACACCACTAAATTTAGTGGTACCGTCGGTACTTTAGTGGTACCGTGGACGCTCCTCCGTTTGTTTTTAGTGGGGAAGGTTTAATTGGGAATGTTTGGAGCTGTTTTGGGGGAAAAATAGCTGTTAATATTTTTGAAATGATTATCCCAAATAAAACATTTCTTTCTAATTCAAAAATAATTTGTAAAATGTATTTTTGAAAAATGTTTTGTCACATTCATAAAAATGTGAAGTTTAAAACAAAAAATTTATTTCTTTGATCATCCATCAAGTTTAAATTTGTTTGTTCATACCTTGAGTGATTTTCGTCGAGATGAAAATCTACGACTCTGTTGAGGCATACTTGATACGTTGAGAGATGTTGATGTAAGTATGGGTTGATGATTTGTTTTTACAAGTAACTTGCGCATTTTACGTTATGCATTACAAGTTACATGTTTGTCATTATTAAAACTGAAGAAACCGTTTAGTTTAAATATCGTAATATTTGCACTAACAATCTCCTCCTTTTTGATAATGACAAATATGTAAACCGTAACACATAGTAAAAGGTAAAAGTTACCTGTTTACACTTCCTTCTCCCTCTTTTGTCAAAGCAAAAAGGTAGTTGCCTCGAGCTCTCCCTTGAATTCACTCCCTACTCCCCCTTATTGCACTACTTTCCTTTCTTCCCAGAAAGGCGAGCTTGCATCATCCCCGTGAAGTCTTCTATCACCGCTCGTAAAGACGACTCCATGCTATGTATTCAAATACCCCCGAGCCCCCTAGCTCAATGCTCCCCTATGGTGAGTGAATTCCCTTATTTATTTACCTTAGTATCTAGCGGATCCATGGATCAAATTCTTACAAAGGCTTTTCATACATCAAGGGTTAGCTTCGTACAACATAATATATAAAAGAATAGGAGCAACATTATAGGGATAGAATGCTCATAGCAAGACATGCAGGGGTTAAACTATGTTAAAGTGTAGCTAACTAAAAAAATGAGTTTGATGATGTATGCTAGAGGTCAGACACGTGATGAAAGTGTGCCAAAGGGATAAAAACAAAGACGAAACCCAAGAAAGTTGAGCGACACAAAGATGTGAATGCGTAATGCAATTCAATGACACTAGAGAGTCACAACTTGACCGACAACCTAAGGTGTAATTGTTCAATCAATCACACTAATCAAGAACGAGATTCGTTCGTTGACTGACACACAAAATGACTTCTTCCAAGTTGTCATTGGGAAGGCGAGTTCTAACAAACCTTTTGAACGACATAATCATCTACCTAAGATGATTGGTGTTAAGGATGGTTTGTTGATAAGGCATACTCTAAATGATTACTATTATGTAGGATCGAGTGCTTCTAGCTTGATTGAGCTTGGTTAAACCGAGAATCTCTAGGTGTAAGACTTGTGTCCATGCGGAAACTAAACACAAGAATATAAAGAAGAAAATAACTAACAAGGTTTTGATCCTCTATGAATCGGATTATGAACTAAGAAATTGTGTTATTGAATATTGTAATGTCGTACCTAAACCCTAAGCTGCAGGTTTCTTTTATAGGACGAGAAACCCTAAAACAGCTTCTACAAAACATGTAAAGAGATAACTATCAATCTCTTCCTAAAATAAATCAAACAAACTTTCTAAACATACGGGATAACTAACAATAATACCCGCAGCAATAAACACTATCAGCAGAAACAAAACTATACTATCGGCAGTAATGAACTTCAGCAGGAACCACACACTATCGGCAGTAACCAGCTCACACTACCAGCAGCAATGAGAAATCTTTATTTCCCAGAGATCCTAACAATCCTCCCCTTATCTTGAAGTTGACTAGGTTAACTTGCAAGATTCCCACGTGATAGAGCTTTAACTTCTCAGGCTTAAGGATTGCATTTGAGCAGCAGCAATAGTAAGTAACCAGCAGCAACATCTTTAACAGCAGCAACTTCTATAGTTCAGCAGGAAAAGGAAATTATCTTCAAAATAATAAGTTGGTCACCATGTCATGCATTTGATCTTGACTGCTACTATGACAACATGTACATCAAATCACTTAAGTTTCATACTATTCTCATCACATCCAAGTGTGTTAACTCCTGTGAGAGGTGAATCATTGAAAATTAATGGATTTGATGTCTCTTTACCAATAGCCATCACTACTGGAGTAGCCAATGTTTAGGTGTGTTAGACCATGGTACATTGAGAACCATCTGATTTTTAGCAAATCAGCAACTATAAACGGATTTGAGTTGTCTTTACCTGTAGCCGTTTGCTCAGGACTAGCCAATTCTTAGGTTAAAGATAACCTTTTGTGAATTGAGTACCAAGTATGGTATTCCACTGCCTTTACCACAAGCCATACACTAGTGGGCTACCCAATTCTTTGGAAACCCCAAAGGAGTAAAATCCATGGTGAATTGAAAACCATTCAACTCTTAGTAATGAAACATCGGTGAGTTGAGAACCCTATAGCTTTGAGCAAGCTATTACAGCTATCAACGGATTTGATTATCACACCAGAGCCGTACCCTCATGGTGAGTCAACTCTTTCTTGTCTGTTAGACATGGTGAGTTGAGTACCGTTTGTTGTGTAGGTGTAAACACCAACACTGTACCTGCAAGGTGTTGCACAAAACCATACAAGTTAGTACAACATAATATACAATTTTTTTTAACGAAATAAAGAGAAAACAAAGAAAAAGAAAATAACAAATTATACAACAGAAAGCCT
Organism: Artemisia tridentata subsp. tridentata; assembly: GCA_021014915.2. Taxonomy (NCBI): domain Eukaryota; kingdom Viridiplantae; phylum Streptophyta; class Magnoliopsida; order Asterales; family Asteraceae; genus Artemisia; species Artemisia tridentata. The sequence goes on along the minus strand of CP139505.1, from coordinate 292,660,289 downwards.
CCCCTTAGGCTTTGTCCTCCCCTCAAACTCAGCACCTAAGGATTTACCATCCCAATATGGACCACCAAATGATTAAACCTTGGTCCACCAAAATCCTTGATCAGCAGATCAGCCACATTGTCATCAGTATGAATTTTAATCACCTGAATAAGATGCTTCTCATAAGCATCTCTTATGAAATGGTGTCTAATCTCAATATGCTTTGTCCTTTGATGATAGACAGGATTCTTAACAATGCACATAGTGCTTTGGTTATCAATAAATATTTTAGTGTTCATGAAGTTGAACCCATAATCTAACAACTGATTTTGCATCCAAAGAACCTGTCCACAGCAGCTAGCAGCAGCAACATACTCTGCCTCAGTAGAAGATGTAGCCACTATAGTCTGCTTCTTGCACTGCCAAGAAACCAACCTTCTACCCAGAAACTGACAACCCCCAGTAGTTGACTTTCTATCAAAGTTAGCACCAGCATAATCACTCTCACTATAAGCTTCCAACACAAAAGGAGAATCTTTTGGGTACCAAAGTCCCAACTTAGGCTGTCCTTTCAAATACTTGAAGATTCTCTTGACTGCATTTAAGTTAGAAGTCAAGGGTGTAACCTGATGTCTAGAACATGCACTGACAGCAAACATGATATCAGGTCTAGAAGCTGTCAAATACATGAGTGACCCAATCATGGACATGTATAGATGAACATTAACAGCAGCATCAGGTTCATTATTGGATTTAGGCTTTGGAGGTTCAAATGGGGTTGTTGCAGTTTTCACATTTTCCATATCAAACTTCTTAAGTATGTCATAAACATACTTCTCTTGGCAGATAAAGATCCCATCTGGTTTCTGCTTAACCTGAAGACCCAAGAAGAAAGTCATTTCACCCATAGCACTCATCTCAAATTCACTCTTCATCAATTCCTCAAATTCCCTGCACCAGGCTTCATTAGTAGAACCAAAGATGATATCATCTACATAAACTTGTACCAGAATGATATCTTTGAAGTTCTTCCTGATGAAAAGTGTTTTATCTATTGCCCCTCTTCTGTAACCATGTTTTAGCAAAAAGACAGATAGCCTTGCATACCAACCCCTTGGTGCTTGATGAAGACCATAAAATGCTTTTACCACTTTGTAAACCAAATCAGGATTATGAGGATCCACAAATCCCTTTGGTTGAGTAACATAAACCTCTTATTCAATCCTTCCATACAAAAAGGCACTCTTCACATCCATCTGATACACTACAAACCCCATGAATGAGGCAAAAGCTAAGAACAGTCTTATGGCTTCAACTCTTGCCACTGGTGCAAACACTTCATCATAATCAATCCCCTCTTTTTGTCTATGTCCTTAAGCCACCAACCTAGCTTTATTCCGAACCACAATTCCCCTAGCATCCCTTTTATTCTTGAGAATCCATTTAGTTCCAATAGCATGCTTTCCTGCAGGCAAAGGTACCAACATCCATACTTTCTGATTTTGGAACTGCTGCATTTCCTCTTGCATAGCCTCAACCCAATCAGAATTATCAAGAGCTTGGGCTATACTACTTGGTTCAATTTGGGATAAGAAACAAGCATAGAGGCAATGTAGGTAATCAGTATGATTGCTTCTTAACTGATCCTGGATATAACTGAGAAAAGCAGATTCTCCAAACTTGGGTTGATGTAACTTGCTTCTTGTCTGAACAGGGGAATTTAGATCTCCAAGGATCAAGGACTGAGGATGAACTGTATTGATTCTCTTGGTAACAATGGGATTGACATCAATTGTGGATGCCTGATTAGTAATGGAGGGGTTGAAGTCATCATCATATGAGGAAGAAGTGAAAATGCCTGTTCTTGATTGATGATGAGGATCTTCCAGCTTATCTCTTGAAGAGAATGAATTTCCAAGGTCAGAAGGGATTGGAAATCTTTCAGGGGAGTTATCAATACCCAGTGAGTCAACAGGTGGAGTAGACACAGGAACACCAGGAGTGGAGACATCAGCAGAATCATTAGAAGGACCAGCCGGAACAGATGCACAACCAGCAGAATTGGTAGCACTACCAGCAGAATTGGTAGCAGGAAAAATAGGAATACCACCAGCAGAATTCAGTTGCCTTCTAACTTCAGCTTCAGCATTTCTCAGTATCTCCTCTGTCTCTTTAGAAAACCCAAAACCAAACATTTCAGCGGTTTTCTTGGCATTATACTCTTGTCTTTGAAGCCTAGCAAGATCTTCTGCAAAACTTGAATCACTTCCATCCATATCAGAAGTATCTTTGAGCTTTGAACCTGAAATGTTGTTAGAGGGAAAAGAAGGAACAACTGTAGGTTGTTCATCATTCTCTGCATCAGAATCATCATCTGAGGTACCTGCATTGTTAGTTTGAGAAACATGTGTACCAACAGATTGATTTGCTTTGAATCTAGTATAACCTAAGGTATCTGTCAGATAATCTAGGTCAAAGAACCACTCTGGACCTGCACCCTGCAAATTAGGTTGATCCTCAAGATGTCTTAAGTTGAGAGTCTCTTCTATCCTCTTAGTAGACAGATTATATACCCTATAGGCTTTACTATGAGCAGAATACCCTACAATAAACCCTTCATCAGCCTTCCCATCAAACTTGCCTAGGTGATCACTAGTGTTCAGTATAGTGACATGACATCCAAAAGGTTTAAGGTAACTAATGTTTGGAACTTTCCCAACTTTCCCAGACAAAAGCTTATAAGGTGTTTTATTATGATGACTAGTAATAGATACCCTATTCAGCACATAACAAGCAGTGCAGACTGCATCAGTCCAAAGCATAATGGGCATCTTAGAGTCAGCTAACATAGACCTAGCTGCTTCTATAAGGGTCCTATTTTTCCTTTCTACAACCCAATTTTGTTGTGGGGTTCTGGCATTACTATAGTCCCTTTTTATCCCCTTACTCCCATAGAATTCAATTAGATTAGAATTCTTAAACTCTGTTCCATTATCACACCTTATTGACTTAACCTTTTTATTTAGCTGATTTTCTATTAAGGTAATAAAGTCCCTAATAACTGGATAAGTTTCATCTTTAGTACCCAAAAAGAAAGTCCAAGAAAACCTACTAAAATCATCTGTAATCACCAGACAGTAGTACTTGTGGTCAATACTTCTGATAGAAGTAGGACCAAAGAGATCCATATGGAGTAGCTGCAGAGGCTCAGTGATGTTGCTCACAGCTGTTATTGCCTTGTATGAAGCTTTGTGTTGCTTTCCTTTGTTGCATGCAACACAATTGTGTTCATTTGAGAAGGTCTTGAGAGGGAGCCCTTGGACCAAACCATTCTTAGCCAGCTTGTTAATGGTCTTGAAATTCACATGAGCCATTCTTCTGTGCCATTTATTAGATTCATCCACAGAAGCTTTTGCCACCAGACAAGCAAGTGAACCCTCAGGCTGAACATCACTTAGATTGAAACTGTAAAGGTTGTAAGTCCTTGGAACTTTGAGTTCAACCTGACTTTCAACAGGCAACTTGAAGTCTTTGGACAACACAAAGCAATCAGTCTCAGTGAAGAGAACACTGTTCTTCTTGTCACAGATTTGAGAGACAGAGAACAAATTAAAGTTTTGGAGTTCCTTCACATAAAGGACATCTTCAAAGTCCAGCTTGGTTGTTTTGATAGTTCCCTTCCTAGTAATTATGCCATCTCCTCCTCCAAATGTCACAGTTCCTCCATTTAAGGGCACAAAGTCATGCAGTCTCTCTAAATTTCCTGGCATACTCCTGGAACATCCACTGTCAACAATGCCTACATCTTTACTTCTAAAAAGAAATTCCTGATAAAAAGAATACATTTACAACATTAGATTCAAGGGAGACCCAAGCCATTGCTGACTTGAGCCTGCCTAGTGGATCAATTAAATATTAAACCATGGAGATTGATGAGATCCACCATTGTTCTTGGACCCCATTCTCATATATTGGTTATTATTTCTCCAAGAACAACCTGCTGAGGACTTAACAGCAGTTTCCCATCTTGCTTCTCCCATGTGCATGGTGTCAAAATAAGCAGGCCTCATATCATTTTGAAAGTAAGTGCTAGTAGGTCTGTAGAATGGTCCAGCATTATTTCTTCTCCAATCAGCAGAATTATAGTTCCCAGCTGGAATATGCTGACGAGTCAAATTTACCTTACCAGCAGCAATAGGCTTACCAGCAGGAATGGACTTGCCAGCAGCAATAGACTTACCAGCAGGAACTGGCTTACCAGCAGCAATCGGCTTACCAGCAGGAACTGGCTTACCAGCAGCAACAGAAACTCTACAAGAGTTTATTCTTGCTGATTGTGGAATATATGGGGGAATATTATTGACATTGCTCCACACAGACCTATTTTGACAACCATATATACTCATCTTTTTCTCATAGAAGTCACAATCTTTAATAAGATGATCATAAATATGACACACAAAGCAAGATTTCTTTCTAGGGGACTTTTTCTTAACATTATCTTTCTTATTGCAACCAGAAGAATTCAAACCAACACATGAAACAAAATTATCCTTAACAAAATTAAAACCACAACCATAACTGTTTGAAACAGAACCACAACTAGAAACATTATTGTTTTTAACATTATCAAAAGAAATATCTTCAAATGCAGCTGTCTTTGATTGAGATTCATCAGTAGCTACTTCTGAGGAGAGATCTTCTAATTTTATTGAAGCTGACTTGTCACTTGATCCACATGTGGCATAGTCATTAGTCTTGATTTCTAAAGATTTGTTACTGTAAGAACAAGAGACAAATTCATTAGAGTCACAATCAAGATCAGGCAAGTTCTTTGCCTTTTTTCCATAAGTAATTTGTGAATCATCAAAGTCAACATAGGGGTCTGCAGGTTTAAATGTTCCAGTTATGGGTGGAGGAACATCATTCATTCCACCCTCCTTTACATACTTTACAGGTTTTCTATAATCTACAGGTTCAGGGTCAAAAACACTATACTCATTAGGGTCATAAAATTGATTTGACCCTATCAGGTCACCATACCCTAAACCTCTTTTAGTTTTTGAAGACATAGAACTATCGATTAACTTGTTTAGGTTTTTAGATGAATCTTTCCATTTATCAAACCTAGCCAAGGTATTGTCTAGCTGAGACTGCAAATCCTGTTTTTCTAACACCACCTTAGCTTTTTCTCTTTCAGAATGTTTAAACTCATTAGTGGTGTTTTTTAAATCTCTTTCCAAAACCTTTATTTTTTTCTTCATATGCTAACTGTTGTTTTTGATACCAGACTTTTTGTTGTTCTAATGTTTTAACAGCATTTTTATGGGCCTGGAGTTGTATAAAGTTATCCTTATATTGACTATCTTTATCATCAAATTCCTGTTTCAGTTTAGCATATATATGTTCACAACCCAATGGGCAGTTTTTTACCTGAGATGGATGACCCATCATTCCAAATTGACCAGCCACTTGTTTCTTCTCACCATATCCAGCTATCATCCCATAGACCTTCTCTGCTCCACTTGCAACAGCTTTCTCATGATGTTCCCAGTCCGCCATCGATTCCACAAATACCAGGGCCTTGGGGTCCTCTGATTCCAACTCTTGAATTTTGAAAGCAAAATACCTGGCTTTATCATCCACCTTCTTATCTGTACATTCCCTGGCAAAGTGACCTGGTTGAGAACATTTGTAGCACCTCACCTTCCTTCTGTCAAACCTTGCAGCCTCCTGTCCATCAAAGTTAATCCTCCTTCCTGCCTTTTTTTCAAACCTATTCACTTTCAATGACAGCATAGCCATCTGCCATTTAATGTCCATCTCTTCTAGATCCAATTGGTCCATCTGATTAAAATCTTCATAAACAATCTGCTGCTGTGGTATACTCTCAGCTACAAATGAATGAAACACCTCCTCTAGAACATTATCAGATCTGGTCTGAGCTTTTGGTGTGGCAGGTGAGTAGGAAATTGATGATGATGATGGTGTCGGACTGTTTCCATATGATGCTTTATTAGCACCAGAGGTACTAACAAATGCAGTATGGGTTGGAGTTTGAGGTGAATAGGTGGAATACCCTTTGATATCAATTTCAAGGGTTTTCAGCTTGTTGTACAGATCATCAAAACTCATATAGTCCAGTCCACCTTTGGCCTTGAGTGTTATGGAAACCTGAGACCAGGATGGAGGCAAGGCCCTTAGAAACTTGGTGTTGCAGTCCTCATTGTCTGGCCTAGCCTTCAACTGGTTGAATTGGCTCAGGATCTTGTGAAACCTATCAAACCCTTTGTGAATCCCCTCAGCCTCAGAGATCTTAAACTCCTGGAACTCTTGCTTGAGCATAGACTTTCTCATTTTTCTGGACTCATCATTCCCTCCAAATCTGGCTTTTACAGCACGCCAGATCTGTCTAGCATCATCCAGGTGATGGAAATCACCCATATGATCCTCTGGAATAGCATGAAGCAAAAGGGTTCTTGCCCTGGTTTCCCTTTGTACAGCAAGATGTTCATCTGCTGTAACAGGTGGCTCTATATAGATGTTGCCATCATCATCCCTTCCAGTATTCTTCTTGCTGTTTCCATTAAGAATCACATTCCACAGGTTGTAATCACTGTTCGTGATCCAGTATTCCATTCTCATGGCCCAGACTTCATACTCATTTTTCTTTAGGTATGGGAATTTAGCATTGTTGTTGGACACAGTGGTGACAATCTATGTATGGACTTGTGAGGTTTCAGTTTTGGTAGCGTAGTTGTCACCTTCATCATGATTGTCTCCTTCTACCATTGTTAAAAGGGTTTAACGAGGTTGATTTATAAGAAGTTTTCTTCTTTATCAGAGATCCTCACTAGGCTCTGATACCACTTGTAGGATCGAGTGCTTCTAGCTTGACTGAGCTTGGTTAAACCGAGAATCTCTAGGTGTAAGACTTGTGTCTATGCGGAAACTAAACACAAGAATATAAAGAAGAAAATAACTAACAAGGTTTTGATCCTCTATGAATCGGATTATGAACTAAGAAATTGTGTTATTGAATATTGTAATGTCGTACCTAAACCCTAAGCTGCAGGTTTCTTTTATAGGACGAGAAACTCTAAAACAGCTTCTACAAAACGTGTAAAGAGATAACTATCAATCTCTTCCTAAAATAAATCAAACAAACTTTCTAAACATACGGTATAACTAACAATAATACCCGCAGCAATAAACACTATCAGCAGAAACAAAACTATACTATCGGCAGTAATGAACTTCAGCAGGAACCACACACAATCGGCAGGAACCAGCTCATACTACCGGCAGCAATGAGAAATCTTTATTTCCCAAAGATCCAAACATATTATGACAAGTCATGTCATAAAGTAGACACGATAGAAGAAAAAATAAGAACGAGAATGACACGCACTAATATTGTAACATATGCATACTTGGATTTGATGTTAGAAGAATTCTAGAGATAGAGAGAGAGATGAGAGAGTGGGAGTTCTAGAAAGAGAATATGAAGAAAACTTGTGTTGAATGATTAAGAGCTCCAACCCTCTCCTTAGGTGGAGATGGGTATTTATACATACTAACATAGGTGCCCCGAGTGGGTTGTAGAGTGAGCTGACAGTGGGTAAAGACCCGACCCACTCCACAAATACTATAATAACTAAACTAATATTACGTTAACTAAACTAATACTAATAAGCCTACGAGCTACATAAATGCTAAATAGATACTCGGGGTGACCGAGTCTTCACATGAATATTTATATTCCTAACAATCTCCCCCTAAGGGAGGTCACCCCGAAAATAATATTTTGAATTCTAGCATTCTATTACATGATTGTAACTTCCTAGCTCGTAGTCTTTGATTCTTTAAATTCTTTACTCTTTGTACATTCAGCAGTGATCTTTTGATGACCATTCTTCTGTCTTGGATGATCTTTGGTGATTATTTGATGTCATCATCCAACGTATGTCTCCAGGTCATCTTTTAGCAGTATGTCTCCATGTGATGTGGTACTCTTTGAGCCGACATGCTCACACTATTCTGGGTCATGATTTTCAGCATCAGAGTTTGCAGAAGCAGTGTTGAAGGTCTTTTAGTTTATCATGACTTCTTTGAATACGATGATGGTGTAGTGTGAGCATGTGGTAATGGATTGACATCTTCTCAGCAATCAGCTGCAACCACCAGGTATTCCTGCATACGACAGTTAGCAATAAAACGTCCGGTACTTACAGGTTCGGACTTCGAGATTTTTAACAGCATAGTGTGAAAACTCTCTCTAATCCTTACCAAGGCCGTTCCTAAATCGAAAACCCACAGAGGGCTTACAAGATCTACCGTAGTAAATCAACGATTAGGTGAGTCGCTGGAGTTCACTCGACAACTGTAGACCGTTTGAAACCGCCGCGACCACTAAGCGTAATCCACAAGGAATTACCGAAGTGACCTGCTTTCAGGGCTGTTTGATGTTGACCCTGGCAGGAATTTCCATTCAATCACTGAGAATTACATTTGTAAATTCCCTCATAAATGTTCTGGCAGATTGCTAAGATCTGCGTAGGACTCATAAGTTTACAACTGGTGTCTTTAATGTTGGACAACCAGTGTAGAAGTAATACGTATTCCTATGAGATCTTATGATGCATCTCGTGGCTCTAGACTCGATAAGTGCAATTTTGGTAGTCGGAGACTGGAGCGGTGTCTCCTATTTCAATATCAACATAACTCGTAATGAGCGGTTGATAGATTATGCAGGGTACCCCGTGAGAATGAAACAAGTCCTTTTAAGAGAACTTGAGTGGCTTAGAAGGTTTAGTGCAATGTGTCACTGGGTCCATGACATCTTGTCTTCAATATCGGTGTTACCTTAGTAACAACCAGTAGCATATGAATTGAACCCAGTTTCTGCCCTAAGGTTGAGTAAATGGAGGGCTATTTCTTTTCACCCTTTCTCATTTCATTTCTTTTTTTTAATTCTTCAACCCCTTCTTTCTCCTTTCTTATAATACTCCTTTTTTCATGATCATACCTAAGGACTTTCTAATACTAACTATTCGGAATTATCCCTGGGTAGATCCCTCCGGCTCTGGAGAATCATAGGACGGTCTTCCTAACCTTAGCCACCTTATAACTTCATGACTATCATATGTTGCCATTTACCAAATCCTTGAAAAATCTCTCAAAGTGTTTATGATTATGAAACACTTTTTGCTAACACTTTGAGAGTTTTATACTTTTCAAATGCTCCCCTCAACATGTACTCGGATGATTTTATAAATTTGTACATGTAGGGTGGAGTTCGCACTTTTTGAATTGATCCACTTTCAGTGAACATGACCGATTCGAGACACGCTTACATCACTAGTTATACTAGCTTGAAATTATTACCCGGCCTGGTCAAGTCCACATAAAGTTTCTCAAAACGGTACACTCTACTCAGACGCATCCTTTTTGAGACACGCTTACATCACTGGTTAGACCAGCTTGAAATTATTACCCGACCAAGATATGTCCTTTCGATTAATGACAGTTTTTGTTTCGTCAATTCATTAGTGAAGTCTGAGTCACGCTCACATGAAATGCCATATCCTTTTTGTCACCACAAACCGTTTGCTCCCCCTCAATATGTGCATCGATATATGAAAGAGTTTAGCACATATGGGAGAGCTTACAGTTAAGTCCAAAGAATCACATTTTCATCAGGTTTCATATTTAAATAACATTCTCTCCCCGATCAAAAATTTAAAACCTTTTGAGATTTGTGATCCCAATTGATTTAAATAAGTTAGAAAATGTGGGAGAAAATGTGGTCAGGTTTACTATATTCTGATGATGGAACATACTATGCTCCCCCTTAATCTAAGAGGGAGATTCACTGTTGATAATGCACAAAGTGACTGTTATGACACAAATGATATTGACCTTTTTGCGCAGACGATGTGATCATCCGCTTCTCTGAGGGAGTCAGTAGTCAACATCAATTATCCATCCACCAACAAAACTTTCCCAAATATTGTAGATCCCCACTTGGCGAGACCAGAATAAGTGATCCTTTGTTTCTTCCAATGTGCACTCGGTAAAGCAACCACAAGTACATAAAGGAAAATGTTGGCTAAAACGTTAAAACGGATAAGATTTTGGACATAGAATGTCAAGTGATCACGGAGTTTATTTGGGATCCCTTATTTGAGATTGAAGTTGACTTTCACAAAGGTGTGATCTTATTTTATCTTGAAGTCGGGGTTGGTTGGATGCATGACTTTCAATGATAACTTGCTCGTGCTTAAAATTTATGATTGGGTCTTGGACTATCTAGTTATACCCGATGTAAGGAGTTGCAATGAAGTTCTCACGGGTTATAGCTATCACTTCAAGGAGTTACATTGTAGTGCTCAGTGTCACACGCATATGCAGATGTGGATAGTCTCAAGAGGTGTTGCACTTGCTTTGGCTCTTTGTTGAGTATGTAGGGGTACTTAGGGGTTTTTTCTTCTGCATCGTTCTTCAATCATCAATAGTGCAAGCTGACCGGATCTAAACACACACGTTGTGTTGGGGATACTTTGAGTATATACTTGATAGCACGCAGAATTTACTACCAAGTACTAAGAAGAATATGTGTTTGGTGATTGTGTAATCGTATGAATGTAATAGTAATAATAAACAAGACAATTGTATAAACCAAACACTTTGCTTTCACTATATTGAACGATTAAACGTGAAGCTCTTAACAATGCTTGTTCGTATATGAGATATGAATATCGATTAGGTATTAGATATCTCAAACCCTAACTGAGGATCTCTTTTTATAGCACAAAGTGTCCTTTACAAGTAAACTATATTCATATCATTCTATACAAATAAGATATACATCATATCCATTCCATATTTATCTTCATACGGTTTCACCTTGATCTTGTAAGTAGTCCTAACTTTTCTTCATCAGCAGTACTAACTGTTCTTGTATTCTTCTCTTCAGCAGCAGTACTAACTGTTCTTGTATTCTTCAACCGTACTAACTGGTTAATTTTAATTCCCAACACAAGCTTAAGTAACAAATTTGGGGAATTCTTCGTCAGTTTCAAGTTTGGTATATCGGGTATGCTTCATCAGTTATCATGTCAAATAGCCTACTTAAGGGTTGGTAAAGATAGTCAGAGAGTGTTTTGGTAGCGGTTGATTCTCACTTGATCCACTTGAGCCAATTTTGTTCGTCTCACAAGATCTCAAGAATATGTGCGTAAAATGTGTTGTTGATTCTGAGGTATCAAAACCAGCAAGGGGGAAGGGGACATACATCTGAACGCACAACGAGTATACGTGATGAACTTTATACTTCTTCTTCTTAATTGAAGTTATTCCGGGAAGACAAATGTCATAACCGCAGAGAAAATCAGTGTTTTGACTCGTAATGTTTGGGTGTATTATTCCAACTACGTAGGGGAAGAGAAAGTCAGTTTCTGATGATAAAAGAGGTACACAGTTGTATGATAATTCCTATGGGTAGTCGGTATCCTACTGAAGGAAATGTGTTCATCCGGGACTTACTTGATTTCGGTGCTTCTGTGGTACTGTCTTGGTGTTATCATTTAGACTACATACGGGATAAGTTGCTTACACTTGAGACTTAGGTGACTTTGGTGTAACAATTCTCATCTGCAATATCCTGAAGGGAGAAAAGGGGATTTCCGGGTCTTAATTGATCTTGATGTTACTTTTTCGACTTTATTAATGGGATTGAGTGTGTACTTCGGGTTTTTGGGCTTCATACAATGAGACTAATTTCATCACTTCAACTACTTGGGGGAAGTGGTCTCTGGATACTTTCGGTATGCATTCCTTCAGTCTTCAGCAGGAAGTAATGTGAGAAGAATTATTTGATGATCCCCTGAACGGAGAATCACGACGATTATTCTTAAAAGGAGCAGCAATATTTGATGTGGTTTGCTACGGTTTACGCTGTACACTTACCTTATGTAAGCTTGAAAGAGAGCTTTGAATCTGCTCAAAAAGAAGATTGTCGATTTGGGGGGAAGCTGTAACACCCCCAAAATCATAATATTCGCGGAAGCATACAGTTAGGGGCGTTACGGAAAAGATAATCACAACACAAGATATAGGGAACGGATTAAAACTCCGTTTTAAAATATAATACATAAATTAAGTCATGTAATATTACATAAAATCCATTTTGATGAAAGTGTAGCCCATTAAAATTATAAAGGTCCAGATGTCAAAGTAAACGCAATAAAAACATTTCCATCATTTATTGTGACCGATGCCTTGCATTGCACCGGCTAAACGCAGCTCATTTTTCTGAGAAAAACACGCTAAAAGTCAGCTAACGCTGGTGAGTTCATATGTTTAAATAAATAGCACACATGGACCAATAGCAATATCATAAAAACAAATCAGCAGATACACACTATCAGTAATGCAAACACAAAGCCTCATCATACCGAAACTAAGACAATGCAGCACGACTAGCGTTATCAAAATAAATAAGGGTGCCCGCGAGTGTTAATCCCTAGACACCCGGCTAAAAACCCGAATGGTATACGTTCGCCTTGGCTATGCCGAGCCAACCGAACGGGGACGTCACTCCCAATAGATCTATTTATAACAACCGGCTTCCCATCAGGAATTAACGGCAGATGATAGTGGACACAAAATGGGATTTAGTAAACTTAGGTTTCTGCATACTAGTGTGATCTTAAAAGCAACATCAATTCTGATCCATGAAAACAGTTTTGCATGTTTCTCACCCCAAGCTTATAAAACCAAAAATCGTATAAAAATATGGGGCTATAAACTCACCTTTCAAATACAGCAATTCAGCAATCAATCAAAATAATGCAACCGCGCCGATCAGCACCCTAAATTTGTACGGTAAGTCTTAGCAAAACGTTCGTGTCTCAAGTGTCTTTATTTCATTTGAAAAGTTTTACGTTTGACCTGTGCTCGTGTATTTCTTGCTTGCTGTGTGGTAAAGTATATTTCGAAACAATTTGTTTTCATAACTCTTTGGGGGTAGCTCATGGTGAAAGTGCATGGTGGGAATACGTAACGGAACATCCGTGCTAGTATTCGCGATTTAATGTGCATGTGTTATATATATATATATATATATATATATATATATATATATATATATATATATATATATATATATATATATATACTCATACTTTACACACATATATATATGTACTTTATAAATTTATTTCTCATACATTGAATTATGAAGATCGATTGAATACGTTTTTGAAGAATGGTTAATAAAATATAGTTAGCGAAAAATCATTGTGTTTGAAAACATCGTTTATTATAAGAAAACATGTTTTGTTAAGTAATTCCATAAAGTTTTCTTAAGTTAAGCGTTTTCACAAAATATTCTAAGTGTTGGATTTTTAGAAAATTTGGGCATGACCCATTCGTTTATACAACGTTTCCATTTATCTCACGTGTTGCAAACTTTACTCAAATACTTCGCTAACTATTTATAAGTGCAAAATACTTCTAGTGACATATATGTCAAGTGTCGTGAATATATCTTCGTCGTTATATTATTCGTTATCTTCACTTTTAAATATTTTCACTTGATTTCGACACAAAGTCAATATTTCTTCAAAAGTCAACAAAAGGTCAATCTCAATATCATTTTAGTAAAAATGTCAATTTTTACCCTTACGGAGACTAAGCGTCTCAAAACAAGTCCAAAAATAGTTATCGTTATATTTCTCGTTTCATTAAACATTATTAACTTCGGCGGGTCGGAAAATATTCCAAAAATCAAATTTATAATTTTTATAGCTCCTTGGGCCGAAAACCATCTAAAAGCCCAATAACTCATTTTTAGTCCAAAACACATTTTTAGTTATAACGTATATATCGACACGTTACTAAAAATCATTTTACTCGCTCAACGGGTTCGTTTGGTCAAAAGTCAAACTTTCAAAAATACTTATGGGCTTTGGCCCAACAGTAATTTAGTGGGCTTTTTGGCCCAAAAATTCATTTGGTCCAATTTGTATTTATTTGTTACTTATTAGCGATTATTAGTTACCGAATACACTTTTTACTTATCAATAAGCTCTTATAATTAAGCCCTTTAGTCAAAAGTCAAACTTTGACCATGTTACTGTTCATTCGACCCATATATTGCATCTCAACTTATTTTCACCTTTTTAATAGTTATTTTTAGTAACTTATAACTTATTAAATAAGCCAAACTAAATAAGCACTTCACTATATTTTTCCACCTTTTCACCATTTGAGCTAAAATTTTATGTTTTTCAAAACCCCAATAATCTCATATTTTTATTTTAGGCCGAACCGTATATAAGCTCAAAAATTCATCATAGTGCTTAAATTAGCGTAAAAACCGTAACTAATGTTTGTATTATCAAATAAGCACTATATGCAACAAGATTTACCACACAAGCAAGAAATCTATAAACTAACTCATATACTAAAAAAATCGAGCACTATATCACCTAGATCAAACCATAGCTTAAATCATATTATCAAAACATACACATTTAACACTTTCAAACATCACTATACACCAAATAAACAAGAGATTAACAAATTTAGAAAAATTTTATAAATCCTTACAATGGTGATGAAGTGGTACGTGTGATTGGAAACCAAGAATACCCAAAGCCTTGCTAATTTTACCCAAATCAAGCTCCAAATAACCCAAAAACCTTAAATACCATTCTTGATGTTCTTGAAATTTAGAGAAAATTTTGGATGATCAATAGTGTGTGTGTGTCATGTATGGTGTGGATGGTGGTATTAGAAGGTTAATCTAGGTAAGAATTTAAGATAGAATTGGAAAATCCTAAAAGTGTTACACCATATATAGTAAAAATGAGATTACATTAGGATAAATGAGATTCTTTTGTATTTTGTGGTGGAGTTATACATGAGGTCGGTTTTGAGGCTTATTAGGGGAGGGTAATTTAGTTTTTACTCCGCGTTGGAGTATCGTGTGTCGGTTTGAGCTTAAATATTACCGTAAAATCCTGGTTTGACGTTTTTGGACACGATTACGTAAAATAAAGTTTTTAACCACATTTTTGTCAGAAATATAATAAAATGTCATTACTGACTCAAAAACATATTTATTTCACTATTACCATGTGTACTGTGCTGTCGGTACGCGTGTGCGGTTGTTTTTCAGAAAAATGCGATAAAGTTCTCAATTAATTACGAAACTTGTCAGTAACTATCAGAAATGTGATAATTTAACTTTACTAACAAAATAAACTTTTCTGCAGTGACTGTAAGCTACAGTATGCTGGGACAACTCCCGAAAATGCTCAAAAATACTCAGAAACATGCAAATGCGCATAGAAATGCTTAGCTTAAAAATAATTAATACTCATATAATATTAATTAACAACGTGAAAATTACCATTTGTCATAGAAGCTATCACAGCTTCACATTGAGAAGTCTCAACTTCAGGCGGTTAATCAGGAGCCTCGAAAACTTTAGTGGTGAAAGTTTAAGAGATGTTGACAACAGACTTCCACAACGTACAAGAACGATATCCTTATTTTGGTATCCATGTCTTCATCCTCTTAAACTGAATAATATAGCTTGTACATATCTTAAACCAAGTTGTAAATAGAAAATTAATAAACCAGAAAAATGTAAATAGAAAAATATAAAACCAACAAATTGTAAATAGAAAAGCTTAAACCCAGAAAAACCATAAAAATTGAAAATACCAAAAATAGTTTCCTCTAGGCATGTCTTCTGTTTATCGATAACATTTACGGTCTTAGAAATGTCATTCAATAATGACACGGGACTTTAAATGAAGCTCGAGCAGAAGTTAAAATGAATTGTTAAAACATGTCATGATGGCTTGCTATTACTTTAGATAGCAACCCGCGTTTAAAAATGGGGAAAGCACGTCGCAAAAAGACGGCTGTTCCTCCCACTGGGTGATGTTCACCCGGGCATGGATTACTTTATATCAGTGCATTCCCGACTTAGTGCACGCTTCAGTGCATTATTTCTTGATTAAGAAGAGAAGTCTTCTTTGTGTACAAATAGTTTTCATTCTATGATTCTTCTAAAAATTATTTGTGAGACACATGGTGGTAACATGTTGGTTGAAATTCCTTCAGACTTGGATTGTGCATAAAATTTGTTACTCAATCAATGACTACAGCTCTTTAACTATTATACGGGTCATTGATTGAGGGGGAGAGTGATTTAAAATTTTATATCATCAAACAGGTTTCTTGGTTATCTCATAATTGTTAGAAAAGGTTTTGTAGTTAATGGGGTATTAATTGAAGAGGATCTTACTAAGCTTTATCTCAAATGGCCAAATGTGTTAGTTGTTAAAAAGTTTAGGGCATTATGTGCAATTTGCTTATAGTATCCTAGCTTTATGTATCTATAAGGTTCATTTGTGTCACTCTGGAATCCTCGTTTAATCCCCTAAATACTTTAAAAACCAAAATATAAAAGGAGTTAGAAAACCCATTGTGTTTGATGTTCTTGAATACTCCACTGGCATTTGTATGATCTGAATGAATGAGTTTTAAATGTTGATTGACTTTTGTTAGTCGATTGCTACTTAATTGTTGTTGATTTAGTGCATGTGCACTCAGGATGTGCTTAGGTATATAGCTATCATGTTAGAATCTTCTCATTAAGATCCTGAGTTGAATGTTGAAATATTTGTGAATCGCCATGTTCATGATTGCTGATTGCTCTTCATGCTAGATAGCGGTTTGATGTATTTCCTGACTGTGGTTTGATTATGAGATGAATTTTGTATTATGAGTTGGCAAGATGCTATGTGGTAGCAATTAATGAAAAGTGAATCTGTATGTATGTATATCTGTGTTGATATTCTTATGCAGATTTCATGGCCAATATGAATTTGCCAGTTCCCGCTCTAACCATTTGATCAGATGTTCAAACTCTATTGACTGGCTCTGAATTCACCACAACAACAACATCGGCAACAACAACAACACTGTCTTCACCTCCACCACTTTCATTTCAACAGACCAGTACTTATTTTGGCGACACCAGAATAAGTGATACTTTGTTGAAATAAAGGTGGCGGTGGTGATGACAGTGTTGTTGTTTGCTGTTGCTGATGCTGTTGTTGTAGTGAATTCAGAGCCAGTCAATAGAGTTTGAACATCTGATCAAATGGTTAGAGCGGGAACTGGCACATTCATACTGGCTATGGAATCTGCATAAGAATATCAACACAGATATACGTACTTACAGATTCACTTTTCATTAATAGCTACCACATAGCAGCTTGCCAACTCATAATACCAAATTCATCTCATAATCAAACCACAGTCAGGGAATACATCAAAGCACTATCTAGCATGAAGAGCAATCAGCAATCATGAACATGGCAATTCACTCATATTTCAACATTCAACTCAGGATCTTAGGAACAATATTCTAACATGATAGCTATATACCTAAGCATATCCCGAGTGCACATGCACTAAATCAACAACATTTAAGCAGCTATCGACTAACAAAAGTCAATCAACATTTGAAACTCATTCATTCAGATCATACAAATGCCAGTGGAGTATTCAAGAACATCAAGCACAATGGGTTTTCAAACTTCTTTTAGATTTTGGTTTTTAAATTATTTAGGGGATTAAAAGAGGATTCCAAAGTGACACAAATGGACCTTCTAGTTACATGAAGCTAGGAATCTATATGCAAATTGCACATAATGCCCTAATCTTTCTAACAACTAACACATTTGGCCATATGGGATAAAGCTTAGTAATTTCCTCTTCAACAAATACCCCATTAACTACAAAATCATTTCTAACAATTATGAGTTAACCAAGAAACCCGTTTGATGATATAAAATTTGAAATCACTCTCCCCCTCAATCCAAGACCCGTATTCTAGTTAAAGAGTTGTAGTCATTGATTGAGTGACAAATTTTATGAAAAGTCAAAGTCTGAAAGAATTTCAAACAACACGTTACCACCATGTGTCTCTGTAGCAACCGCCAATTTCCCAGGTCCTTGCGTGACTTTAAGCTCAATATGATATACTTGTTTAGTTTATGTGTTCTCTATTATGTGTGCTTGTGAGCTAGACCGCACAACGTGAGTTAGCACAATAGAACTTAATAATATGAGAAATGACAAACTTTGACGCGTTAAAATGAATATGGACATTATATATAGTCAATCTTATCAGGAAAAAAATAAATAAAAATACCGACACCCCGAAGAAATGACTTAAATTTTATAATTACGGTTCGGAGTCAATAACCTTGTTCTAAACCAGTTTTATAAAAACATTTTCAGAAAATATAACTTTGTAGTTTTACCAAACCGAGGGAACACATTTAAAAGTTAGCCCAACGGGACACGGGGTACACGGGTAATAATAAAATAATACTTATCCCTTTATACCTAACCACAACCATCCACTACTCCCTTCATTATCTTTTTATCAGTTTTTTTTTTTTTTTTTTTTTTTTAGACTAGTCACTTTCCATCTTTCTTTTCTCTGCTTCTCTTCTTCCCAAAGTCACGAGGCCTTCTTGGAGATGACAACCTTTGCTCAAATCTGACCCTTCACGAGAAACCCACCAAGAAAGCTTGGTCAAAGTTACACTCTTTCTTCCCTTATAATCTGTTCGAACAACATGAGGGGACACACAACCCATTTTCATCACCCTACCAAACCCTTCTCCTTCTCTTTTGCAGCCGCCGCTCCCCAAGAGACACCACCAACCACCACACCGCCACCCTCACCAACAAAATACCACCAAAATAAACCTTGAGATCTCCTCTTCATTCCTACGTGATTCACGCGCCAAGAAACCATCTCCACCACTTGCTGCCGCCGCTGCTACGCGTCTCCGCCGCTTCCTCTCGCTCTCTTCTCGTCATGGTAAAACCGAGAAAACTATTTTTGTTACTCATTATTTTGGTAAACCGATTATAATTATTTTTGTTTTTCGTGGATTAAAAATTTATCACATTAAGTTACTATTTTGTCGTGATAAAAAAAAAAGAAGACTGGATAAGACTGATAATATTGAGTTCGTGATTAAAGACCAGCATTAAACGTTTTGCTTTTGTTGTGTTTCGTGTGGTAAGAACCTAAAGGGCGTTTGTTTGATTATTTAGTCGTGGGCCAGTTTTGGATATAATGTTGTGTCGTAAGTTTGTTCTAAATCAAAAGTGGAATACGAGCTTGTTTGTTTGTACTCGACTGTGTTCGAGTGAGGTTTTGTAGTCGCGATTTGGTCAAGCTACCTAAGTGAGTGCTTCGTCTTTGGTCTCGGCATAACAGTAGACACCAAGGAGGTGTTTGTGGTTGCATTGTGTTTTGGTCTCTTTTGTTTATTTGAGTCTCGTTTGGGTTGTTTTCAGGTCGATGAGACACCCACACAGGGTGTTTGGTTAATTCCAGTCGAGTAGGGTCGCTTACGGTTTGGATTTTACTTTGAGTGTCGAGACTCTAGCTGAGTATTTTGCAATCGGGGTGCATTTGAGTCGTGTTTGAATTCCAGTTTATTGGTGCGTTTGTCACACAGGATGCGTTTTGTTTTAGTAGAGTCAAGCCAACTAAGTTTCAATTTTAAAAAAAACCCACTCAAATTAAAAACGGTTCATTGAATTTCAGAGGTGGGTCAAGCCCACTAAGCTTAAATAAAAAGGGTGACATTAGCTTGGATAAGGTTAACTAAGTTTATACGCATAAAACTTTCGGTTAAAGAAAAGAGTTAAGTAACGTTAATTACTCATTCTGTCTTGGCAATATTTGGTACGCTTCGGATAACTTGGAGTTGTTATTTAACTATTGGATGACTTACATTCATAATGAAATGAATACTTGGAAATGTCTATTATATATATTATGGACAATTTAAACCTTTAATATTATTGGACTAGGAGGCGAAGTCAATATATTAAACTCACGACGACTTTAATATATATGATTCATAGCAAATACTTTTATTAAAATTTTAATAAAATATTTTGAGTAAATCGATGTATTTAAATCTCAACGATTTGAGAAAACTGATTTTAATAGTTAAACTCTTTTCTAGTTTACAAGACGTTTATTTTTTTTACAAACTATTTGGGATATCGGGGTAAATGTCGAAACGTACAAACTGAGTTATTTCATTTGAGATGTTTGTTTGTCGTAAACTTCTAGAGTTGTCTTCCTTGGTGTGAGTTCTCGCCAGTATTCTTTTGACTATGTCGATGTCTCTCCTCTTTGGCGTGAGTTGTATGTCGAATCTATGTCTTCTTACCACACCACACGAAACATTAACACTAAATGTTTACAAACTTTGATACGAGTAATCCACAAAAACTAAGATGTTTATCTTTTGAAACTCTTACTTTACGAGACGTATTCTAAGATAACTACATACGTATTAGGTTGTGCCGTGAGACCCTAGTTGCCGTGAGATTTTAGTTGCTGTTGCGTTAGGCTACCTTTGAGCTGTTGTGCTGTTCTACCCTCTGACATTGTTGTGATATTACATTGCTGGACTGAGGTGAGTTCTCGTAGCCCCTTTTTCAATTATGTTTTCCTTGGGGGAAGATGGTACTCAAATGACATTTTAACTGTTTTTCATGCTGTGATTATACTGTTTTCATGATTTTGGACATTATGTGTGTTGATACAATTATGTGCTACAATTTGTTTGACTGTGTGTACATTGATGCGCAACTGTTAACTCTTTTGAGAGCCGAAACAATATGATAGATCTATCGGGGTAGCTCCCCTCTGTGTGTACTGTTTATGTGTGCAACCATTGTGCAACCGTGGCAGGTTCAGTTGGCGCGACATTATTTTGGTTTTGACATGTGCTTATAATTGTTTAACATGCTCACTTTTGTCCTACACTATGATATCACAGCTCAGTGGTTTTACTTTTAAACCTACGAGCTCACCAACATTATGTTGACGTTTTCGAGTACCATTTTCAGGTGTTATTGAGGCTGCTTAGAAGGTAGAGTATTGACTGGCTTAGCAAGACTTAAGACAAGACCCTCCCGGGTTATATCTCGTGGAGTTGCATTTGATATTCCTTAGTGACGATGTTTAACCTTGAGACTTATATTATTTTGGATCTTTGTACTTATCCCGTTTGTGGGAGTTTGCGACTATCAACTGTCTTATGTTATGCATTTAGTGTTTCTCTATTGTGACACCTTGTGTTCTTGACAATGAGGTCATACCCCGTAAATGTCATTCCGCTGCGCCATTTTTGGGGTGTGACAGATTGGTACCAGAGCCAAGGTTATAGAGAATTAGACGGTTTAACCTAGACTATAACCTAAGAATCCTCATATAGTTTGCATTATAGGAACTACGTGTGCGATTATGCGTATAGTATGATACGAAGTGATGATGATGAGTAAATGCATCATGATGCTATCCTAAAAACGCCTGGCCAACATTTTTACGATAGCATGATGCGGCATGGACTTATCAAACTCATGGACTGTCAGATAGGAAGTTGAGTGTAGTAGTACGACGCGTATACCGACCTATCCTACCTACCTCTTACCCAACGTTTACCAATGTCCTATTTTGAAGAATCATGCCTCCAAGAAGGTCGACTCGAGTTAACCGAGGCATTCCACCATCGAGGGGTGGAAGGACTGGTAGGCGAGGAGGTAGAGCAGATGGTCGCAACACCAAGGACAACGACAACGACAATGTGAATCCTGACCTTTCCGCCATGATCGCCGAGCAACTACAAGCATTGTTACCTACTATCGTCACCCAAGTTGGCGACCACATCAGTAATCTAGGAAACAACAGAAGCGGGAATGACCACGCAGACGATGGCATTGGTAGTGACCACAACAATAATGGCAATAACAGCAATAGTGGCAAGGGATGTTTGTACAAGGAGTTTACAACATGCAAACTAGTGGACTTTGATGGCAATGGAGGAGCGTTGGTGTACACGAGATGGATTGAGAAAATGGAGGCAGTAATGGACATAAGCGAATGTGCAACTCAACAAAAGGTGAAGTACGCTGCAAGCTCGTTCACGGGAAAGGCTTTGACCTGGTGGAACACGCAAATCCAGGCCAGAGGAATAGAAGCCGCCATGGGAGTGAGTTGGGATGACCTTAAGGAATTACTAAAGGAGGAGTATTGCCCAAACAACGAGATGCAGAAGCTAGAGCACGAGTTCTACAACCATGCTATGGTAGGTACTGGTCATGCAGTCTATACAGACCGATTCCATGAGCTTGCTAGACTAGTACCTCACATGGTCACTCCTGAATCCAAAAGAATTGAGAGGTACATCTATGGTTTGGTGCCTGAGATTCGCGGGATGGTGAAAGCGACTAAGCCCCTACCCTTCAGTGTGCGATACTGAAATCTGCAACCTTAACGGATGAAATGGTTAGGAATGGGACATGGTCCAAGAGTGGGGATAAGAGGAAGACCGTGAGCGAGCCAAGTAGGCAAGGAGATGCAAACGGTGATGATAAGAAGGCGAAATGGGGAAAGGGATTTGTGGCAACGAGCTCGTGCTGTAAGGGATATGAAGGTTCTCACCCTAAGTGTGCCAAATGTAACTACCACTACCTGGAGACTAAACCCTGCCTAATGTGTTTCAATTGCAATCAGACTGGTCGCATTGCAAGGGATTGTCGAGCAGTAGCCACACAGGCGACTCCAATTAATGTCATCTACCCAAGGACATGTTTTGAGTGCGGGAGCCCGGATCATTTCCGAAACACGTGTCCTAAGCTGAATAGGGCACAGGGGCAAGTGCAAAATAACCTAAATCAAGCTTTAGTGACTAATAGAACAAACACACATAATGAAAACAATGGCAACCCAGCTCGTGGGCGAGTATTCGTGATGAACGCTGATGAAGGATGCCAAAACTCGAACCTCGTGACGGGTAGGTTCTCCTTAAACGGATATTAGACTATCATACTGTTTGACACCGACATCGATTATAGATTTGTTTCCACTTAGTTCATGCCTCTGTTAAAGGCGAAACCTAGTGTCCTAGCTCTTAGTTATGAGATTGATATTGTGTGTGACCAAAAAGGCAGAAAACGATAAGATGGTTCAAACTTTCACCACCTGGTAGTAAGATCTTGGAGTGCGGAAATGTCACCCGTTCATTTTTGAGCAACCCCAAAACTTTAAACTAAAATTTTCTTTTTCTTTAAAAATAAAAATAAAAATAAAATAAAGTAAGCTTTTTAACAACTTTTAACTTAATTTCATGTCAGTTCTTGTTTGATGAGATGTGAGATTAAGTTTAAAGTTGCTACTTAGCTTAAAATTTTTAAAAAGATTTTGCTCAAAAATGGACGAGGCATTTCATGAAGCCTAATCACTCGATAGTTGCTGTAAAACCGCCTATTTCAGTGCGCCTGGTAGGACGAGCAGAAACCTAGAGATACCTCGCGTGCTTAAGACTTTCGTGAAGTACTTCGTAAAGACCTGACATGATTCACCTCTCATTGACGAATTGAGCTTAACTCCCGTAGCGGAACAAATTTCATGATACGCGATATTTCTCGAGGAAAGATTTCGAACAACAAATATTATTAGTTGAGAGTGCACGACACTGATAACCCTAAAACTGCATTAGGAATGATATACAGGAAACTCGAGTTAAAGGATAAGTCCTTTAGTTTGATTAATGCCTCCGTAGTATTCAATGATAAGAAATCTAATTAGAGCGACATACATGAGGAGCGCCTTACCTATGATATCGAATCGTGACAGACGATTCACATCGTGATTTTGGTAGACCCTATAGGACGCATTAGGAACACGGTTAGATTGGAGTACGACCTACCATTCCTAGACCGATGGTCAGGGTGAGCATACTATCCGACATTAAGAGATGGACTTAGAGCATACACTGTTGATTTTGGGAGAAACATGAATGCCCATCTCTCTTAGTTGAAGCTTCTCAACCTTCTAAATCTAAGCTCTATGTGTTTATTGAGTTGTTTATTTGAAAGCGATCCAAAAATTGAGCCAACCTTCAAAAACGTTGAGTTTCTTTTCTTACAACTTGATACTTAACTTAATCCCATGACAGTTCTTGTTTGATGAGTTGTGGAGTTAAGTTAGGTTCAAGTTGTTCTGTAGTTTAAGGTTAGGTCCAACTTGATTTGAGCCTAATCTCATGACAGTTCTTGTTTGATGAGTTGTGAGATTAAGCTGAAATCAAGTTGTTACTGGGCTTAAACTTGTGGTTTAGCTTAACTTCATGACAGTTCTTGTTTGATGAGTTGTGGGGTTAAGCTAGACTTCAGTGGAGGCTCAACTTAAACTACCGAAAAGATGCCTAAGGTTTTTGACGGCTTTACTCAAGGACGGGAAAGCTTGCCTTACTGTGTGATTATTATGTGGTTTCATTTGTGTGACTTCTAGAGGTTAGGAAGTATTGATAGTACCAATTGGGAAGTAGCACCCAGTACTGTTTGGATTGACACCCACACCCTTACTCTCCCGTGTGCAACCAAATCGAAGGGTGAATACTATCCGATCAAGCAGACTCATAGTCAATTGAATTTTGAGGACAAAATTCTGTTAACGGGGGTAGACTGTAGCAACCGCCAATTTCCCAGGTCCTTGCGTGACCTTAAGCTCAATATGATATACTTGTTTAGTTTATGTGTTCTCTATTATGTGTGCTTGTGAGCTAGACCGCACAACGTGAGTTGGCACAATAGAACTTAATAATATGAGAAATGACAAACTTTGACGCGTTAAAATGAATATGGACATTATATATAGTCAATCTTATCAGGAAAAAAAAAAATAAAAATACCGACACCCCGAAGAAATGACTTAAATTTTATAATTACGGTTCGGAGTCAATGACCTTGTTCTAAACCAGTTTTATAAAAACATTTTCAGAAATATAACTTTGTAGTTTTACCAAACCGAGGGATCACATTTAAAAGTTAGCTCAACGGGACACGGGGTACACGGGTAATAATAAAATAATACTTATCCCTTTATACCTAACCACAACCATCCACTACTCCCTTCATTATCTTTTTATCAGTTTTTTTTAGACTAGTCACTTTCCATCTTTCTTTTCTCTGCTTCTCTTCTTCCCAAAGTCACGAGGCCTTCTTGGAGATGACAACCTTTGCTCAAATCTGACCCTTCACGAGAAACCCACCAAGAAAGCTTGGTCAAAGTTACACTCTTTCTTCCCTTATAATCTGTTCGAACAACATGAGGGGACACACAACCCATTTTCATCACCCTACCAAACCCTTCTCCTTCTCTTTTGCAGCCGCCTCTCCCCAAGAGACACCACCAACCACCACACCGCCACCCTCACCAACAAAATACCACCAAAATAAACCTTGAGATCTCCTCTTCATTCCTACGTGATTCACGCGCCAAGAAACCATCTCCACCACTTGCTGCCGCCGCTGCTACGCGTCTCCGCCGCTTCCTCTCGCTCTCTTCTCGTCATGGTAAAACCGAGAAAACTATTTTTGTTACTCATTATTTTGGTAAACCGATTATAATTATTTTTGTTTTTCGTGGATTAAAAATTTATCACATTAAGTTACTATTTTGTCATGATAAAAAAAAAAGAAGACTGGATAAGACTGATAATATTGAGTTCGTGATTAAAGACCAGCATTAAACGTTTTGCTTTTGTTGTGTTTCGTGTGGTAAGAACCTAAAGGGCTTTTGTTTGATTATTTAGTCGTGGGCCATTTTTGGACATAATGTTGTGTCGTAAGTTTGTTCTAAATCAAAAGTGGAATACGAGCTTGTTTGTTTGTACTCGACTGTGTTCGAGTGAGGTTTTGTAGTCGCGATTTGGTCAAGCTACCTAAGTGAGTGCTTCGTATTTGGTCTCGGCATAATAGTAGACACCAAGGAGGTGTTTGTGGTTGCATTGTGTTTTGGTCTCTTTTGTTTATTTGAGTCTCGTTTGGGTTGTTTTCAGGTCGATGAGACACCCACACAGGGTGTTTGGTTAATTCCAGTCGAGTAGGGTCGCTTACGGTTTGGATTTTACTTTGAGTGTCGAGACTCTAGCTGAGTATTTTGCAATCGGGGTGCATTTGAGTCGTGTTTGAATTCCAGTTTATTGGTGCGTTTGTCACACAGGATGCGTTTTGTTTTAGTAGAGTCAAGCCAACTAAGTTTAAATTAAAAAAAAAACCCCACTCAAATTAAAAACGGTTCATTGAATTTCAGAGGTGGGTCAAGCCCACTAAGCTTAAATAAAAAGGGTGACATTAGCTTGGATAAGGTTAACTAAGTTTATACGCATAAAACTTTCGGTTAAAGAAAAGAGTTAACTAACGTTAATTACTCATTCTGTCTTGGCAATATTTGGTTCGTTTCGGATAACTTGGAGTTGTTATTTAACTATTGGATGACTTACATTCATAATGAAATGAATACTTGGAAATGTCTATTATATATATTATGGACAATTTAAACCTTTAATATTATTGGACTAGGAGGCGAAGTCAATATATTAAACTCATGACGACTTTAATATATATGATTCATAGCAAATACTTTTATTAAAATTTTAATAAAATATTTTGAGTAAATCGATGTATTTAAATCTCAACGATTTGAGAAAACTGATTTTAATAGTTAAACTCTTTTCTAGTTTACAAGACGTTTATTTTTTTTACAAACTATTTGGGATATCGGGGTAAATGTCGAAACGTACAAACTGAGTTATTTCATTTGAGATGTTTGTTTGTCGTAAACTTCTAGAGTTGTCTTCCTTGGTGTGAGTTCTCGCCAGTATTCTTTTGACTATGTCGATGTCTCTCCTCTTTTGCGTGAGTTGTATGTTGAATCTATGTCTTCTTACCACACCACACGAAACATTAACACTAAATGTTTACAAACTTTGATACGAGTAATCCACAAAAACTAAGATGTTTATCTTTTGAAAATCTTACTTTACGAGACGTATTCTAAGATAACTACATACGTATTAGGTTGTGCCGTGAGACCCTAGTTGCCGTGAGATTTTAGTTGCTGTTGCGTTAGGCTACCTTTGAGCTGTTGTGCTGTTCTACCCTCTGACATTGTTGTGATATTACATTGCTGGACTGAGGTGAGTTCTCGTAGCCCCTTTTTCAATTATGTTTTCCTTGGGGGAAGATGGTACTCAAATGATATTTTAACTGTTTTTCATGCTGTGATTATACTGTTTTCATGATTTTGGACATTATGTGTGTTGATACAATTATGTGCTACAATTTGTTTGACTGTGTGTACATTGATGCGCAACTGTTAACTCTTTTGAGAGCCGAAACAATATGATAGATCTATCGGGGTAGCTCCCCTCTGTGTGTACTGTTTATGTGTGCAACCATTGTGCAACCGTGGCAGGTTCAGTTGGCGCGACATTATTTTGGTTTCGACATGTGCTTATAATTGTTTATCATGCTCACTTTTGTCCTACACTATGATATCACAGCTCAGTGGTTTTACTTTTAAACCTACGAGCTCACCAACATTATGTTGACGTTTTCGAGTACCATTTTCAGGTGTTATTGAGGCTGCTTAGAAGGTAGAGTATTGACTGGCTTAGCAAGACTTAAGACAAGACCCTCCCGGGTTATATCTCGTGGAGTTGCATTTGATATTCATTAGTGACGATGTTTAACCTTGAGACTTATATTATTTTGGATCTTTGTACTTATCCCGTTTGTGGGAGTTTGCGACTATCAACTGTCTTATGTTATGCATTTAGTGTTTCTCTATTGTGACACCTTGTGTTCTTGACAATGAGGTCATACCCCGTAAATGTCATTCCGCTGCGCCATTTTTGGGGTGTGACAGTCTCACAAACAATTTTTAGAAGAATCATAGAATGAAAATTATTTGCATACAAAGAAGACTTCTCTTCTTTTACAAGAAATGATGCACTGAAACGTACATCAAATCGGGAAAACATAGATATAAAGTAATCCATGCCCGGGTGAACGTCACCCAGTGGGAGGAACAGCCGTCTTTTTGGCGACGTACTTTCCCCATTTTGAAACGCGGGTTGCTATCTAAAGTAATAGCAAGCCATCATGACATGTTTTGACAATTCATTTTAACTTCTGCTCGAGCTTCATTTAAAGTGCCGTGTCATTATTGAATGACATTTCTAAAACCGTAAATGTTATCGATAAACAGAAGACATTCCTAGAGAAACTATTTTTGGTATTTTCTAATTTTTTGATTTTTATGGTTTTTCTTGGTTTTATAATTTTCTATTTACAATTTTGTTTTATATTTTTCTATATACAGTTTGGTATAAGATATGTAAAAAGTATATTATTCAATTTAAGAAAATGTTGACATGAATACCGAGATAAGGATATATTCAGTATGTTGTAGAAATCAGCAGTCAACATCTCTTAAACTTTTACTACCAAAGCTTTCGAGGCTCCTGAATAATCATCTGAACTTGAGCCTTCTCAATTGTGAAGCTTTGATAGCTTCCCCCCCAAACCGACAATCTTCTTTTGAGCAGATTCGAAGCTCTCTTTCAAGCTCACATAAGGTAAGTGTACAGCGGAAACCGTAGCAAACCACATCAAAAATTGCTGCTCCTTTTAAGAATAACCATCGTGATTCTCTGATCGGGGAATCCTCAAATAGATCAGCAGTGTATCATCTCACACTTGAATAATTCTTCTCATATTTCTTCCTGCTGAAGTCTGAAGTAATGCATACCAAAAGTATCCAGAGACCACTTCCCCCAAGTAGTTGAAGTGATGCAATTAGTCTCATTGTATGAAGCTCAAAAACCTGAAATACACGCTCAATCCCATAAGTGAAGTCGAAAACGTAACATCAAAGTCAATTAAGACTCGGAAATGCACTTTTCTCCCTTCAGGAAATTGCAGATGAGAATTGTTACACCCAAGTCAACTAAGTCCTGAGTGTAGGCAATTTATCCCATATGTAGTCAAAATGACACAGACTAACTAGAGGAATCATCATACCGTTGTGTACCTCTTTAATCATCAGAAACTGTTTCATACATCTCTTCCCTCACGTAGTTGGAATGATACACCATAAGGAATGAGTTAAAACACTGATTTTCTCTGCGGTTATGACATTTGTCTTCCCGAAATAACCCTAACTCAGAAGAGGTATAAAGTTCATCACGTGTACTCGTTGTGCGTTCAGATGTATGTCTCCTTCCCCCTTGCTGGTTTTGATACCTCAGAATCAGCAACACATTTTACGCACAAATACTTGAAATCTTGTGAGAAGAACAAAATTAGCTCAAATGGATCAAGTGAGAATCAACCGCTACCGAAACTCTTCCTGACTATCTTTACCAACCCTTAAGTAGGCTATTTGACGAGATGACTGATGGAACAAACCCGATATATCAACCTTGACGATGAAGTAGAATTCCCTGTTTTCGTAACTTAAACTTGCACTAATATTGGAAGAACGGTGTAGAGAATTTATGCTCCAAGCAAATCTCTAAGTACTCAATACCCAACCAAAGTATGAGACATTAACACCTCTTGCGATTATCTACAACGTCATCGGCGTGTGACACTGAGTACTACAATGTAACTCCTTTAAGTGATAGTTAACCAAGTCTTCAAACATTTACCCCGACTGCTAGTAACTAGATAAACTAATTCTTCAACTTAAATCTTAAGCACGAGCAAGTTATCATTGAAAGTCATGCATCCAACCAACCCCGAATTCAAGATAGAATAAGATCACGCCTTTGAGAAAGTCAACTTCAACCTCAAATATGTGATACCTGATCAACTCCGTAGTCACCATTAGATGCCCAACAAGTGAGTAAACAACCAATCAAATGTACTTCGATCCACTTGCTCACACTTCTCCCCCTCAAAAATTGCATATGAGAATGCCATTTTTGATTGAACAAGTGTATATGAGGTTGATCCACTGTTCACACATCTCCCCCTCAAAAATTGCATTTGAAGTTGCCATTTTTGATTGAGTAAATAAACGTCCAATCTGATGGAATTAGATCCACTTGATGTCTGAACGAGCATGGAGCGAGTATGAAGCTTTTTGATGAGAATAGTCAAAAACAAGAAGATTTATCTTCTTCTGAAGATAAAGCGCACTCAAGCATACACTTTTTTTTTCATTGATGAACGGGGCCTGAAGAGTTATCAGCAGACGCCATCATGTCGACATTGAGGACCGAGGCTTGAGCTGATGTGTTCAAACGTCATAGACGATGAAGAACGAGGCCTGAACTGATGTGAACAGACGTCATTGTTGATGATGTTCATCAAGCTTGAATTTCCTGAACCCCTACATCATGAGATATCACTCTTTTCGGCACCCAAACCCTGAGTCTTTTCTTCATAGGAGGGAAAGATGTACTTGCACTTAAGTAAAGACTTCCTGCATTGACATTAAGAGTTTGTTTGCATTTATATGGGTTAGTGATATCTGCATTTAAACCAATTGAGGTTTCACTGTCAACCTTGGTTTTGCACTCAGTGAACATCTTTCTAATAGGTATCCATCTAAGACCAACAATATTAAAAATTCTACCCGTCGGTATCCACCTATAACAAGATCTAGCAGTGTTTGGTTTCTCATGCCCAGTGACAGACATAGAGCAATCGGCCTATCAGGTTTCTGAATACACCTCTTTGGTTCTACGGGCTTGTTGTTGTTTCTAGTCTTAGAGGTTTGAACCTTATCACGAGCATTAACTTCCTTCAGGAATTTTGTTATACAATCATCATGGTTTGCATTAAACACACATTTCTGACAAGTTGAGTAAAAATAGTGTTTGGAGTCAGAAAAGGATCTAGATTTCTTAGAGTGATCTGCTACGGGAATCGCTTTAATCGATACGTAACTACTCTTATAAACAAGCAAATTCCTAGACTTTTCATGTGCGTTTTTCTTAGCATCCTCTAGGTTGTAGTTCTGAACACTGTTTTTATGTCTAACATTTTCCTTTTATGTCACAAATGACACACGCTTTGAACTAATCCTAGAAGAACTAGAGGCACTCATATGATGAGGTTTGGCAACAGAAAATTCCTTTTCACTATGTCTAGACTGAAGTGACTGGTTTTGACAAAACTTGTTTTGAATCAACTTGGGAGGCAAACCGTGGTTTTGAAGATTTTGGTCGTTCAGATCTAAAAGCATTTGGTTGTCTAACAACTAATTGGTTTCTAAGTGGTGGTTTCCCCAAGATTGATGGTTTTGCAAACTTAGTGTTCACATCATTTCCTAACAATTTTCTTAACTCGTTTTTCAACGCTGCAATTGCAAAACCCTTTTCCTGAAGTTGAACTTTGAATTCATCATTTTTGGCAATCAAAGAGGCTGTTTGCACTACAGTCTTAGTTTTTGTTTCTTTGATTGAATCACACAGTTCTTTGCAATGAAGTTTCAAAGTTTCATTTTCAATAAGTAATTCAGCCACTTTATGTTCCAATTCATTATATTTTGTTGCAATAACATCACTGTCATGTTTAGCCTTAACTTCATTACACATATTACACATCTCAACAATACGTTTTTTCAGGTTGGTGATCGTTAAGTTTTTGGCTTCTAGCTGAGCTTTCAAATCGTTTATCATAAAAAATTCACGGAATTCAGGAAATTCCGGATTTTTGCATGGTAGGTTAGTTTGAAGACTTTCTTCCTTTTGTTGCATTGAGATTTCAAGATCAATACAATGTTTTTCAAGTTGTAAAAGTTTGTTTGAAAGTTCATTATAAACTTCTTTTTCAACCATATCATTTGATTTGAAAAACTCAGCCGTAAGCGAAGAACTTGACGCATCATCATGTTCAGCATCCTGATCAATTTCTCCCCCCTTATGACTCATATTTGTTGAATCAGAGGTGATATTGCCATCAGTCTTTTCCAACAGATATGTGTCATAAGTAGGTTTAATTTGATCAGTATGTTGTTGTTCATTAGAAAGAACCTTATGTTGATCAGACAGATGTACCTCAGCAGATGGTACTTGGTGATTTACTGGACTGAGATTTGCATCCACACTATGTGTGATATCAGTCCTTGAGCAGTTGCTATCATCATGCTTATTTGACTCTGTCCCGTTCCCCATGTGTTGTTCCCTTTCATTAATGAACTCCTTAACATTACTCATGAGTTGGAGTAGCATAACTCTGAACATGCCAACCTCGATTCCAGTGTAATCAGCAAAACACTTTTTCGCCATTTGACTGTCAGAATCATAATCCTTAGTGTATTGCAAATCAATGAACACTTGGAGTTGGTTGTTGACATCACACAAGGCAGCCATGGATCTATCTTCAGAAAATTCTCCTTTGTCAAGTTGTTGTTCAAGTTGATCCAGATACAGAATCATTTTGACTGTGAAAGTCTGAACATCTTGACCAAAGAGTGATGCAAAAGCACGTCTGTATCCTCCCAAGAATCCAGGTTGTTCAAAGAGAACCTTGAGGTGTGAATGAAGTAATCGAAAACATTCATTGCAACTTTCCTTTTCATTAGGCAACATAATTAACTGATGGAACTCTTTCTCTTGTGACTTCGAGCACAACAATTCCACATTAGCATTATCAGAATCACACATGTTTATTTGTTATACTGGATTGGAAGTCTTATATTTGTCATTCGTGTCGTACAACTTGAGTATCTCAGAAA
Organism: Artemisia tridentata subsp. tridentata; assembly: GCA_021014915.2. Lineage (NCBI taxonomy): Eukaryota > Viridiplantae > Streptophyta > Magnoliopsida > Asterales > Asteraceae > Artemisia > Artemisia tridentata. The sequence continues at coordinate 292,627,636 of CP139505.1, read as the reverse complement.
TGAAAGAATCTAAAGTGGTAGACATGATGTAAACGTGCACGGGATTTTACAATTCTATGATTTAAACCGAGAAATAGATTCTTTCGCGGGATTTTACAAAAATCAAGAATGAACCGTGAAATGAAAATGATAATGTGATAGTGTATTGAGGGTGATGATTGAATGTTAGACTTTGTGAACTATTGTTTAATTTTGGTTGAAAGGGTTTAAGTGAATCCAGATAACCACCGGAGTTATATCCAATAAACTTGGAAATATCAAATAACTAGCCCGGAAGTTATATCCAACGAACCCGAAAAATTTCACCCAAGATTAAAATTAATCTCGGATAATTGAAGCTCACTCGAAATCGTGGTCAAAAAAAAATCTTCACCCACCGGCAGAGTTTGGTTTAGGTTGACCCGAACACAAGTTGCAACCGGCAAACCGCTATCACCAAACCGCAGACGAAGTCAAACCGCGAGTCCTTTTGGTCAAACCGCTACCGGTACCCGACAAAACAGTCACTTTCAACTGCTAGTTGTCTTTTTCCTATTTTGGTTATAATCCAAACCGCACTCCCAAGATTCACAAAACTGCAACAACAACTTACCAAAATAACACAAACCGCTGCTAAGAACACTATACCGAGAGCCAAACCGCCAGCAAGAATGTGCACCCGATATTCAAACCGTAGTAAAGTAAAAGTTAATCATACAAGGACAGCCACTTTCAACCAATATATTCAGGCACCCACAACCAAGAAAAAACCTTTTAAAGACCTCAACGAGTAGAGTTAGTGAACCAAAATTCAAGGATAAGCAAGTCAACCAATGATGTTCAGTTAAAGGCCTAGACAACTTAAACAGTTAAAGCCCAAAACTCTAATTTATGTGAGCAATCCAACTTCTTAAAATGATAAGGCCCAAAGTATAAGTCATCAACATATGAAAAAAAGAAAAAAAATGTTCGAACAAAACAGATGAACAAAAACAGAAGAATTCTAGAGAGAGAGAGAGATGAGAGAGTGGGAGTTCTAGAGAGAGAAGATGAAGAAAACTTTTGTTGAATGATTAAGAGCTCCAACCCTCTCCCTAGGTGGAGAGGGGTATTTATACATACAAACATAGGTGCCCCGAGTGGGCTGTAGAGTGAGCTGACAGTAGGTAAAGACCCGACCTACTCCACAAATACTATAATAACTAAACTAATATTACGTTAACTAAACTAATAATAATAAACCTACGTGCTACATAAATGCTAAATAGATACTCGGGGTGACCGAGTCTTCACATGAATATTTATATTCCTAACAAATATTCGAATGGAAATGATTCCATAAGATGGGAAGTGTTGGATTTGACCTTTGAGGAAAGGTGGGAAAAGATGGTTTATATTAATATATCGTTTGTACTGACAATGAGATGCATGATATATTTCAAAAGAGAAAAAGAAAATGTGCATGTGATCCTAACAGGATTGTGGGTGGATATCTCTAACGGGGTTGAGGTAACGAAGTTCTAGATTTCTAGTTTGGATGATCCTAGTTGTGTGCACCTGTGAAACTCAACTACAACATCAAATAATCCCCAAAACGAGCCATCAAATAAGCAATATTCAATTGTCTTCTTCAAATAATCCCCAAAACAAGCCATAAAATTAAGTTCTGTTCGAGATCCAAAACTGCTCTAGCAGTACAAACTGTTGTTGAGTAGTACAAATTATCTGAGCCAACAGTACGCACAAAAACCAAGCAGAACTAACTGAGTACGGTAGCAGTATTAATAATGAATGAGAGCAGTACTAATTGTCAGACCAGAATTAATTCACCACAGAACCAGTACGCAGCATCATAAAATATTTTCCTCAATGAGCCCACCAATCACACCACTTCACTAATAAATCTTAATTAAAGTGAATCAATAGTAGCAGCAGTATCAAATAAATTCACTTGACCTTAATGAGTACGAGGTAACATCATACTGACATAAAAGTTAATCAACAACAGCAATATAATATTCTAGTGTTGACCAAGATTACTGATTAATGAAGTGAATTCACATGCACTAGATGCCAAATCACTCCAAAGCTGCTACCTCACTTTGACTCAAACTTTCACCAGATCTGCTCTTTTTCCTTCGAATTTGCTCCATCTCCAACAGTAACAACCTTGTTGATCCTAGATATCAAGAGCCCCCCGCTCTGATACCACTTGTTGAGATCATTTTAGGCTCTTCTAGGATATGTTTTACAAACATCATTGATATGCACAGCGGAATTAACAAACATCAATAATGTTAAACAAGGTTTTTATTCAAGCGCGCTTCATCTTTATTCAATACTAAATAATAAACTAACTACTACATACTAACTAACGTGTACACACACACATTAGTATTAGACTCTCATTGAAGAGTTCTATATTTCTATATCACTTACTGCCACCCTAATACCCTTTATAAATAGGGTTTACAAGAAAACCTATCTTTCACAGGAAGCTAACTAATTTATTACATTAAGTCCTTGTTGTTTCACGTTTCTTTATTTATGCATATGTAGTTTTTTAATAATCAAATCCAATTCCCAAAAAAAAACATATGGGACAAATGAAAAGTGTGTAAAAGTTGATCCAAAAGAGTCTAGGAATGCTAAAAGAACTTCAAAGGACAAAAATATAAATCCTAATGCGTGTGCCTTACCTTCTACAGGATTAGAAAGCACCTCTAGGAGCAGCAGACTACAGCCTAGGAGCAATACAAGGAACAATAGGGTCTCGCCTGTCTCTAAGAGTAGATGCCAGAATAAAGTTGAAGAAGTAGAAGAACACCCTAGGAATTTATCGCTTTGTAATAAGAGACATATATCATCAGAATGTAATCTCAAAAGTACTGTTTCTAATGCATGTAATGACTCTGTTTGTTTAATGTGAAAGAAATATTTATCTAATGATGTTTGTGATGATTATGTTTCTAATAATGTGACTGTTATGCCTGATCAGAAGAACGTTCCAAAGGGAACCAGTGCTAGATCTAGATATATAAAAAGACTAATTGCACAATTTAGGTCAACCACTAGTAGTCAAATGCCTAAGAACTACCTTAAGTATTGTGTATGAAAACCAACGGGTAGAAAGTTTACACTAAAGAATGGCAAATTGCCAGCTGTTCAAATTGATCCAGTAGAAACTTTCTATGAGTGTGATTTGGATATTACCCATAACCCCATGGAACCAAATGTTAAACGGTTTCCAAATACAAACTCTTCTTTTCTTCGCATGTTATCAAAATATGTCTTTGGATCGTCGACTCAGGTTGCTCCATGCACATGACCGGGAATCTAAAGCTGCTGACCAATTTCGTCTGGAAATTTATGGGAACTGTATGCTTTGGAAATGATCATGTAGCAGCTATTCTGGGTTATGGAGATCTTCAATTCGGGAATTACTTAATCACTCGAGTTTACTACGTCGAAGGGTTGGGACACAATTTGTTTTTCAGTCGGGCAGTTTTGCAATGCAGATTTAGAGGTTGCATTTAGGAGAAACACATGCTTTGTTAGAAACTTGGTTGACGATGATCTCTTAACTGGGAATCGTGGCACCAACCTATACGCTATCGACATCAACCAAATGGCCTCTTCATCACCAATTTGTCTTTTGACAAGAGCATGCGAAGCAAAGTCCTGGCTGTGGCATAGAAGATTATCCCATCTCAATTTTGACACCATTAACAAACTAGCCAAAGACAACATCGTCAACGGACTTCCTAAGTTCAAATACACCAAGGAACACTTATGTCCATCATGCGAACAAGGAAAAAGCAAAAGGGCATCATATAAACCTAAAACCGTACCCAGTTCGGAAGCAAAGTTACATATGTTGCACATGGACTTATGTGGCCCAATGAGAGTTGAAAGCATTAATGGGAAGAAGTATATTCTTGTCATCGTCGATGACTATTCAAGATATACATGGGTAAAGTTTCTGAGGTCTAAAGACGAAGCACCAGGCATCATCATCACCTTTCTGAAGCGTATTCAAGTCCTACTTCAAGCTCCAGTAAGGATTGTAAGAACTGATAATGGCACAGAATTCACAAATCAGGAGTTAAGAACTTACTTTGAAGATGTTAGAATCACACATCAGACATCTGTTGTTAGAACTCCACAGCAGAATAGGGTAGTTGAAAGAAGAAATAGAACTCTTGTGGAAGCTCCTCGCACAATGCTGATTTATTCTAGTGCATCGTCATTCTTATGAGCTGATGCTGTGGCCACTGCTTGTTTCACTCAGAACTGTTCCCTAATCCATCCAAGATTTAATAAAACTGAATATGAACTAGTGAACAACAGAAAACCTGATATCTCTTACCTTCACGTGTTTGGCGCTTTGTGATATCCAACGAACGATAGAGAAGATCTAGGGAAGTTGAAAGCTAAGGGTGATATTGGAATCTTCATTGATTACTCAGAAAACTCGAGGGCATTTAGGGTGTATAATAGAAGGACTAAAAGGATAATGGAGACGATGAATGTGAAGTTTGACGAGATTTCATAGATGGCTTCTGAGAGACTCGCTCTAGAACCCGCGCTTAACCCGATGGCTTCTACTTAAACAAGATTAGGACCCGCACCAAACCTGCAGACTTCTGGACACATTAGTTCAGGATTCGTACCTCAAGGAGCTCAATCAAAAAACACTGAAAAACCTTCGGAACAAGAACTAGAAAATTTATTCGAGTTTATGTTTGATGAATACTATGGTGGAACTTCGACAAATGCATCACAACAACATTCCGCTGCACCCGCTCAAAATCATCAACCACCACCACTACCACAAGATGCATCTACAACAATCAAAGCTGACGCACCAACTCCATCAACATCATATACATCTACTCCAGAAACTCCAATTCTAGATATTGTTCTACCAAGAGTTGATGAGAAAAATCAAAGTACACCATTTCAAGAAGAACCAGCACATAATCAAAATGATGCTGCGTTAGAAGAAGAAGTGTTCGAAAACCCGTTTGCAACGAACTCAGCTGAATCATCTTCAAGGTTACCAGAACCATCTAACACGCATACGTTAAACCCAGGGTACCCTTCTACACTCAAGTGGACTAAAGACTATCCAATTGAACAAGTTATTGGTGAACCTTCAAGGCCAGTTCAGACGAGAAGACAACCTGCCACCGACCCTGATATGTGCATCTACATTTGCTCAGTAAGCCTAAAAGAACCAAAGAACATTCGGGAGGCAATGGCAGACAATGCATGGATTGAAGCGATGCAGGAAGAACTTCTTCAATACCAGTTACATGATACTTGGGAATTAGTTCCAAGACCAATTGACAAACTTGTCATTGATCTCAAATGGTTAAGGAAGAACCAAAAGGATGAAGAAATGATTGTCATTCGCAACAAATCTCGTCTCTTGGCTAAAGGATTCAGACAGGAAGAAGGGATAGATTTCAAAGAATCATTATTGCCAGTAGCAAGACTTGAAGCAGTCCGGATTTTCTTGGCCTATGCAACTCACAAAAACATCATTGTTTATCAGATGGACATCAAGACATCATTCTTAAATGGAACTCTGAAAGAAGAAGTGTATGTGAGTCAGCCAGACGGATTCATTGACAAAGAACATCCAGACTATGTCTACAAGCTAAAGAAAACCATTTATGGTTTAAAACAAGCTCCAAGAGCGTGGTATGACGAACTATCATCTTTCCTGATCCAAAAGAATTTCACCAAAGGAACTGTTGATTCCACCTTGTTTACAAGAAAATACAAAGATGACCTTTTGATTGTTCAGATTTATGTGGACGACATTATCTTTGTGTCCACTAATCCAAAACATTCAAAACATTTTGAAAATCTCATGAAAAGCAAATTTGAAATGTCCATGATGGGGGAACTAAAATACTTTCTTGGTTTACAAATACACCAATCCCCTCATGGTATGGAAAATTGTCCATGATGTGAAAAGCAAATTTGAAATGTCCATGATGTGAATAACAGTCATTTCTTCCTCCTTTTTGTTCTTCCATAACAACTTTAGATCAATGACAAGTTTGTCAATTGGTCTTGGAACTAATTCCCAAGTATCATGTAACTGGTATTGAAGAAGTTCTTCCTGCATCGCTTCAATCCATGCATTGTCTGCCATTGCCTCCCAAATGTTCTTTGCTTCTTTTAGGCTTATTGAGCAAATGTAGATAGACATATCGGGGTCGGTGGCGAGTTGTCTTCTCATATGAACTGGCCTTGAAGGTTCACAAATAACTTGTTCTATTGGATGGTCTTTAGTCCACTTGAGTGTAGAAGGGTACCTTCGGTTTAACGTATGCGTGCTAGATGGTTCTTGTAACCTTGAAGATGATTCAGCTAAGTTCTTTGCAAATGGGGTTTCGAACACTTCTTCTTCTAACGCAGCATCATTTTGATTATGTGTTGGTTCTTCTTAAAATGGTGTACTTTGATTTTGCTCATCAACTCTTGGTAGAACAATATCTAGAATTGGAGTTTCTGGAGTAGATGTATATGATGTTGAAGGAGTTGGTGCGTCAGCTTTGATTGTTTTAGATGCATCTTGTGGTGGTGGTGGTGGTTGATGATTTTGAGCGAGTGCAGCGGAATGTTGTTGTGATGCATTTGTCAAAGTTCCGCCACAGTATTCATCAAGCAAAAACTCGAAGAAATTTTCTAGTTCTTATTCTGAAGGTTTTTTAGTGTTTGTTGATTGAGCTCCTTGAGGTACGAGTCCAGAACTAATGTGTCCAGAAGTCTGCAGGTTTGGTTCGGGTCCTAATTTGGTTTGATTAGAAGCAATCGGGTTAAGCGCGGGTTATAAAGCGAGTCTCTCAGAAGCCATCTATGAAATCTCGTCAAACTTCACATTCATCGTCTCCATTATCCTTTTAGTCCTTCTATTATACACCCTGAATGCCCTCGAGTTTTCTGAGTAACCAATGAAGATTCCAATATCACCCTTAGCTTTCAATTTCCCCTGATCTTCTCTATCGTTCATTGGATAGCACAAAGCGCCAAACACGTGAAGGTAAGAGATATCAGGTTTTCTGTTGTTCACTAGTTCATATGCGGTTTTATTAAATCTTGGATGCATTAGGGAACGATTCTGAGTGAAACAAGCAGTGGCCACAACATCAGCCCATAAGAATAACGGTGCCCTAGAATAAATCAGCATTGTGCGAGCAGCTTCCACAAGAGTTCTATTTCTTCTTTCAACTACCCTATTCTGCTGTGAAGTTCTAACAACAGATGTCTGATGTGTGATTCCAGCATCTTCAAAGTAAGTTCTTAACTCCTGATTTGTGAATTTTGTGCCATTATCAGTTCTTACAATCCTTACTGGAGCTTAAAGTAGGACTTGAATAAGCTTCAGAAAGGTGATGATGATGCCTGGTGCTTCGTCTTTAGACCTCAGAAACTTTACCCATGTATATCTTGAATAGTCATCGATGATAACAAGAATATACTTCTTCCCATTAATGCTTTCAACTCTCATTGGGCCACATAAGTCCATGTGCAACATATGTAACTTTGCTTCTGAACTGGGTACGGTTTTAGGTTTATATGATGCCCTTTTGCTTTTTCCTTGTTCGCATGATGGACATAAGTGTTCCTTGGTGTATTTGAACTTAGGAAGTCCGTTGACGATGTTTCCTTTGGCTAGTTTGTTAATGGTGTCAAAATTGAGATGGGATAATCTTCTATGCCACAGCCAGGACTTTGTTTCGCATGCTCTTGTCATAAGACAAATTGGTGATGAAGAGGCCATTTGGTTGATGTCGATAGTGTATAGTTTGGTGCCACGATTCCCAGTTAAGAGATCTTCGCCAACCAAGTTTCTAACAAAGCATGTGTTTCTCCTAAATGCAACCTCTAAATCTGCATCACAAAACTGCCCGACTGAAAACAAATTGTGCCCCAACCCTTCGACATAGTAAACTCGAGTGATTAAGTAATTCCCGAATTGAAGATGTCCATAACCCAGAATAGCTGCTACATGATCATTTCCAAAGCGTACAGTTCCCATGAATTTCCAGAAGAAATTGATCAACAGTTTTAGATTCCGGGTCATGTGCTTGGAGCAACCCGAGTTGACAATCCAAAGACATATTTTGATAACCTGTGAAGAACAGAAGAGTTTGTATTTGGAAACCGTTTAACATTTGGTTCCATGGGGTTAGGGGTAATATCCAAATCACGCTCATAGAAAGTTTCTACTGGATCAATTTGAACAGCTGACAATTTTCCATTCTTTAATGTAAACTTTCTACCCGTTGGTTTCCATACACAATACTTAAGGTAGTTCCCAGGCATTTGACTACTAGTGGTTGACCTAAATTGTGCAATTAGTCTTTTTATATTTCTAGATCTAGCACTGGTTCTCTTTGGAACATTCTTCTGATCAGGCATAACAGTCAAATTATTAGAAGCATAATCATCACAAACATCATTAGATAAATATTTCTTGCACATTAAACAAACAGAGTCATTACATGCATTAGAAACAGTACTTTTGACATTACATTCAGATGATATATGTCTCTTATTACAAAGCGATAAATTCCTAGGGTGTTCTTCTACTTCTTCAACTTTATTCTGGCATCTTCTCTTAGAGATATGCGAGACACTATTGTTCCTTGTATTGCTCCTAGGCTATAGTCTGCTGCTCCTACAGGTGCTTTCTAATCCTGTAGAAGGTAAGGCACACGCATTAGGATTTATATTGTTGTCCTTTGAAGTTGTTTAGCATTCCTAGACTCTTTTGGATCAACTTTTACACTCTTGTCATTTTTCCCATATGTTTTAGATGTGGAGGATACGCAATAGTGGGACTAATCCTATAAAGGCCAGGTGCTATCACATTTGATGATTCGACAACCGCTTTTCCTTTATCAACAATATTTTCTTTTTGATTTGGCTTTGGAAAGGGTGTTGGAGTGACTGTTTTTGTCAAATCATTTTTCACATCGACTTTTGGAACAAATTTTGAAATTGACATTTTTTGTTGAACAACCGGTTTGTCCGAAGTCGATGGTTTTGCAAACTTAGTATCCACGCCCTTCCCTTTTTGACTTTCCAGCTGAGACCTCAAAAGATTATTTTTCTCTTTCATGTCCTTGTAGGCACGCTCATACGACAGTTTGTCATACTTGCATTCCTCGGTTTTTCGATCAAGTTGTCTAAAATATGATATGTTTTCTTTTTCAAGTTTAGTAAGAGCATTTTCATATTTTAAAACAATTGCAGAGGTCTCAGCTCGCAGTCTTTCATCGTCTTCAACAGAATATGTTTGTAAAATGATGGACATAATATCGGTTGACATAGCTGCTTCGAAGAGAGAATAATTAAGGTTTTCCAAAACTTTGATATTTTCAATATTTTCATTAGCTTCCTTCACCAGGGATTTGTGATCCTTGACAAAGTCGGTTGTTTCTTTCAAAAATGCTTGTTCAAATTGAATTACTCTCGCATGGATGTTATTCAGTGGAGTAGTAATTTCTGTTTCAAACATTGTGACTCTGTTGGTACACCAATGGTCACTTCACCAAAAATAGGTGCTGATTTATTTGGGAAACCCGTCGATATGAAGAAATATCAGAGCATGATTGGTTCTCTCATGTACCTTACTGCTAGTCGACCCGATATTCATTTTGTTGTTTGCTTATTAGCACGGTTTCAGGCAAGGCCTACCGAACTTCACCTCCAAGAGGTCAAACGGATCTTTCGGTACCTACGAAGAACCATTAACCTGGGACTTTGGTATCCGAAGGATTCCGAGTTTAATCTAATAGCATTTTCAGATGCCGACCATGCAGGTTGCCAAGTTACAACAAAAAGTACATCAGGTGGAACACAATTTTTGGTTGAAAAGCTAGTAGGCTGGTCATCAAGGAAACAAGATTGTACTGCATTATCAACCGTAGAAGCCGAGTATGTGTCTCTATCTGCGTGTTATGCCCAAGTTCTATGGATGAGGACACAACTCACAGATTACGGCTTTACTTTCGATAGAATACTGTTGTATTGGGATTCGAAAAGTGCCATAGCCATCTCGTGCAATCCAGTACAACACTCGAAGACCAAGCATATTAGAGTCCGCTACCACTTCATCAAAGAGCACGTAGAAGAGGATACTGTTGAATTATTTTTCGTGAAGACAGATTACCAACTCGCTGATCTATTTACTAAAGCCCTTCCAAAAGAAAGGTTTGACGATTTAGTTCGACGAATTGGCATGCGAAGCCTAACTCCTGAGGAGCTAGAACGTCTTCTCGAATCTTCGTGAATATATTATCCAAATAGCTTCGCTGTAAATATTTTTGAAAACCAAAATACCAAATTTGAAAAACCAACAAAAATAAAATAGAAAAATAGAAAATTTTCAAAAATACAAAAACAATATAAAATCAAAAAATACAAAAATATTCTTCTCACGACATGTCTCTCGTATAATCAATATTCTGTACGTATCTAAAAATGTCATTCAACAATGATACGGACATGTACAGATGCTTTAGTACGAAACCCGGACTTAAAAGATGACTTCTGATTATTTCAGATCAGGACTCGTAATTTCAAAAACAAAATAAAGAATCCTTGAGCACATGATCAGGATTTTTCAAAAGATTTTTCAAAATCTTTCACAATATTCTGTGCTTAAGATAACTCCCTTCATACCCTTAAAGTTGATTTTAAACTCAATGCTCAAAAACATGCTTTCTTTAAGGGGGAGTATAAAATCAAGATCAAAATGTTCAGATTTCATGCAAAAACAAATCCGTCTATCTGATGACATCAAATAAGTACATTTTATTAGCATCATGTATCCTATGTATATAGCTTGTTTTGTATTATTTTATATGGGAATTGATACTTAATCGCCTACTTTTGTAATTCTTAGTTATAAACAAGCATTTGGTGAAAGTTAGCTATTATGGACATAAAATGGAGCAAAATGATCAAGATTGGAAAAGTCTGCTGAATTGAAGAGATTAAAGATCATTGCCTGACTTTGAAGCATGCGCCGCATCTGATTTTATCATGTGTCGCATATGAAACTTTGGTCAACGAAGAAGAACCAACTTGTTCTACTCCAGATACGCCGCATTACATTTCATACCTACGACGTATCAGTCTCAAGACTTCACCAAAAGATGATCCAAGATACAAGAGAACATGCACCGCATAAGAGATTGAAGATACACCGCATCTTAAGGCGGTGTACGAATATTCTGGAATATAATAATCTTGGACCCCACGCGAAGTTACCTTGATACGCCGCATCGGACCAATCCGATGCGCCGTATCGGCCATACACAATCCTTACCAAGAAATCAAGTGGAGATTAGAAGCTTAATGAAGAAGTCAAGATTACAAGTCGACACTTGAAGATGCTTTCGTATTTTGGCCATAAAATCTTCATCCGGACTCCGTTTTAGTTGATTCAAGCGGCCACGGAAAGAGAAAAAGGAGATCTACCTGTATCTGAAGGAGATGCGGTGCATCAGGTCTTTAGATGCGCCGTATTGGGAGATGCTCCATATCAGATTTATAGATACGCCATATCGGGTCAGTTTCAGACTTGGAGGCTACGTTTACTTATAGATGTGGCGCATCTAACTCTCTAGATGCGCCGTATCGACCCAGATTTCAGAATCTATAAATACCGAACTCATTAACGAATTAGGGCATCTTTGGGAACCCTTAGGGTCATTCCCAGACGATCACAACCCCTCAAAATAGCAGAAGATCACCCTAGAAGACCTAATTATCCTTGAAGAGCATCTCTAATCATTGTAACGTATTCATTATGCTTAATACTCTATTCATTATGATTATGATTATGCACTTTGTTATAGAGATTATGGGCTAACACCCTTATGTGTTAGCCATGTTTATGATTATTTGATATTTTGATGTGTTTCTAATTCGATTGGTTGCTAAGTCTTCGTTTTAATTACTTATGTTAGTAGTTTGTTTTATTGTAATAGTAAGCTTTAATTCATCAGGATAGATGGCCGGTAGTATGTGACTACGGAAAATCATATGCCCGCCTTAAAATTGTTTTCCCATCAATTAAAGTCTATATGATGATGTCTTTGGTGACTTATATTAGTGCTTTGATAACCTCTGTGTCTATTAGTGGCTTGTGTATGTGACTACGGAATATCATATATCTCCCACGGTTATAACTAACCTGATCAGTTAATAAATAACTTTTAGACATAAGTAATCATTAAGGGTTTACTCGCCGATATAATGAGATCCAACGAGAAAGGTTAAATTAATATACACTTTATATAGAACTAGCAATAAAACAAGTGACAAGCTATTTAAACATAAACACAATTATTAAGCAGCTTTATGTGGATTCCAATTAGAATGGAATCTAGACTCTAGGTATACATGAGGTAGGATGGACCGCGCCTAGTCTTGAGCACCAATCACTGCAGGTCTTAGAACTTATTAAAACTTAATCATATATGAAACTTGGTTAACACACTCTTCTTATCTTTGGTATTTTCTATTGTTTGTTTATCTTAGTTTAGTTAGAATAAAACCAAACCCGTGCCAGTCTCTCAGGCTGAACCCCCCTTTACGTTAGTTTAGGAGAGTCGAATACCTCTAGAATTAGTATATTAGAAATCTCACTCTTAGTGATCGACACCCTACTTACCAACTAGGCTACATTGATCGGGTACACTGCCCGTTAGTGTTGTTATAGGTTAAGTCGGCAAAATATAAATGTAAAACTTGATAAGGAATAATCACCTATACAACGACACATCACTATCTCTCCAAAAGCTTTTCTTTTAATCAGTTAATATAAAAAATATCACGACATGCTATTTTTGAGGGGGAGAAGACGTGATTAAAATGTGAACAAAAATGTTTAATAGTTGAATCTCAAAAGAGCTCAACTCAATTTTACCCTCGAATTGACGAAAGTTAAATGTCATTAATCGAAAAGACTTGTCCTGGACTGGTAATAATTTCAATCTGGTGCATCCAGTGATGTAAATGTGTCTCGCAAAGGACTTGTCTGAGTAGAGTGTACCAATTCAAGAGATTCTCTTTGAATATGACCAGGACGGGTAATAATTTCAAGCTAGTCTAACTAGTGATGTAAACGTGTCTCGCAACGGTCATATTCACTGAAAATCGATCAATTCAAATGTGCGAACTCTACCCAACATGTGCAAAATTATCTTAAAAACTCATACGCAAATGTGAAGGGGGAGTATTTCTGAAAAATGAAAAACTCACGAAGTGTTAACAAAAATGTGTTTAATCATAAACACTTTGAGAGATTTTTCAAAAGGTTTTATGGCATGTGATCAATAAATCTAGGATAATCATCGAGTAATAAGGTGATTATGGTTAGGTTTATGTTCTACCCAAGGATAATTCCAATAGATTAGAATTAGAAGTCCTTAGGTATGATTGAAAAAAGTAGTAAATGAGAAAGGAGAAAGAAAGGGTTGAAGAATTAAAAAAAAAGTTTATGAAAGGGTGAAAATAAATAGTCCTCCATGAAAACTTAGGGCAGAAACCGGGTCAATACATCTGCTATCGGTTACCACAAAGATGATACCGGTATTGAAGACAAGACGTCATGGACCCAGTGACGCGCTGCACAACCCCTCCTAGCCACTCAGATATCTCTTAAAAGATATTTGTTTCATTTCTCACAGAGAACCTTGCATGATCTATCGGCCTCTCACTTCGGGATTTGTTGATATTGAAATGGTGGCACTCTGCTCCATGCCTCCGACTACTAAAACCAAAACGCACATTATCGAGTTTAGAGCCATGAGATTCATTAAAAGATCTCTTAGGACACACTTTCAATATAATACACTTGTGTTCACCAAAAAGGACACAAGGTGTACAAGAGTCTTTATGAGATCTATGGATCTTGCCTTACATATTATGGTGGTTATTTGCTTCAAACGGTCTACAGTCATGAAGTGATACTCAGGTATACTTCAGCGGCTCATCTGAATCATTGATGCACTTCGGTGTATATGTGTTAGCCCTCTTGGGGGCATCCGGTTCAGGAACGGCCTTGGCCAGGATTAGAGAAAGTTTTCACACTATGCTGTTAATGATCTCGAAGTCCAAACCAGTAAGTGCTGGATGCTTTATTACTAACTATGTTTATGCAGGTACTGAGGAAAGACCATTTACCACCATCATATAAATCAACAGCTACATTTCCTCATACTCATACTTATGAAGATCATCCTCAACAAACTTAAGTAAAGAATGTTCAAGACAAAAAGATCAAGTTAAAGACAAAGGGTTACGACAAAGTCAAGAAGCTAATCAAGAATGTCAAGAACAAATTCATTTATCAAGTGAGGAAGACACAAGTAAGAAGTTCAAAGTATTGTCAAGAAGTATGAGTATGTTGGAAGAGGCGACACAACAAACTTGCGATAATTCTGATCCAAGGCAAGAAAGACCAAAAGACATTACAACGAAGATCTCAAAGCATGAAGGAACAAAGAATCAAGACTATCCTACAACGACACACAAAGTTCAAGACAATGAAGACTAAAGACTTAATCACAGTGAGCATCATTTGAATGACCATCCCTTAGGGGGAGATTGTTAGCTTTAATAGAAAGTGATGGTCATTTACGTACTTACAACTTTGTAATGTGTCATAAATTTTATAGTAGAATAGTCAAAGGGCTCATGGACTAAGCTAATATGTTAGAAGTTATGTTATACTTGTCCAATCCATAGTCCATGAGAAAGCCCACATGAAAGCCCATGAGGCGTTTACATTGTACTATATAAAGCACACTTCACCTCATTTACAAGGTGGACGTGTGTATGCTTGTGTGTGTGTTCTTATATATGAAATAAACTTCTCTTCATCTTATACTCTCTTTTATATATACACGACATACATTTCATACATACGATCCATTACTAGCTTTATACGTCTCATATAGTGTGTGATAGAGTTAGATATAAGGGAATAACAGAGTCAGAATCTACACACATGATTACTGCATCAAAGGTGCCAATGCTCAAGTCTGGAGAGTATGAGCTATGAAGAATGAGAATAGAGTAGTATATTCAGATGGTTGATTACTCTATGTGGGAAGTAATAGAGACTAGCAATACTTTACCTAAAACAGAAATTTCTGATGATGGTGTTGTCACTATCTTGCCTATTAAAACTGCTGAAGACAAGGCACAAAGAAGATTGGAAGTTAATGTTGACATAAATAATGCCTAAAAACATTATTCATATCTCTATGTTTTAATGATCACAAAATATAAACACATTAAACATAAACTTATCAAATAAACAAGTATTTAGTTGTAAATCTTCACTTCTACAACTTAATCACTTAAGGTATGAACAAACAAGTGCTTAATGCATTATATGATCAAAGGAACATTTTCTTAATAACTAGATCTTTAATAAAACATCAAAAACATTTCATATATTTTTGAAAAACATTTTTGGTATTAAATAAAAATGTTTAATCTTTTATAAAAATATGAATTCAAATTTTTAACCAAAATCAGTTAAAATGTTCCAGAAAAACCTTCCCCACAAAAGGACAAAACTGGCCAACGTTCAGCAGGGGCGGCCCCCTTAATTTTACTAGGCGGCCCCCTTAAAATTAAGGGGACCGCCCCCCTATTTAAGGGGGCCGGCCATGCTCCAGTAGGCTACAGCTGTCCAAAATTTTCTCCTATAAATACCAGCCTTCTCCTAGATTTTTACTTACCTTTTGCACACTGAAACTTTCTGTTTTAAATCACATTTCATATTTTCAAAAACCCTTTGATCATATAATCTTAAGCTTTGGTTTCTAAGTGATCCAAGCTTCCTTCATCCAAGTGCAAAAGAAGAATACTCCTTCAACAACTAGAGAAGAAGTATTGCAACTTAGATACCTAAGTTGTTTGTGTCATCATACATTTGTATATAAGTTGTGTATTGTTGTTAGATAGTTGTGTGCATAATTGTTTGGGATAGGTTAGTGTGTAAGTAGAGAAGTTGTGTTGTTAAGGTGTGTAAGTAGTGAAGGTGTGAAGAAGTAGAAGTGTACATAGGTTGTACTTAGTTGTGAAGTGTCGTGAAGAAGTCGTGAAGAAGTCGTGAAGAAGAAGGTGTGATTAAGTCGTGTTTAAGTTGTGAGATTGGTTCTAGCTACGATTAGAACTCGACATCTAGCTTTGTGTCGTTAAGCCGGTGTAAGCTAAAGTTGTGTAAGGTTTTCTCCGCCATAAGGGAGCTTGTTGACATAGTGAAGAAACCTCTCGAGTTAGGTGCTCGGGGAGTGGAGTAGGGCAAGGAAGGTGTCCTTGTAGCCGAACCACTATAAATCTCTTGTCTCTCGGTTAGATCTTTCCATCTCTAACTTTCATTTCATTTTATTACCTTACTTGCATTACTTATTTATATTTACTTATATACATATTGTTCATATTGTTCAAGGAGTTGAGATCACATAAATTCGAATCTTAGTTTTAAAAACTAAACAAAGTTTTCACAATAAAATTTAAAAGGACATAAAACTATTCAAACCCCCCTTCTAGTTTTCCACAATTGGTATCAAGAGCCACGTCAAACAAGATTTTTAAAATTAACTGTATTTTAAAACTTGAAGCGATCTATGGAATCTTTAAAATATTTAGAAGGGCAATCTATGCAAAGACCACCACTATTTGAAAGTGATGGTTTTCTTTATTGGAAAAATAGATTCGAAACTTATGTGAAATCAAAGGATCTTGATCTTTGGCATGTTATTACCTATGGTGATTTTCCCCCTATTCAATATAATATCCTAACTAAAATAGATGAAATTGTACCTTTTGAAAAACAAAATGATGATTTAAAAAAGAAACTAGCAAAAAATAATGAAGCTAAAATGGTAATTTATAATGCGTTACCACGCAAAGAATATGAAAGAATTTTTATGTGTCAAACCGCAAAAGAAATTTGGGATTCTTTACTAATCACTCACCAAGGTAATAGTCAAGTCAAAGATAATAAAATAGATCTTCTTGTGCAACAATATGAACAATTTACAATTCCTGAAGAGGAATCTATTGATAATGCATTTGCTAAATTTAACACAATCATCACAAGTTTAAAAGCACTTGATGAGACTTTTTCTAGCAAAAATTGTGTAAGGAAATTTCTTAGGGCATTACATCCGAAATGGCGCGCAAAGGTCACGGCGATTGAAGAATCAAAGAACTTGATGACGTTATCACTTGATGAGCTTATTGGCAACTTGAAGGTTCATGAAGAAATTATAAAGAGGGACTCGGAAACGGTCAAGAGCAAGAAAGATCAAATCAAGTCTCTCAAGCTAAAAGCCAAAAAGGAACTTAGTGATGACGATGATTCAAGTGACGATAGTGAAGACGAAGAATATGCAATGGCCGTTAGAGAATTCAATAAATTCTTCAAGAGACGAGGAAGATTCACGAGACAATCGCGAGATGAAAGAAGATCGCTTCAAAGAAATAAAAATGAGAACTACGGGAAAAGAAAGTGCTTTAGATGTGGAAGCCAAAACCATCTCATTGGCGAATGTCCAAAGCCACCGGGTTATGATTACGAAAGCGCATTTGTTAGTGGAACATGGAGTGATAGCGACAAAGATGAAGCGGACAAAGCAAAAGACGAAAAGTGCATTGTAGCTCAAGCCACCGATGAAATATGTCTAGGGATAAATTTGGAGTCCGACGAATGGATTAAGGATAGTGGATGCTCGAAGCACATGACGGGGAACCGGAAGCTATTCTCCTCCTACAAGGCATACAACGGAGGTAATGTTATTTTCGGTAGTGATTTTCGTGGAAAAATCATTGGCAAATGTACGATCTCTCAAGACTCCCTAACTATTGAAAATGTTGAGCATGTAGATAATTTAACATATAACTTGCTTAGTATAGGACAAATATGTGATAATAAGTGTAGGGTTACTTTTACAAGTAAAGATAGCGAAATAGTTAAGGACGGAAAGGTCATAGGTAGAGGAGTTAGGAAAGGTGGCGTATATGTTATGAAACTAGGAAATAAACCGGAAGATAAAATATGCCTAGCAACCTTAGATGAAAACTCTACATTGTGGCATAGAAGATTAGGTCACGCAAATATGCAACAAATACAATCCCTAGCCTCTAAAGAATTAGTTAGAAACTTGCCTAACCTAAGATATGACCAACACTTTTGCGATGCATGTAAAATAGGAAAACAAGCACATGTTAGTCACAAAGCTAAGAATATAGTCTCCACTACTAGATGCCTAGAATTATTACACATGGACCTTATTGGTCCATCCGCTGTGCGGAGTTACGGAGGTAATCGTTATACCTTAGTAATTGTAGACGACTATTCACGATACACGTGGACTAGATTTTTAAGTGATAAAACCGAAGCCTTTAATAAGTTTGAAATATTTAGTAAAATGATTCAAAATAAATTAGGATGTTCTATAGTATCAATTAGGACGGACCATGGTCGGGAATTTGATAACGAAGTGCAATTCGGAAAATATTGTGATTTAAATGGGATATCTCACAATTTCTCCGCTCCTCGCACTCCACAATCAAATGGGGTAGTAGAAAGAAAGAATCGAACATTACAAGAAATGAGTAGAACAATGCTAAATGAACAATCTATCCCACAAAAATTTTGGTGCCATGCCGTAGATACATCAACATATATAATAAATAGAGTCTCAATTAGGCAAATTTTAGGAAAAACCCCATATGAGTTATTAAGAGGTAGAAAACCTAATCTAAATTACTTTAGGGTATTCGGGAGCAAATGTTTTGTTCTTAATACAAAAGATTACCTTACTAAGTTTGATCCTAAGTCGTACGAAGGAATCTTTCTAGGGTATTCACAAAGTAGTAAAGCATACATAATACTTAATAAACACACTATGAAAGTAGAAGAGTCCTTAAATGTAACATTTGATGAAACTCCACCACCACCTAAGACATTGCCCCTAGAAGATGATGACCTAGTTGAAGAAGAAGCTATTGAGGTTAGTAAAATTAAACCCTTAGGCGATGACAATGAAGATATAATATTAGGTGAAAACGAAATAGTAAATGTTAATGAATCTAAATCACACCCATTAGATAATATAACAGGAAACCTAAATCAAAGAACCCTTAGATCACAAGCTCAAGATAAAAATAACTTCTTTTGTTTCCTATCAACTATAGAACCTAAAAATATAAATGAGGCATTAAAAGATGAAAGTTGGGTTATGGCTATGCAAGAAGAACTAAATCAATTTAAGACTAATGACGTTTGGGAACTAGTCCCAAATCCCATGAACATGACCATCATAGGAACTAAGTGGGTTTATAGAAATAAGTTAGATGAAAATGGAATAGTTACTAGGAACAAAGCTAGGTTAGTTGCCCAAGGATATAATCAACAAGAAGGAATAGATTATGACGAAACTTATGCCCCCGTAGCTAGATTAGAATCTATAAGAATACTACTTGCCTATGCATGCGCCCTCGATTTTAAGTTATTTCAAATGGACGTGAAAAGTGCATTCCTTAACGGTTTTATCAATGAGGAGGTATACGTGGCACAACCTCCAGGATTCATTGACTTCGCAAAACCTGATTATGTTTATAAACTCAAGAAACCTTTATATGGACTCAAACAAGCTCCCAAGGCTTGGTATGATCGATTAAAGGCATTTCTTATTAAACATGATTATTCCATGGGAATGGTAGATAACACTCTTTTCACGAAAAAGAAAAGCCCAAATCTCATCATTGTCCAAATATATGTCGACGACATTATATTCGGATCGACTTGTCAGGATATGTGTGATGAATTCGCCAAAATCATGCATGATGAGTTTGAGATGAGTATGATAGGTGAACTTAATTTCTTCCTAGGATTACAAATAAAACAATTAGAAGATGGAATATTTTTTTAATCAATCTAAGTACATTACCGAAATGCTCAAGAAATTTGGATTAGAAGACGCTAAGCCCATGAAAACACCGATGTCTACGGAAGTAAAACTCACAAGAGATGAAGAGGGTGAGTCCGTAGAAAACACTAAGTATAGAGGAATGATAGGTAGTTTACTATATTTAACGGCAAGTAGACCGGATATCATGTTTAGTGTCTGCCTTTGTGCTCGCTTTCAAGAGGATCCCAAAACCTCTCACCTAAAAGCGGTTAAGCGTATCTTCCGATACATTAAAGGCACTATACACTTAGGATTATGGTATCCTAAGGGATCCGGCATAGAAACCATCGTCTATGCGGATTCGGATCATGCGGGAGACTACGTGGATAGAAAAAGCACTAGCGGAATTTACACGTTCATGGGATGTTGTCTAACATCTTGGTTCTCGAAGAAGCAAACCCACTTTGCTATTTCTACCACAGAAGCCGAATATGTAAGCGCTGGAAAGGCATGTCAACAAGCACTATGGATGAAACAAGCTCTCGTAGATTATGGCATTAGGTTAGATGATGTCCCAATTATGTGTGATAACAAAGGTGCTATAGATTTAAGTAAGAATCTCGTTCAACACTCTAGGACTAAACATATAGAAATACGCCACCACTTCCTCCGCGATAACGTTCAAAAAGGAAACATATCTATAGAAAAGGTTGCATCGAAAGATAACTTAGCAGACATATTCACTAAGCCCCTTAAGCGTGAACTCTTTAACCACTTACGTTTAGGCCTAGGAATGATGGAACAAATTGACTGAATTTTCTGCATCTTTGGTACATTTTTTTTCCAGATGGGCGGACCCCTTAATGTTATAAAGGCGGTCCCCTTAATTATTAAGGGGACCGGCTTGTCATTAAGGGGACCGGCCATCTGTCTGTAAAATTTCTTTTTCCTCCCATCTGAGTCTAGGAATCTGTTTTGCACAAAATAAAAGATTGGGATTTTTTTTTTTTTTTTTTGCATAAACATATTTATAAACAAAACCCAATCTATTTTCTACAAATCATTCTCACATCTAGGAAAACACATGAAAACCATTTTTCTTACATTGTTGAATAATGCTAAAAACATTTTTTTTCATGCATAAAGATCTCACATGAATTGTCAAAGTATATAATCTAATATATACATTTTTGATATTCATATATTGAGCAAAATCAAATCAAGGAGACCTTGGATTGTTTCTTAGGAAATTTTTGCATTTAGGAGTCAAAACAATCACATCTCCACATTTGTTGCATATAGGCACACACTAGAACAAGCTTATTAATCACATCCTCACAATTGTTCCATCACCTATTCCCCATTAGTTTCTAGTGCATTTGCTCTATTACCCTTGCCTTAGATAATTAATTGCCTTAATTTTCTAAATTGCTAGATATAACTTATTGCTTGTTTATCTTATATGCCATGCATGCTTAATATGTTTCTCTATTTCCTCAAAGAGTGGGACTTGCCTAAAACCAAAAGCTCAAAACATAGCCATCCTCACCTATTTCTGCAGAAAAACCCATTTCTGGAACCCAGAAAGGTACCAGATGGGCGGCCCCCTTAATTCATAAGGCGGCCCCCTTAATTATTAAGGGGACCGCCCATAGTTAAGGGGACCGGCCATCTACTGGACGGGTTCACAGAATCTTTTTCTACTTTTTAGCCCTTTTGATCCTGTACTTCCCCAAATTCACAAACACATTCTGTCCTAATCACCCAACAAGCCTATCCATTCCTAAACAACACAAATTATCCACTATAAATAACCCCATATCTCACCACATTCAATCATCCCATCATGTCTTCTCCTATCAACCAAAAACCAAAAACCTCAAAGCTAGCAAGGATGACCTTAAAACCCGGGTGGAAAAGAAAACCTCACCCTCACCACAAGCCCATCACAACTAGACTACCAACACCTCCATCATCATTCATCCCCAACTACTCTCCAAGATCACAACCTCATTCCATTTAACCATTTCACAAACCCTACCATTTTGGCCAAACATCCACATTCATTCCAAACTACTCCCTAAACATCAAACCAACTTCAATGGAATCCTTGAAAACCCTCATCACCTTGGTCAAACATCAAACTTTTCACCCCAATACCATCCATTTCCACCAAATAACCAAATCCCCATTCATGAAAGGCAAAAGCTTCATGAAGAGATTAACCAAATCCATGATCTTAGTGATCTCCTTGCTATGCACCTCACACAACGCAACAAGGGACAACCTTCATCCTCACCTTACTCAAATTGCCTACCCCACTCTCTTAACTTGGATCAAGTTACAAACCACACCCACTATTGCCCTTGTTGCATCTTCCTTCAAAAACAAATCCTCCACTTAAGTGAAGATATTTCTTGGATCGAATATCTACTCACTCGTCCTCATCCCATTCCTCCACTACAACGATATAACATCAATGGATCCGCTCCATTTCCCTCTCCATCACATAACTAAAACCCATCCACATGCTTTCCGCCTCAAAATAAAATCCCTCACCCTTTTGTGTCGCAAGCAAGTCCAATCGCACTCTTTGGCAATATGAGGACTATTAGTATTTCTAGTTATGTTGTAATCATTATGTTTTAAGTATTTTATGTAATGTAATGATGACTCATATGTTATATATGATCATCTTGAATGCATAAATAAATTAGTTGGTTGTTCTAAATATTTTTGCTATATATTTGTATCTTGTGTCTCCTAACTTGTTTTTGCAGCCAAGATTTTCATAGCTCGTTGGTATGTGTTAAATTACACATACCTTTTACCTATTTAAACGGACCAAATAGACCAAAAACCGACCGAATATGCCAAATATATGTTGTTTTTGTGTTTGTGAATATGCAGGTACGGATATCTAGAAAAATGGATAAAAATCAAGAAAAAGACAAAGACGAGCACGGGAAATGGTAAAGAGCTCAAAAGCCGGAACCCGGGAAGAAATTCACGAGTTTGGTTCGAGATATTGCTCAAAAATCACAATGGCCCTTGGATTATTTAATATTGGCAAAATTGGTCCTTTGATTAAATTTGAAGATGTGGCAGTTGGGTCCCCGAACTTACAACAATTACACTTTTGGTCCTTGGTTAAACCTAAATATATCCTAATCCTAAACTTATACCTACAACCGGATCTACTACTAAACCCATCCAAATAAACCCACAAATCCCTATAAACCCACTAAAGCCCAACCAAAAAAATAATAATAACCCAGCCCAACTACCAAAAACCCGACCCACCCACCTTTAAATAAAACTAACCGGGGTCAACTTCCACCTTTCAAGTCAAATTCTCAATTAAAAATCAAACCCAACCCTAACCACTATTCCACCTTCTTCCTAACCTTAATCCCGCGCCATTAAACCTGCTAATCACTCAACCGTCCCTTTCACACTCACTACTGGCCAAAAAAACCACATGGGTGTTGTCTCACCCCGTCCACCTCATCAATCCGAGGACCACTTTGATCCAACGACCAAGAATACAGGTTGTGGGGAGCAAGAAAACATCCAAGGGTCAAGATTGAAGCAGAAGAACTCCCCTCACAAAGAAAGCACAACAAGAAGCCTATATATGTAGCAGTTTATTTTTTTTAGTTTTTTTTCTTGTCCACTTTTCATGTTTTAGAAAAGTTAGACCAATTTTATTTATTGTCTAAATTATTGTTTTATTAGTGTAATGTTTAAATTCTAAGTTGTAATTTAACTTTCAGTTTTGTAGTTAATGAAATTTCAAGCTTTCTTTATGTTCTTAGTCAAACTGCTTGTGTTACTGCTTAATTTCTGTCTTCTATTTGCTTGTTATTGATTTTTATAGGTTCTTGTAGTTTATATGTAGTTCAGAACTTAGATTTTAAGTTTTGCCTTTAAATCCCATTAAAAGCCAAAAATAGAATCAAAGCAGTCGTGCCTTAAGGGTTGTCTGGGTTAAAGGTTTAAATGGGTCAAAGCTAAGTTTCATTGTTAATTTGCACTTCTTGTCAGTTTGATCTAGATTAGGTAATGTTGGAATAGCTTATAGTAGGTTGAGATCAGTTGCTTTGAGGATTTTGCTACAGATAAGTTTGGAAGTTTAGAGTTGAGATTGTGCACTGCTCCCATTAGCTTATTATAGAGATAAGTTGATTTTGGCCTTGTTGTTGCTGTTTTTTTTTTAGTTTAATATAGTAAGTCAATTGAGATTCAAGCTTTAGCTGCAAAAACAACCCCAACCTGCACATTATGACATTTCTCTTTTCTTTTGTTCTTTTTCTAAACTGATCAAAACAGATAAGCATTTTCTGGGCTTATCTTTGATTTTCCAAAAGTTTTTCAGCTTGTGCTTATTTCTTTTATTTCTTAACTGCTAATTTTCTATAGCTTTTGTTTTAGTTTAATTCAAAGTTCCAAAAATAATTTCTTTTCAAAAATCTCTTAAATTCACTAGCTTATCAAGTTTTTTTTATAAAAAAAAAAAAAAAAAAAAAAAAAAAAAAAAAAAAAAAAAAAAAAAAAAAAAAAACAAAAAAAAAAAAAAAAAACAAAAAAAAAAAAAAAAAAGAAGAAAAAAGAAAGGGGGATTGACTGGGATTCGAACCCCAGTCACTCAGGTAATAACCAAGGAGACAAACCATCTGCTCTACAGCCCTTTTGTTACTAAATCATTGCAACAGTTTTATTTAACCAAGTTTCTTTTTGAACTCATTAAGCTGTTTAGCTTTTTAACAGCTTATTCTATTAAGCTGTGTCATATTTGTTATTTTTCCTAGTTTCTTTTCACTTTAAAGTATTTACATTAAATTTTTCAGATTTTTTTCTAATAGTTTAAATATTTTTAATCTTTTAATTTCTTTTAAATAGTTTTTAATTTATAAAAAATTATTAAAAAGTCAAAAAAATATATTTCTTTTTTCTAAAATTTTCTTTTATTAATTAGAACTTAGGAAAATTAGTTTGATACCCGTAGGTTTATTTTTCATAGATTGTTACGTTTATGCTCGTTCGTAGTTTATCGTTTACGTTATTTTAATTTTCGTTTTAGTAGATTTTAGAAACACAAGAAACTCTCGTCTTTTCAAAGCATTTTAATACCGAACCGAAAACGATATCCTCAATTTCACGCCTCGCAGGGAGAACGACCCGGGTACACGCTTGTCCGGTTATTACAATTGGTTGTTTTTGCGTTAATGGTTTCAAGTTGACTTTTCTTCGTGAGAAGTTTGACTTGTGATATCTTTGACCAAATTTAACCATTACCACTCGTCTCCTTGGTGCCATCGAACGAGGGGGAGTAAATATCAAGGGGGAGTTCTCGTCCCGACAAATTTAGTTTCTAAAACTTGTCGGCATAACCTTTTTGATTCAATAAAAAGGGGAAGAAGTGAATATAACCTCACTAAATACTTGTCCAAAAATAAATTTTTGGATTTAATAAGTTTAAGTTTTGTAATAATCAAAAAGGGGGAGATTGTTGACATAAATAATGCCTAAAAACATTATTCATATCTCTATGGTTTAATGATCACAAAATATAAACTCATTAAACATAAACTTATCAAATAAATAAGTATTTAGTTGTAAATCTTCACTTCTACAACTTAATCACTTAAGGTATGAACAAACAAGTGCTTAATGCATTATATGATCAAAGAAACATTTTCTTAATAACTAGATCTTTTATAAAACATCAAAAACATTTTATATATTTTTGAAAAACATTTTTGGTATTAAATAAAAATGTTTAATCTTTTATAAAAATATGAATTCAAATTTTTAACCAAAATCAGTTAAAATTTTCCAGAAAAACCTTCCCCACAAAAGGACAAAACTGGCCAACGTTCAGCAGGGGCGGCCCCCTTAATTTTACTAGGCGCCCCCCTTAAAATTAAGGGGACCGCCCCCCTATTTAAGGGGGCCGACCACGCTCCAGTAGGCTACAACTGTCCAGATTTTTCTCCTATAAATACCAGCCTTCTCCTGGATTTTACTTACCTTTTGCACACTGAAACTTTTTGTTTTAAATCACATTTCATATCTTCAAAAACCCTTTGATCATATAAACTTAAGCTTTGGTTTCTAAGTGATCCAAGCTTCCTCCATTCAAGTGCAAAAGAAGAATACTCCTTCAACAACTAGAGAAGAAGTATTGCAACTTAGATACCTAAGTTGTTTGTGTCATCATACATTTGTATATAAGTTGTGTATTGTTGTTAGATAGTTGTGTGTATAATTGTTTGGGATAGGTTAGTGTGTAAGTAGAGAAGTTGTGTTGTTAAGGTGTGTAAGTAGTGAAGGTGTGAAGAAGTAGAAGTGTACATAGGTTGTGCTTAGTTGTGAAGTGTCGTGAAAAGTCGTGAAGAAGAAGGTGTGATTAAGTCGTGTTTAAGTTGTGAGATTGGTTCTAGCTACGATTAGAACTCGACATCTATCTTTGTGTCGTTAAGCCGGTGTAAGCTAAAGTTGTGTAAGGTTTTCTCCACCATAAGGGAGCTTGTTGACATAGTGAAGAAAACTCTCGAGTTAGGTGCTCGGGGAGTGGAGTAGGGCAAGGAAGGTGTCCTTGTAGCCTAACCACTATAAATCTCTTGTCTCTCGGTTAGATCTTTCCATCTCTAGCTTTAATTTCATTTTATTACCTTACTTGCATTACTTATTTATATTTGCTCATATACATATTGTTCATATTGTTCAAGGAGTTGAGATCATATAAATTCGAATCTTAGTTTTAAAAAGTAAACAAAGTTTTCACAATAAAATTTAAAAGGACATAAAACTATTCAACCCCCCTTCTAGTTATCCACAGTTAATGCTAGAAGTACTCTAAGGATGGGCATTCCTAATGAACATCAATTGACTTTTAATCCTATCAAGGATGCAAAGTCTCTGTTAGCTGCTATTGAGAAAAGATTTGGATGGAATGCTGCTACTAAGAAGACCAGGAAGAATCTTTTGTAGCAACAATATGATAAATTTGCTGCTCCTAGTTCTAAGAATCATGATCAGACCTTTGACAGACTTCAGAAACTTGTTAGTCAACTAGCACTTGTGGAACTAACAATTCCTCAAGAAGATATAAAGAAAAAGTTTCTGAGAAGCTTGTCACCAGAGTGGAATACACATAATGTAGTGTGGAGAAACAAGGCTGATCTTGATACAATGAGTTTAGATGATCTGTATAATAATCTAAAAGTGTATGAACCTGAAATCAAAGGAACATCTAGCTCATCTACAAGCACACAAAACTTTGCTTTTGTGTCCTCCTCCAATATCAGTTCTGGCAGTGCTGATGAAGCAGTTAATACTACTCATGGAGTTAGTACTGGTGGTACACAAGTTAATGCTGCTGGGTCTACAACCCTTGATAACATGAGTGATGCTATTATCTATTCTTTCTTAGCTGGTCAATCTACTAGTCCTCAGATTATGCATGAAGATCTGGAAGAGATTCATCCATATGATCTTGAAGAGATGGACTTAAAGTGGCAGATGAAAATGTTGACAATGAGGGCAAGGAGATTTTTGAAGAAGACTGGAAGAAACCTCAAGGTCAATGGGTAGGATAACATGGGTTTTGATAAGTCCAAGATTGAATGCTACAACTGTCACAGGAAGGGGCACTTTGCAAGAGAATGTAGGGCACCAATGAGTCAAGACTACAAGAATGGAGAGAGCTCAAGGAAAGCTGTGTATGAGGAACCTAAGACTTCTACAACTTTGGTGTCTTGTGATGTCTTAGGAGGATATGACTGGAGTGATCAAGCAGCTGAAGTACCAAACTTTGCACTTATGACTTATTCTTCTTCATCAAGTTCTGATTCTGAGGCATCTAATGATTCTGGTTGTTCTTATAAATCATGTTTAGATACTATTAAGGAACTTAAGGCTAGGAATGAAAAACTAATAGAATATGTAAGGAAGCTAGAGTTAGATAATTTATGCTATAAAGTAGGCTTAAAATCTGTTGAGTAAAGACTTGAATTCTTCAAACAGAATGAGTCAGAGTATGTGGAGAAAGTTAATGTTCTTGAAAGTAAGCTTTATGTTAAAGAGAATGTCATTAATGAACTTACTAAAAGGTTAGAAAGGCTCAAAAAGAAAAAGATGCAGCTTATCAGGAAAAAGAAAAACATCAAGTTAAAGTAAATAAGCTTGAATTTGCATATGAAAGTGTAAATAAGACAATTGAGTGTCAACTTATGAGGAGAGGTAGTGGTATAGGTTATAACGAAGTTCCTCCTTCAATAAGAGGAAAGTATGTACCTCCTATACCTGAATTGTCTTGTTCAGTTGAGTCTGATGATAAGTCTTTAGTTAAGAATAGTAAGTCTAATGAGGAGAAACCTAAGGTTGAAAAGACATATAGTGATGCACCTATCATTAAAGATTTGGTGTCTGATAATGATGAGGAATAGGTAAAGTCTACACCTAAGTTAGAAGGTAAAACAGTTAAGTCTAGTGTTGAACATATTAAGTTTGTCAAACCTAGGTTTGGTGATAAGGTGTCTAGGAAAATTGTTGAATACACTGAGCAACCTAGGGAGTACACTAAGAGGCCAAGAGGTAACCAGAGAAATTGGAATAACATGATGTCCCAAAGATTAGGAAGTGACTTTGTGATGTTTAACAAGGCTTGTTATCATTGTGGTAGCTTTGAGCATTTACAGGAAACTTATTTTTACTTTCAAAAGCCTGTTTGGATGTAACACCCCAACCCGAAAAGGGTCAAAATGCCACATTATGGTGTCAATCAGAACATAAAAACGCAAGCGAAAGACTTATAAACATAATGGTTACAAAGGTGTTCTAATGATAGTAACGAAATACTAACTCTATACATAATGAGTTCCAAAACTGAAATACAAATCCAAGCTCAAATCTAACAGAAGCTATATCCAAGTCTAATCCAGAAGCACATGGGTATCTATCATCAGGATGGTCCACTAAGAGCTCCTATGCACTCGTCACTGAAACCCAGCTTCCAACCTAAAACCTGTCTCAGGAAAAGAAATGCGGCTGATCTTAAAAATCCTAGTGAACAGATATATATCTAAAACGAACAATCAAAACATATATATGTATAGAGAAAAGGAAACATAAGCTCCTGCTGAAACGAATAGCATCTATCAAAGAATGAGAAATCAAAGATCAACTGAACAAATATCGTAAGTCAAACGAGTCAAATGAAGTGAGAGATCAAGAGACACTACGGATCAGATAATCATAAGGCATCAAACGAATCATATAGGAATGCCCACGAGCTCAAAACAAATGTCTGAACATGATACATGAATAGACCACATAACCACGTATACATATCCGTCAAATCATAAGTGCACAAGGAGGGGAGACCTTTCAAGTACCAAATGGAGTAGCTAGCTCCCAGAAGTAAGGGGGTGCAAGGCATGCACAACCCAATCACTAACAAAACGAAACAAAGTATCTAGGATGCATCCATACGCCCCCTACAAAACAAATCATATATATACATGTTCTAGACAAGTATATACACATATCATAATGGTCAAGTGATCACATATCTTATCATATCAAATGGGGACGCCGTGGACTAATCACACCGTCCTAGATAGTGTCATGCCATTGGTGCCATCAATGACATGGCCATGGTACCTCTATGGCTAGTTAAATAGCTCGGACAACATAACAGAACAAATCATATCATATCATATCAAGTCATCATATCATATCCAAACAGAACGCATCAAACTGAATTGATTTATATCATAGCAAATGGATAGCAAACGAATAGCAAATGGATATCAAATCAAATGATCATATCAAAAAGGGGAAATCATAGCAAATGGATCATATCAAACGGAAGCATATCAACGAATCATATCAAATGGATCATAACAGAGGAATCATAGCAAAGGATCATATCAAATGAAACAAGTCAAAGATCGGGAAGTCATGAGAAACCTTTACTGAGAAAAGGTATAATATCTATACCTCAAATGGAAAATGCAACCATACTAGAAAACACAATGATCGGAAGTTACTCCTTTTTTAGCGAATCTACATGAATTAATGATCTCCTTATTATTTAAGCACCATTTCATAAGTTATTACTGATTTAGTACTTATTGTTGTTCAGTTTGACATATTAGGGTTTCCTGCTATTTATAGCAACTTTCCAAATTTAGTAAGTTTCCATATTTAGTAACTTTCCTGAATTTCTAACTTTCCGAATTAATTAACTTTCTCGAATTTGTAACTTTCCATATTTAGCAAGTTTTCATAATTAGTAAGTTAGAGTTACATTCATAATTAATCAGACTTAGGGTTTGTAGGTACTTCTAAATCATATATCACTTAATTAGGATATATTAGTGAATCTGGATGACATCCTTATGATTTTTCAAGCCTGAAAATTAAGCTCCAAAAATTCTAAAATAATTATATGTGATTCCCATATTAGTTTAGCATCTTCAAAAATTTTAATAGATTTTATTTCCAAGTACAATTACTGTTTCAAAAATCATCCTTCCAGACCTACCCAGAAAATTAACTGCAGATACACACAGAAAGTTTTCCTTTAATTAACCGATTGAGACACTTCAGAAAAATCCACAAAAATCCCAGGAAGTCACACATAACTTAAATATCACCCCTATAAAAGGAGAGCTCTCATTTCCTTGTGGTTTAAAAATTAAAAATCAAAAACCTCGACTGATGTTAAGACTTTGATTTTTTAGAATTGACACTTAATCCCATAAAATTTAAAAACATGACCAAAACAACTCCAAATCACTCCAACACAATTAGAGAACTTATTTAAGACCTTAAACTCGGTTTACAAGCACAAATATAGAATAAAGCACTCATGAAACTTGATCCATAATGCACACAAATTCGTCTTATGAAGCTGTCCAGTTTAGAAACGCGTTTTAAGCCATCATTTAACATGTTTTACTTATACAAACGCACACGATACCTTTATATTTCACAAGACATGTTTCATAGGTTTATTTAGTCTATAATACACATGTACAACAGCTCTTAAAGTCGACACAAAATAATATATACACACACAAAAATTAATGATCCCAACAGCCAACATAACATCACACTTAACATAGCCCTAATCCCACGAATTAAATATGTATGCCCCTCATTAATGACTTAGGGTTTTATTTCCAGATTTGTAGGTCTTGTTAATTTGTTAATTAATGTTCATATTAGGGCTTGCAGCAATAGATAGGTCGACATGAAGAGTAACCAGGAATCGTCCCACATATTAAGGAGGTACCTTAAGATTTCATGTAGCATATAAGTTCATCATGTGATCATATTTTAACGAAACCATTTATGCGGCATGACATCATGATAATAACGATTTAAGCATGGTCTAGATCTGGTTATATTCATATGTATGTGTCGTATAACATGTGAGAAAACAAAAGGGATCATTGATACCTTGAGGCCGAAACAAAGATGGATCAAAAGAAGAACAAAACCACAAATTAACCAAGACTCCAAGAGTATGCTACGAATCACTACACACCAAGGCTGCTACCATCCTCTTCTTCAAGTCACTATCGTACCTTTTATTTTCTTGAGGGATCAAAGAATCGGTTTCTGCTTTTGTATATTAGTTCTTTTAGGTTTGATAAAGTGTGAGGGAGAAGTATACTGTTTGTGATATAACCGAATGGGGGAGTTATCAAAATAGGAATGTGTCGTGAAATTAGGGATTTATGCCGAATCATATGTTAATTAGGAGGTGACTTATTCTTTTACATACTTCAAATTCTTTTCGGTACTCTACTTATGCTTCCAATTCATGTACTATTTTTACAAAGCTAGAAATGGTTTCAAATGACTTAATAACGTGTGATACCTAACTTGGGGATATAGGTTGTGTTGAATATAGGGGAGTTAGGAGGCTTATTCTTCCAAGCTTTTCAAATGTTGATTATATCTTCAAATGTGATAAGTTGTGTACAAAATTTTATATGGATTGGTCCTATAGAGGACTTAGTAATGTAACAAAGGTTAGGTCGATCTTTGTGATCTTTGGTATAGGATTTCTCATTTTGTAATTTAGTGTATCGCATAAGTATTTAACTTAGTCAAACGTTCAAAACTTTAGGTAATTTCATATTCAAAAGTTCAGAATTCGATTCGTAATTTCAGGTTGTTATAATTCTTCCCCTCTAAAAAGAAAAAATTTCATCCTCGAAATTGAAGTCGCAACAGTTAGACGGATACTTACCAAATCACAAAAAGAAATGATGATAAATAGCCTCACGATCGGAGAGGTTTTTCCAAAAGAATCTTCACAAACGGAATAGTTTTATTTCTCATGACTCGATCCCGACAACTAGGATAGCCCCAGGCTCTCCACAGAACATAAGTCATAACAAATCTGATCCAACGAATACGAAACAAATACGTAGCAGATGACAGTTGTAATCTCACAAAGAGATACATGAAACACATATACACACGAGGCAAATATGGAGGAAGTGCTAAACGATAAAACTTCATCAACTCTCTCCAGATTCTGAACGGACTAAGGAACTTGCTAATAACCAGAGAAGCACATATCAAAATATCAAATCGTATCAAAACGCATAATGAGATGCGTAGCATAATCGTACCGACGATCAACTAAGCACACACCGGAGTATCAAAATATATCAGAAGCCTAATGGAATAGGTAGAATAATCATACGGATAAAAACGAATCGAAAGACTAACATATCACGAACTAAATCTTCCTTATATGCCAAAATGTCAAACTTTTCTGTATGAAAACAACATACGGAACACACAAATTCCCGGTCTAAAGTTTCAAAATTTCTCTTCCACAATGATAACTAATCCATTAGTCACTGTAATCAACTCCGGACCTTCAATAAACAGCTCCCCGACCTAATTTAACTAAAAGGTGTTCTTGATCTCTGTTCATACAAAACACCGAAAGGAAAACTCTTGTCACTTGCATGTCATCTATCTTAGTGAGGAAACACAACCAAAACTAACACTTGTCAAATTTCCTGCTCAACACATCTTCCAAGCTCGAATAGTTGTTCTGCTTATCCATGAGTCTGGAGGTGCAAAGCATTACTAAACTTGAGTCTGGTTCCTCAAGCCTTCAGTAGTTCTTCCTAGGAATGTGAAGTAAAAACGTGAATCTATGACACGATCACTACAGGTGCGCCATGTAGCTTGAATAATCTTCTGTCGAAAGAAATCTCTACCAATCTTCCAAGTGAGCCGACCTAGTCAAACAATCCACTACAACTCAATTCATGTTGTCCTTCCTAAATGTACGCGGAAATCCCGTTACAAAGTTCTTGTAAGTTTAATCCCACTTCCACATACGAACATCCAAACTAAGGAAAACCAATTGTACACTGATGCTAAATCTAACCCTGTTGACACACTAAAGACTTTGTCACCAATGTAGTCACAATCATCTTCATACCATTCCCTCAAAATTTTGCTTCAAGTCTCTATGCAAAATAATACAACTAAGATGAATAGAGCAAATAGAACTGTGTGCTTCAATCAAAATCGCTTACTTCAAGTCTTCTAACATAGATCATATTCCACCGTCTTGCTCCTGAGCTTCTTCATGCCTGTCACAAATCACTCCCAAGTCATGCGTCGAATAGTTTACTTCTTACGGTTCTAGCTGTACTGATGCATAACCAACAATCTTCCCGTGTTGCATAAGGACATAGCTAAGTCTCCTTCTTGAATAGAAACAAATCTCTTTTCAGCTTCTCAAAGTTCTCCTCTCATTCTTCATCCCAACAAAAATTTACTCTTCGAGAATATAACATATAGCTTTTTCTGACGTAGAAATCTCAACACAGAATACGAAGATGATTTCCGTGTTTCTCTTCCGTCTCTGAATATACCAATATGTCATACAATGACAAATTGTCCAAGTATTCATGAAAGACACGATTTAATCAAGTCCATAGGAACAGTCGTAGCAGTAGCCAATACAATTGGCATCACTAATACTCATGAAGACCACAATGAATACGAAAGGTAATTCTAGGAACATCTTGCTCCTTTATACGTAACTAAAAATAATCAGATTTTAAATTAATCATAGAGAAACTTCACACCCAGAAATTGATTTGACAAATCGTTGATTCAAGGTAACGGATAACGGTTCTAACCGTAATACTATTCAGCTTCCAGAACTCAATACACAACCACATACTATAATCATTCTTCTTTAGGAATAAAACTGGACTACAACATAGATACACCCTTAGACGGATAAAACCACTTTCTAAAAGCTGGTCCTTCAATTCTTTCCATTCAACTGATGTCATAAGATACGGAGTTTTAGAATTAGGCAAAACGTTGCTCTTATACGGATAGAGTTTCTGAATCAACCAACTTACTGTTCTCAGGTACTTCTCAAGACATCCTATGATTCCAATAAGTTCAAGTTATATGATGTAACTATTATCATGTTGGCTAGGCGTCATAATACTTGCATCATATACACATGCCTTTTTTGCAATCACATTCTACCTTGAGTCGTGACTAAACAAATTCTCATAACCAGATCAAAACATCTTCACATTCAGATGGTAACCTTAGTAGTTCATTAAGGAATACATCGCGAACATTTCAAACAACCGAATAACTCTCGAGGCAAGTTCATCAAACGAAGTATCTTCACAACCGCGAGGGATTAACGTACGAGTGTTCAAAGCAAAGGTGATCATACTTGTTTACTAGGTTGAGAACCATGGTACAGAATTTTGAGTTTCTCAAATCGCCAAAGATGACAAATCTAATATGACTGTTGTTAGCATCTCGATGCTTAGTCAACAATTCCATATTCAGAAT
The DNA here is from genome assembly GCA_021014915.2 of Artemisia tridentata subsp. tridentata. Classification (NCBI taxonomy): domain Eukaryota; kingdom Viridiplantae; phylum Streptophyta; class Magnoliopsida; order Asterales; family Asteraceae; genus Artemisia; species Artemisia tridentata. Next base: position 292,592,798 of record CP139505.1, on the reverse strand, counting down.
AACACCGAATCAAACATTCCCAAAGGAAATAGATTAGCAGAACGAAACTTATCTTCAAATATCATCAAAACGTACTGGACAATTCCGATACTCGTGACAGATACTCACAAGATTTCTCATAGAGATAGAGCGAGGTATAGCAAATTCTAATAGTGTAGAGGAGACCTTAATATGCTTAGAAAAAGCAAGAGAAACCACAGAATGTTTCGGACACATGGGATTCATACATATACGAATTCTCTGAACGGACGAAAAAGCATCTAAACGATTATCAAACGAATCAAAGATCGAAGTTCGAAAGAATGTGACAAACTCAGGAAATGAAACCTATAAAGCATTCCTACAAAAATTCCCAAAGCATTCTAAACTTATTTGATTACTAAGCTTATGTTGCGCATCCTGATAAATTTCTAAATCTCTAGAACGAATGATCTTATAAGGGCTTAACCGAAAGTAGAGGCACAAATCAGAGTGATGCGGAAGAAAGATATCCAATAAATACCTTATCATATAATCTACCCAATCCTCACTGGTCATAACTAATAGTTTCTGCAGGGGAAGCCTAAGGCAAAATTTCAAAAGGTCATTCCATGAGCTCCTACAGTGCAAACCTAAGGGTCTAAATCTTCACAGGCCATAACTTATGTGCTATAAGTCGAAGCCTGAGTTCTGATAACATAATTGTAACACCCCAACCTGAAAAGGGTCAAAATGCCACATTATGGTGTCAATCATAACATACAAACGCCAGCGGAAGACTTATAAACATAATGGTTACAAAGGTGTTCTAATGATAGTAACGAAATACTAACTCTATACATAATGAGTTCCAAAACTGAAATACAAATCCAAGCTCAAATCTAACTAAAGGAAACATAAGCTCCTGCTGAAACAAATATCATCTGACAAAGAATGAGAAATCAAAGATCAACTGAACAAATATCATAAGTCAAATGAGTCAAATGAAGTGAGAGATCAAGAGACACTACGGATCAGATAATCATAAGGAATCAAACGAATCATATAGGAATGCCCATGAGCTCAAAACAAATGTCTAAACATGATACATGAATAGACCACATAACCACATATACATATCCGCCAAATCATAAGTGCACAAGGAGCGGAGACCTCTCAAGTACCAAATGGAGTAGCTAGCTCCTAAAAGTGAGGGGGTGCAAGGCACGCACAACCCAATCACTAACAAAACGAAACAAAGTTCCTAGGATACATCCATTTGCCCCCTGCAAAACAAATCATATATATACATGTTCTAGACAAGTATATACGCATATCATAATGGCCAAGTAATCACATATCATATCATATCAAATGGGGACACCGTGGACAAATCACACCGCCACAGATAGTGTCATGCCATTGGTGCCATCAATGACATGGCCATGGTACCTCCATGGCTAGTTAAATAGCTCGGGCAACAGAACAGACAAATTGTATCATATCATATCAAGTAACCATATCATATCCAAATAGAACGCATCAAACAGAACTGAATCATATCATAGCAAATGGATAGCAAACGAATATCATAGCAAACGAATATCAAACGGATATCAAATCAAAGGATCATATCAAAAAGGGAAATCATAGCAAATGGATCATATCAAACGGAATCAAATCAACGAATCATATCAAATGGATCATACCAGAGGAATCATAGCAAAGGATCATATCAAATGAAACAAGTCAAAGATCGGGAAGTCATGAGAAACCTTTACTGAGAAAAGGTAGAATATCTGTACCGGAAACCGCAAATGCAACCATATAAGAAAACACAATGATCGAAAGTTACTCCTTCTTCATCGAATCTACACAAATTAATGATCGCCTTACTATTTAAGCACCATTTCATAAGTTATTACTAATTTAGTACTTATTGTTGTTCAGATTGACATATTAGGGTTCCCTACTATTTATAGCAACTTTCCAAATTTAGTAACTTTCCATATTTAGTAACTTTCCCGAATTAGTAACTTTCCGAATTAAGTGAATTTCCCAAATTAAGTAACTTTCCCGAATTAGTAACTTTCCATATTTAGCAAGTTTCCATAATTAGTAAGTTAGAGTTACATTCATAATTAATCAGCCTTAGGGTTTATAGGTACTTCTAAATCATATATCACTTAATTAGGATATATTAGTGAATCTGGATCACATCCTTATGACATTTCATGCCTAACAATTATGCTCCAAAAATTTTAAAATAATTATATGTGATTCCCATATTAGTTTAGCATCTTCACAAGTTTTTATAGATTTTATTTCCATGTAAAATTACTGTTTCAAAAATCATCTTTCCAGACACACCCAGAAAATTAACTGCAGATACACACAGAAAGTTTTCCTTTAATTAACCCATTGAGACACTTTAGAAAAATACACAAAAATTCCAGGAAGTCACACATAACTTAAATATCACCCCTGTAAAAGGAGAGCTCTTAGCTCCTTGTGGTTTAAAAATTAAAAATCAGAAACCTTGACTGATGTTCAGACTCCGATTTCTCAAAATTGACACTTAATCCCATAAAACTTAAAAACATGAACAAAACAACTCCAAATAACTCCAACCCAATAGGAGAACTTATTTAAGACCTTAAACTAGGTTTACATGCAAAAATATAGAATAAAGCACTCATGAAACTCGAGCCATAATGCACACAAATTTGTCTTATGAAGCTGTCCAGTTCAGAAACCCGTTTTAAGCCATCATTTAACATGTTTTACTTATACAAACGCACACGAGACCTTTATATTTCACAAGACATGTTCCATAGGTTTATTTAGTCCATAATACACATGTACAGTAGCTCCTGCTGAAACAAATATCATCTGTCAGAGAATGAGAAATCGAAGATCAACTGAACATATATCATAAGTCAAATGAGTCAAATGAAGTGAGAGATCAAGAGACACTACGGATCAGATAATCATAAGGAATCAAACGAAACATATAGGAATGCCCACGAGCTCAAAGAAAATGTCTAAACATGATACATGAATAGACCACATAACCACATATACGTATCCGTTAAATCGTAAGTGCACAAGGAGGGGAGACCTCTCAAGTACCAAATGGAGTAACTAGCTCCCAGAAGTGAGGGGTGCAAGGCAAGCACAACCCAATCACTAACAAAACGAAACAAAGTACCTAGGATGCATCCATACGCCCCCTACAAAACAAATCATATATATACCTGTTCTAGACATGTATATACACATATCATAATGGCCAAGTGATCACATATCATATCATATCAAATGGGGACGCCGTGGACTAATCACACCGCCACAGATTGTGTTACGCCATTGGTGCTCTAAGCCCAAATCTAACTGAACGAAACATCAGCTCCTGCTTAAAGTTGACACACAATCATATATACACACACAAATTAATGATCCCAACAGGCTACATAACATCACACACAACCAAGCCCTAATCCCACAAAATAAATATGTATGCCCCTCATTAATGACTTAAGGTTTTATTTCCAGATTTGTAGGCCTTGTTAATGTGTTAATTAATGTTCATATTAGGGCTTGCAACAATAAATAGGTCGACATGAAGAGTAACCAAGAATCGTCCCACATATTAAAAAGGTACCTTATGATTTCATGTAACGTATAAGTTCATCATGTGATCATATTTTAACGAAACCATTTATGCAGCATGACATCACGATAATAATGATTTAAGCATGGTCTAGATCTGGTTATATTCATATGTGTGTGTCGTATAACATGTGAGAAAACAAAAGGGATCATTGATACCTTGAGGCCGAAATAAAAGACGGATCAAAAGAAGAACAAAACCACAAATTAACCAAGACTCCAAGAGTATGCTACGAATCACTACACACCAAGGCTGCCACCATCCTCTTCTTCAAGTCACTATCGTGCCTTTTGTTTTCTTGAGGGATCAAAGAATCGGTTTCTGCTTTTGTATATTAGTTCTTTTAGGTTTGATAAAGTGTGAGGGGGAAGTATATTGTTTGTGATATAACTGAATGGGGGAGTTATCAAAATAGGAAGGTGTCGTGAAATTAGGGATGTATGCCGAGTCTTATGTTAAAAAGGATGTGACTTATTCTTTTCCAAACTTCAAATTATTTTTGGTACTCCACTTACGCTTCCAATTCATGTACTATTTTCACTAGGCTGTAAATGGTTTCAAATGACTTAATAACATGTGATACCTAACTTGGGGATATAGGTTGTGCCGAATGTAGGGGAGTTAGGAGGCTTATTCTTCCAAGCTTTTCAAATGTTGATCATATCTTCAAATGTGATAAGTTGTGTACAAAATTTTATACGGATCGGTCCTATAGAGGACTTAGTAACGTGTTATATTTATTTGAACAAAGGTTAGGTCAATCTTTGTGATCTTAGGTATAGGATTTCTCATTTTGTAATTTAATGTATCACATAAGTATATAACTTAGTCAAATGTTCAAAACTTTAGGTAATTTCATATTCAAAAGTTCAAACGTCGATTAGTAATTTTAGGTTGTTATATTGGAACTATGCTAGGAGGGTGAATCATCAAAGTTTTTCAAAAAATACTCACCCACATACTAAAAGAAATATTGTTCCAAAAGCAGTGCAAATGAGATCTGGTTTAGTATCAGTTAAAACTGCCAAGCAACATGTTTCTAAACCAACAGTATTAACTTATACTGCTATATCAGTTAGTACTGCTTTCACAAAAAGAACAGTGAATGGTGCTAAACAATTAGTGTTGCTAAGGCAAAAGCTGTAGTTTCTACTACTAAGCCAAAAGCAATAACTGATACTATTTTGGGAAATCGTTTTTATGCTGTTAAGGCCTCAGCTTGTTTGCTCTAGAAACCAAAAGTTAAAGTTTTAGATCATGTTTCCAGGCACAGCAGGTCAGCAGCGCATCTATAGTATTAAAGAAGTATGATTATGTTGATGCACAAGACAGATCTAATTCAATAATGGCTTGGGTCACCAAAATGAACTGATTTTCTTACTTTATGTGCAGGGCAATCCACAGGTGGAATTAGTGGATAAAGGAGTATTTGATAGTGGATGCTCAAGGCACTTGACTGGAAACATGTCCTATCTCACAGAGTTTGAAGCAATTGACGGTGGATATTTTGCTTTTGGGAGTAATCCCAAAGGTGGGAAAATCACAGGCAAAGGTACAATAAAAACTGATAAATTAGATTTTAATAATGTGTACTTTGTAAAAGAGCTTAAGTTTAATCTCTTTAGTGTCTCACAAATGTGTGACAAAAAGAACAGTGTTCTTTTTACTGATACTGAATGTTTTGTCTTGTCTCCTGACTTTAAGTTGACTGATGAAAGTCATGTTTTGCTTAAAGTTCCTAGAACAGACAACATATACAATATTGATTTAAAGAATATGGTTCCCAAAGGAGGTTTGACTTGTCTCTTTGCAAAGGCCACATCTGATGAATCTAAGCTTTGGCATAGAAGGCTTGGACATTTAAATTTCAAAATAATGAATAAATTGGTTAAGGGAAACCTTGTAAGAGGGTTACCTTCAAAAGTTTTTGAAAATACTGAAATCTATGTTGCTTTTCAGAAGGGAAAACAACACAGAGCTTCTTGTAAGACCAAAGCAGTAAACTCTATAAGTCAGCCGTTACATATGTTGCACATGCATTTATTTGGACCAACATTTGTGAAAAGTTTAATGAAAATGATGTTTTGCCTAGTTGTCACAGATGATTATAGTAGGTTTACTTGGGTTTTCTTTTTAGCAACTAAGGATGAAACCATTAGCATTCTTAAGGCTTTCATAACCAAGATAGAAAACCTAGTTAATCATAAGGTTAAAGTGATAAGATGTGACAATGGAACTGAGTTCAAGAATAGGGATATGAACCAGTTTTGTGAGTTGAAAGGTATTGAGAGACAGTATAGTGTAGCTAGAACTCCTCAACAAAATGGTGTTGCTGAGAGGAGAAATAGGACACTTATTGAGGCTACTAGAACAATGTTAGCTGATTCTAAATTACCTACTACTTTTTGGGCTGAAGCAGTTAATACTGCTTGCTATGTGCAGAATAGAAGTAAAGTTGTTAAGCATCACAACAAGACCCCTTATGAACTTTTACATGGTAGAAAACCATTGCTAGATTTCTTAAGACCATTTGGGTGTCCTGTTACTATCTTGAATACCATAGATCACTTAGGCAAGTTTGATGGCAAGGCCGATGAAGGATTCTTTGTTGGATACTCAATGAATAGCAAAGCTTTTAGAGTGTTCAATAGTAGGACAAGGAAAGTGGAAGAAAACTTGCATGTTAGGTTTAGTGAGAGTACACCTAATGTTGTAGGGAGTGGACCAAACTGGTTGTTTGATATTGATTCACTAACCAAGGCAATGAATTATGAGCCAGTTGTTGTAGGTACAGAGTCTAACAAATTTTCAGGTTCAAAAGAAAGTAATGATGCAGGTCAAGCTGATAAGGAAACAAGACCTGACAAAGATTACATTTTGCTGCCTATTTGGACTGCTGATACACCTTTCTCATCCCAAGAGTCAAAGAGTTCACAAGAAGATGATCTTGATGAAGATCCAAAATATGCTAAAGAAGATGGTGTAAAATCTTCTGATAATGATAAAGTGATTAATGAAGAAAAGCAGACTGATGAACATGTAAAGGATGATGTATCAGATAATGTTGCCAATGAAGAAATTAACACTAGCAGTACTAACTCTGTTAATACTACTAAGCCAAGTGTTAATGTTGCTAACAATGAAGGCATACCTTTTGATGATAATGACTATCCTAATGATCCAAACATGCCTCCATTGGAAGAAATATATCCTGATACTGATGATGATGTACTTGGTACAGAGGTTGACATAACCAATATGGAAGATGAAGTTCCTGTCAGTCCTATTCCAACTACCAGAATTCACAAGTATCATCCTAAGGAACAAATCATTGGAGAGACACAATCTGCTATTCAAACAAGAAACATGACAAAAGGTTTGAAGGAACAAGGTTTCTTTGGTAGATCCCTTCATCAAAGAAACAGTCACAAAGACCTTCAAAACTATTTGTTTTCTTGTTTTCTATCACAAATAGAACCCAAGAATGCTTATAAACCATTACAGGATCCAAGCTGGGTGGAGGCTGTGCAAGAAGAGCTTTTTGAGAGGATTATAAAACACTTAGGATGTTACTCCCATATGATGTGTTTATGATACTTTGAGGTAATGTAGTTAAGTATGCGGAATCTACTCAACCACACTTAGAAGAATTTGTTTGTTTAATGGAACAGTAATTTTTGTATGAGCAATGAACACAGAAAGTTTAACAACAAACGATTCAATATTATTAGAGAATAATACGAGTGATCTTGCTATCACTATGGTTACAATGACCTTGAATCTTAACAACGTATTCGACTAATATGACTCATGTATAAACATCTAATCTAGGATCTCCTTTTATAGACATAAGGAGTCCTTTACAAGATAAGTATTCTACCGTATGATTCTAACTAATTAAGATATACAAAAGATCTATTCCATACTTATTCTTAATACATATCTTCCAAACGTTTATCCATGCAGCAGTACCTTTGACACAACTAGCAGTACTAACTTCAGAGTTTGTACTGTCAGCTATACTTCAGCAGTTCTTCAATTTATACACTAACAGTTTGTACTGTTAGTGTAATTCTTCAGCAGTACTAAGTCCTGAGACATTTAATTCCCAACAATCCTTCCTTAAACTTGTGATTTACCCTAAATCATCAAGTTTTTCTAAATTAAATGAGGATGTGAGGACTCTTCCAAACACTACATAGTTAATCTTAGTCTTCTGGCTTTTCTTTGTTTTGCAAGATGGAATATCTTTCTGATTAGTTCATCTACCATCTCTGAATCTTCTTCAACTTTAAGTGTTGATGATAGCATAGCCAATAAGATTACTGCTCTGAGTGGATAATCCTTTTCCACTAACATATAAATTTCCAATCCTGCTTTAGTGGAAACTCTGTGAACACCACAGTTATCAAACAGTCTCCATGTGATGTCTGAAACTTGAGCTTGGAATCTCCATATAGCTTCACCTCCATCTGGCTAATATTATCTTTTTAGTTCAACCCATAGTTCTTTATCTTTATCATCTACAGGATCTGAGGTCTTGAATCTCTCTTGAACAAAGCTCCACAACTTATCTAAGTCATCTCTGTCAAAAGCTCTGATCAAATCTTCAAAGAATTTGTAGACTTCAGATTTTCCTCCTACCCTGATGATCTTCCATCCCTTGATTCTTCCATCTGAATATACTTCCCAATTGATAATAGGATGCTTGGCTTAAAGGGGATCAATGTTAAGGGATTCTGGAACCACTACTATCATACTATGGATCTTCTCATCAGTCAATGTCTTTCCTTCTTTCTCAGCTGATTCTTCCTCAACTGGTTCTTCTTTAACTGATTCTTCCTCAGTTCTTTATTTCTTGACTGCTGCTCTTTTTACACCTTTACTGGACTCAGTCTCAATTGTTGCAGCTTCATCTCCTAAAGACTTCTGAATTCTTGTATAAACTTCAATATAAGCCTTCTCAATTTCTTCATGAGACCTTCCTTTGAAGTATACTTCCTTCTAGTAATTCTGATGTTTCAAGAAATTCTTCATATACCTTAATTGTTCACTTCTTGAAGGAGGTTTCTTCTGATAAGCTTTCTTTTTGCTTTGCTTCTTTCTGATCTCCTGCAATAAGTCATCAATTGCTGATTCTTGTTCTTCTCTGGTGTACTTAGATCTTTCTTCTTCTTGTAGCTTTTCAGCTAGCTTCTGATCAGCAAGAACCTGAGCAGCTGTCTGTTCTGCTTCAGTTTGATACTTGTATTCAACCATAAATGTTGACATTCTTTCTTCATCTGATACCCTTGCTAATTCCTCTTCACGAAATATCTGTGCTAATTCTTCATCAAGGGCCATCTGAGCTTGTTCCTTCTTGGATAAATTCTGAGAGGATGGTTCTTCTTCGGTCATTATTGCCTTGCCCTTGTCTGCTCTTGAAATCCTTGGTCTTCTTGTATATACTGCAGTAGCAGTACCTTGTGAACCAGTAGTACCTTGATCTAAAATACTAGCAGTACCTTGAAATGTACTACCAGTTCCTTCTGTAAAGTCACCAGTACCTTGATCCATCTGCTCTGTTTTCCTCCCCTGAGTTTCATACTCTTCTTGAACCAAAGTGACATGAGGATCATCATCCAGTTAGGCAATCTTCCTCTCCTGTTTGGAAGCATCCTCACCTTGATCTGCACTTGGACCCTCTTATGAACTAGATGAAGAAGATGAACTTGTTGATTCCACCACGTGTGCTGACCTTTTCCTTTTAACTGTCTTCACTGTATTCTCCAATTTCTTCACTTTTGTAACCAGCTTAGTGTAGACAACCCCAAAGTTTTTCTTTTGACTTTTGAGATCAGCTTCCAAAGTGTTTACTTTCTCAGAAAATTGTGTACAAATAACCATCAATTCCTTAAGTGTTTTGCTGCCCTCAGCACTTCCTGATGTGTTACCTTCAGGGAGAGGTGAATCATGGGGCAAAGACTCATAATCCACCAAATGGTGAGTTTCGGAGCCACCCATAGTTTCCAGTTGGCTTGGGATTCCACCAAGAGTACTAGGTACTATTGGTGTTGCCATGGATTGGGTCTTAGCTATGTTACTTCTGTCCTGCCCATCTTCTAAGCCTGAGATAGTAGAAGCAGCCCTTTCCACACTGACATAGTCAGCCTCATCTGCTACATTGGGAGGGGTAGGAGCTCTGTGCTGAGGTACATTAGAGTCCTGTCTGGATGTAGTCCTATGTGGTGATAAAGCTAGTTGTAAAGATGAATGTTCTGATGGTGTGGGTGTGTGATGGGAGGCAACTGGGCTTATTGCTCCTTCACCCTGTACTTGGAGCATAGAATCAAAAAGTGGAACTTCTTCCCTACTATACCCTCTTGAAGCAATTTTCATGTTACTAAAAAGTTTGTGGGTAAGTTTGGGTGTTGGATAAACAGTTTTGTGTGGAAGAAGTTGATGTTTCCTCATGTTCAAAATAGTTTGGATGAACCTGGGATACATCAAAAACTTTGATTTGCTATCAACATTTTTAACCATACCTTTAAAAATGAGTTTAGAAAAATTGAAAGCTCTGTCAGTAGCTAAGAAAATGAGAGCAGTTGCAATATTGATACTGAACTGTTCCCATGAGGTTTTCTTAGGACTAAGACAGTGAAGGATGGTGTGAATTGAAAATCGCCATTGAGGGGTAAAACGACTCTCTTGAAAAGTTAAAGCTTGTGATTGAGTGTTGTACCCCATCCTGGTTAAGTTTTCAAATATTTCAGTGTTTGGCATAGCACTAATACCATTGTCATCATTCAAGTGGAGATGCCTCCTAAGTGATGATTCAATAATAGTGATAGTTTTACCATCCACTTTAGCATTTAACTCTTTGTCACCATTTTCAAATGTTTTGACAGTTGCAATCTGCCAAAACTATTTGATGTGGGAGACATAGATAGTGGGATTTAATAGTAAAGTATATCTTACGTGAGTACCATTTAAAAAGTCCACTATCTGATGAAAAGTAGCATCATCCTCCGCTTTTTCCAAGAAAGCGACCACGTTGTGCTTGTCAACAAAGGATAAAGTAGCCATTATTTTTCAGTAAAAGATGATTTGACTGCTATGAATAGTGTAATTTTAGGGTAGAAAGTAGATGAAGAAAGTGAATTGAGATATTATGATTGACTTATTTGGGTTTCTATTGGACCGAATTCAATAAAAAGTTAACTTTTGATTGAAGATAAGGTTAATATAATAGATTAAAAGTGAAAAGATCCAAATAGGAAAACCCTGGAAATAAGAAATGGAGCAGTAAAAATCTCAACTAACTCTCAACGGCTATTTTGAAAAAGTTGTTATTTCGCACCAGTACTAACGTCTATCTAGCAGTACAAACCTAAGCCTACCAGTACTAACTTTAAGCCTGGCAGTACAAACTTTTTGAGAAAAATTTGACTCAGCAGTATGAACTCGATTTTGATTAAAAACCATACTGCTAACAACCATTTTGAACGGATTAAGTGTAAAGACAGGCACTTAATCATATTTTTGGTTTAATGCAACCTCTGATTGTGTGAGAACCAATGATTTCAGTTATAAATAACTGCCTGTGATCAGATAAACTCATTCAAAGAGCTTTCTTGACAGGGTTTCCAGCTCATGGCAGTTGTTGTGTCTAACACAAGTGTTAGATTCATGTTTGCTCACTATTCTTTCTACCAGATGTCCTTAGACTAACTTATTATACAAAAGTATAAAATGGTAGAAAGTGAGTTATGTCAGTTACTGTCTGACTAACTAAGCCATCAAAGAGTTTTAAAGAATCAATTAACTTAGGTATAAACCTTTGTTAATGAATTCCAAAATTCTGTCCATCATCAACCTATTATGTCAGCAACTGAATCACCATCTACTGCTTCACATAATGCACTAGTAATCCTATGTGCTTAAACTCCGTACCTGCAATTGTTATTCCAAAACCAAGAAAACAAAGTGCAAAGCACTTGCTTCATAACAATATAAACATATGACTAACAATCTTAACAAATAGTCCAAATTTTGTACTAACAGTACAAACTATACTTATCAGTACTAATTGACAAACCTAGCAGTACAAATCCAGTTTAATGTACAAAAACACACAGTTTGAAAACTTTAACGATTAAGCATTCCAATACTTGCTACTAAGTATTGAAACCTTCCTACATCAAAGGCTTTTGTGAGAAGATCTGCAAAGTTTTTATCAGAATCAATTTTAACCACTTGAATTAACTTCTTCTCATTGCAGTCTCTAATAAAATGATGCCTAATTTATATGTGCTTAGTTTTAGAATGTTGTACTGGATTTTTAATTATGCATATTGTACTGATATTGTCAATATATATCATGGTGTTCATAAAATTATACCCATAGTCAAGCAGTTGATTTTGAATCCAAAGCACTTAATCATAATAACTTGCAGCAGCTACATACTCAGCTTCATTTGTAGAAGTTGCCACAATTGTCTGCTTCTTACACTGCCATGATATCAGTCTGCAACCAAGGAATTGACATCCACCAGTTGTTGACTTCCTGTCCAGGCTTGCACCAACATAGTCACTGTCTGAATATGCCACCAAATCAAAAGGTGATTCCCTAGGATACCACAGACCCAACCTAGGTTCACCCTTAAGATATCTAAAGATCCTCTTGACAGCAGTTAAATGAGAAGCCTTGGGAGTGACTTGAAACCTTGCACAGGCACATACAGCAAACATGATATCTGGTCTTGATGATGTAAGATACATCTAGGACCCTATCATAGATCTGTAAGTATGTACATCCACACATTCTCCATCAGCATCTTTAAGCAATGGTTTCTCTGGATCAATAGGTGTGCTAGCCACTTTTGAATCAGCAAACTAAAATTTCCTTAGTATCTCTGCCACATATTTATCTTGACTGATAAATATGCCTTCAGTTGATTGCTTTACTTGCAACCCCAAAAAGAAAGTAAGTTCTCCCATGGAACTCATCTGATACTTATCATGCATAAGATTCTTAAATTCTACACACATTTCCTTCCTTGTGGATCCAAAAATAATATCATCCACATACACCTGTACCAGCAAGATATCCTTCTTATTCTTCTTGGTGAATAAAGTCTGATCTATCTTGCCCCTTTGGAATCATTCTCTAGCAAATAGGAAGCCAAAGTCTCATACCATGCCCTTGGAGCTTGATGTAGACCATAAAGAGCTTTCACAACCTTGTACACCTTGTCAGGATGTTCTGGATCAACAAAACCTAGAGGTTGAGAGACATACACCTCCTCTTCAATAGTACTATACAAGAAGGCACTTTTAACATCCATTTGGTAAACAGTGAATCCCATGAAAGAAGCATAGGCCAAGAATAGTCTGATTGCTTCAATCCTTGCTAATGGTGCAAAAACTTCTTCATAGTCTATTCCCTCTTCTTGTGTATACCCCTGGGCTACAAGTCTAGCCTTGTTTCTAATCACAATTCCCCTTTCATCTCTTTTGTTTTTGAAAACCCATTTGATGCCAATTACCCCCATACCATTGGGTAAATCCACTAGTACCCAAACCTTCTGAATCTTGAATTGTAGAAGCTCCTCTTGCATTGCTTCTACCCAACTTGAATCTTCTAAGGCTTTGAGAACATTTTTGGGTTCAGATTATGAGAGAAAACATACAAACAAGCATGTGTTGGCATCTTCATGCTGCTTTTCTTCATAAACAGTACTAAGAAACCCTTGTTGATCTGAAGACTTGAGTTGCTTTCTTGTCTTTACTCCAAACTGCATGTCACCAATCACATTGTCTAGGGAGTGATCTCTGTGTATCCTTGTGTGTGGTGTAGTGAGAACTGCATAAGTAGGTGGTAGATTGTTGATATTTACCTCATCTTCTGAGAAATCAGCAGTATTAGTATCTGATGGGCCAGCAGTATAAACATTTTTCCCAGCAGTACCAACTTGGATCTCAACAGTACAATCTCCATTAGTACTGTTATCTTGATTCACTTGTTCCTCAGCTCCATCTACATTGTTTTCACCTTCAATGCCTTCCTTGGCTTCATCAGTAGAAGGCTCACCATTCTTGGAAGATGAATCCACACTTTTCCATATTGGCATCAGCAAATGATCTTGATCTTTCTCCTTTCCCAAGCCTGATTCATTTGTTGCATTATCAGCTTCTGAACCTGCAAAATCATTAGAAAAGGTTCCTGCAACAACTGGGACATAGTTCATTGATTGAGTTAGAGTATCAAGTTCAAATAGCCATTTTGGACCTTCACCTGCAACATTACATTTATTTTCTAGAAATTGAACATGCATGTTCTCCTCAACTTTCCTTATTCTTGTGTTGTATACTCTAAAGGCTTTGCTATTAAGTGAGTATCCAACCAAGAATACTTCATCTGATTTGCCATTAAATTTGTCTAGATGGTCTAAGGTATTCAGAATAGTTACATGACTCCCAAAAGGTCTTAGAAATCCTAATGCAGGAGTTCTACCTCTAAAAAGCTCATATGGTGTCTTGTTGTGAGGTTTAACTACCAAAAACCTATTTTGCACATAGCAAGCAGTATTAACTACTTCAGCCCAAAAGGTGATGGGCAACTTAGAGTCAGCTAACATGGTTCTAGCAGCTTCTATTAGTGTTCTATTTCTCCTTTCAGCAACTCCATTCTGCTGAGGAGTTCTAGCAGCACTAAACTCTCTTCTAATACCTTTTTCCTTACAAAACTCGTCCATAACTCTATTCTTGAACTCTGTCCCATTGTCACACCTAATGACTTTTACTTTCTTATCCACTAAGTTTTATATCTCTGTAATGAATATTTTAAGAAGGCTAGGTGTCTCATCCTTAGAACCTAAAAAGAAAACCCATGTGAACTTACTATAGACATCAGTAACTACAAGACAATACCTTTTATGCATAATACTACTCACAGATGTAGGGCCAAACAAATACATATGTAGCATAAACAAAGGTTTATTAATAGGGTTATAAACCTTGGTCTTACAAGAAGCCTTGTGTTGTTTGCCTTTGAGATAGGCAACACAAGTTTGGTCATTTTCAAATCTTTTCTAAGGCAAGCCTCTTACCAAACCATCCTTAACAATTTTATTAATGGTTTTAAAATTTATGTGACCAAGTCTTCTATGCAATAACATAGACTCATCCAATGTGGCCTTAGCAACAAGACAAGTAAGAGCCTCTTTAGGAACAATCTTCTTCATATCAACACTGTACATGTTGCCCTTTCTTGGAACTTTAAGTAGAACCTGACTGTCATTAGGAAGCTTAAAGTCTGGGGAAAGCACAAGACATTCATTGTCAGTAAAAAGAACTTTGTTCTTTTTGTTACACATTTGTGAGACACTAAACAGGTTATACTTATGCTCTTGCACAAAGTACACATCTTCAAAATCTAATATACCAGTTTTCAAGGTTCCTTTACCAGTAATTCTACCTCCTATTCCTCCCTCAAAGGTAACATATCCTCCATCCATTGGTTGAAAGTCTGAAAGATAGGACATGTTGCCTGTCATGTGCCTGGAACATCCACAGTCTGCATAACCTTGATCTTCATCATCTTCCTGTGAATGTCCCTGCACATGAAATAAGGAAATTAGTTTCCTTGGGGTACCCAAGCCATTACTGACTTGGGTTTGCCTCATGCATCAATAGAGTCAAATCTTTTCAAAACAATTGATGCACCATTGGGTTTGATTGGTCTCCATACCCAACATGCTGAGGCCTTAACAGCATTAGCCCTCTTATCCCTAGCAGTTTTTGCAGAGTTGCCAATACTAAATGCTTGGCTAGCAGTACTAACTGCTGGCTTTGTAGTTTTAGCCTTTGGTTTCCAAAATTATTTTGGTACCACTGCTTTCTTTTGAAAAGGCCTTTTAACAGTTTGTGGTGCATCTTTGAAAGTTGGTTTTGCACTTTTAACTATTGGTCTAGGGTAAACAGTTCTAAAAGGACTGGCAGTACTAACTGCTGGTTGGGCAGTACGAATTGGTTTTGGACCAGACTTCATTAAACTTTCCCTGGGAGTCATTCTATTAGCATTAGGGTGAGATTGAGACCTGTTTGAGTTCACCCTATGATTTGTATTCCCAGTTACCCTGTTGTTCCCAGTAACCATCTTTCTTCCCTGATGGTTATGACAAAAAGCCTCAAGATGGTCAAAACTACCACAAGCAAAACAAGGCTTGTTATACATAACAAAGTCTTCACCTAGTTGGTGGGACTTGAGGTTATTCCAGTTCCTCTGGTTACCTCTTGGCTTGTCTGTGGACCTATACATTTCACAGTACCTAACTGTTTTCCTAACTGATTTAACATTAGATGTAGGCTTAACAGTTTCATTATTAACCATCTTAGGAACACTAATTCCTTCTATTTTAACCACATCAGGTTTAACCACAACCTGATCTTCCTCATCATCAGAGGTCCAGTCCTCAATTGTTGAAGCATCTAAATTCCTATTAGTAGACACCTTATCCTCAGGGAGTGAAGTGTCACTTGCACTCTCAAAAGGTTCAATGACTTCTATAGGTTTATCAACAATTGTGTTTTCCTTAGGCTTACAACCATACTCTAACTTAGGTTGTTGAAACTCAGTTAAACCTGTATGCTCTAGGTCTATTCTTGGGGGTGCAGGAATTCCTCTGTGAGGAGGTGGACATGTTTTATACCCCAACCTAGATTTAGCCTTATTAACTATCTGACACTCTATTATTTTGTTTACACCTTTTGATACATATTCCAAAGTGTCAACAGTTAACAGGATAATGTCTTTTGCCTTAGTGATTCTATCTAATTTAGATTTTAGCAAATTTATCTCAGCATTCTTAAGTGAAAGATCTCTCTTAAGAACAGCTATGTCCTCAGCAAAAGCAGACTCATTGTTCTTATAATGCACTATTTGTTCCTCTAGGAATGCTAAACCTCTCTTATGATTAGACAAATTATAATTGGTTTTGTTTAGTTCAATCCTTTGCTCATCATAGTGTTTCTTTAAAACCTCATATTCTTTTAGAGCAGTGCATGTTTTAGAACAACTTTTAGCAGATTATACCTCAGAGTCAGAGAAAGCCATAAGAGCCATCTCAGTAGGTGCTTCCTCATTATCTGCCATGAAGCATCAATCAAAGCCTAGTCCATCAATAGCTACCATAGCCTTTGAGGTTGGCTCAGCTTCTTCCACAGCCTTGGGCTTGCTCCCATAACCTTTGCTCCTGCCATCCTGTTGCCTAGCTCTTCTGCATTCCTTTGAAAAATTCCTCAACTTATGACAGTTGTAGCATTCTGCCTTAGATTTGTCAAAACCAGCAGTATCAATGCTGCTGATGTTGATCTTCTTGCCAGTTCTTTGGTAGAATTTCTTAGCCCTCATGTTAAGGAGGCAAATCTGCCATTTGAGATCCATTTCCTCCAAATCATCATCATTTATCTCCTGGAGGTCTTCATGTGTCAGAATTGACCTATCATTCTGGCTTGTCAGGAAGGCATAATAGGTTGTGTCATTCAGAATACCAGTAGTACTGCTTGATGAGCTAGCAGTACTAACACCAGGGTTAGCAGTACTAACTCGTGCAGCAACCTTCACTTCATCTGGACTTGGATTACTGGGAGAAGACACAAAGGCCATGTTCCCAGTGCTTGAACTAGCACCTCCAGCTTTCTTTACATCCTGCTCAACAATGTTAAAATTGTTGTATAAGTCGTTCAGGTTCATAGAATCAATGTATGGTTTATTCTTCCAGGCCACCACATGCATAGCCCACTCTACAGGTAAACTCCTCAAGAATTTGGAGTTCAGATCTTCCTGAGGTATTTCCACTCCAAGAATAGCCAGTTGGCTGACAATCTTCTGCAATCTATTGAACATGTGATCCAAAGATTCATTACTGGTTGCAAAAAATTTTTGCTTCAACAAAGTATTTTGGGTCTTCTTGGTGACTTTATTACCACCATACCTTGTATTGATTGCTTCAAATAAGGACTTTGCATCCTTATACTTGCTGAAATTCAAGAGTTGATCATTAGGAATTGTCATCATCAGCAGAATCCTAGCCTTGACATCGTTTTTCTTTTGTAACCTCTCTTCTGTAGTCACTGTAGAGGTTTGCACAACACTTACTTCTTTACCATCAAATGTTGAGACAGATGTGGAAGGTTTGAATGAGTTTCCTTCTTCAATGATATCCCAGAGTGCATAGTCCTACACTTGGAAGCACTTTTCTATTTTCAGCCTCCACATCTCAAAGTCGTTTTGCTTCAACATTGGCAGTTTAGCAGCCATGTTTGTTTGTGTAGTCACAATGTCCATAATCTTGAGAAAAGAGTTCTTCTAAAATTAATAGTATCAACCTGTCTCTAATACCACTTTAGAGGATTATAAAACACTTAGGATGTTACTCCCTTATGATGTGTTTATGATACTTTGAGGTAATGTAGTTAAGTATGCGGAATCTACTCAACCAAACTTAGAATAATTTTTGTGTTTAATGGAACAGTAATTTTTTTATGAGCAATGAACACAGAAAGTTTAACACCAAACGATTCAATATTATTAGATAATAATACAAATGATCTTGCTATCACTAGGGTTACAACGACCTTGAATCTTAACAACGTATTCGACTAATATGACTCGTGTATAAACATCTAACCTAGGATCTCCTTTTATAGACATAAGGAGTCCTTTACAAGATAGGTATTCTACCGTATAATTCTAACTAATTAAGATATATAAAAGATCTATTCCATACTTATGATCCTTAATACATATCTTCCAAACGTTTATCCATGCAGCAGTACCTTTGACATAACTAGCAGTACTAACTTCAGAGTTTGTACTGTCAGGTATACTTCAGCAGTTTTTTAGTTTATACACTAACAGTTTGTACTGTTAGTGTAATTCTTCAGCAGTACTAAGTCCTGAGACATTTAATTCCCAACAATTTTACTATTCAAGCTTCAAGAAGTTTGGACTCTGGTATATTTGCCTAATGGGAAGAGGGCAATTGGTACAAAGTGGGTTTTCAGATGCAAAAAGGATGAAAGAGGTATTGTGATTAGAAACAAGGCAAGGTTAGTAGCTTAAGGATACACTCAAGAAGAAGGCATTGATTATGATGAAGTATTTGCTCCAGTTGCAAGAATTGAAGCTATAAGGTTATTCTTGGCTTATGCTTCATACAAAGACTTTGTAGTGTATCAAATGGATGCGAAAAGTGCTTTTCTATACGGGACAATTGATGAAGAAGTTTATGTCTCTCAACCACCTGGTTTTGAAGATCCTAATTTTTCTGACAAGGTCTTTAAGGTGGAAAAAGCACTTTATGGTTTACATCAAGCTCCTAGAGCTTGGTATGACACATTGTCAAAATATCTATTGGACAATGGTTTTATTAGAGGGAAGATCGATAAGAGTTTGTTTATCAAAAGGCACAAAGATGATATCTTGCTAGTTCAAGTTTATGTTGATGATATTATCTTTGGATCAACAAATAAGGTGTTATGTGTTGAATTTGAGAAGCTAATGCATGAAAGTTTTCAGATGAGTTCAATGGGTGAACTTACATTCTTCTTAGGGTTGCAAGTTAAGCAAAAGGAGGATGGCATATTTATCAGTCAAGATAAGTGTAACACCCCCAAAATCACAATATTCGCGGAAGCATACACTTTGGGGTGCTACGTGGTTGATAATCATCACACAAGATATAGTGAACGGATTAAAAATCCGTTTTAAAATATATTACATAAGTCAAGTCATGTAGCGATACATAAAAACCATTTCAGATGAAAATGAAGCCCATTTAAACAAAAGGTCCAGTTGTAAGAGTAAACGCATTAAAAACATTTCCATCATTTATTGTGACCGACGCCATGCACCGCACCCGGCTAAACGCACCTCAGTTTCCTGAGAAAAACATGCTAAAAGTCAGCTAACGCTGGTGAGTTCATAGGTTTAAATAAATAGCACACATGGACCAATAGCAATATCATAAAACAAAATCAACAGATACACACTATCCGTAATGCAAACACTAAGCCTCATCCTACCGAAACTAACACAAAAATGCAGCACGACTAGCGTTAGCAAATAAATAAGGGTGCCCGCGAGTGTTAATCCCTAGACACCCGGCTAAAAACCCGAATTGTATACGTTCGCCTTGGCTATGTCGAGCCAACCGAACGGGGACGTCACTCCCAATAGATCTATTTATAACAACCGGCTTCCCATCAAGAATTAACGGCAGATGATAGTGGGCACAAAAATGGGATTCAGTAAACTTAGGTTTCTGCATACTAGTGTGATCTTAAAAGCAACTTCAATTCTGGTGTAATACCCGAAATTTAAAAGCATGCAAAATGATCAAATTGCCCCTAAAACTTTAAAATTTAATTAAAGCTTACATAAAATGCCAAATTAATTCCAAACCTTTGGTAATGAGCTACATATGAACTGAAATAATTTTGAGGCAACATTTTAACACTTTTATATGTTCAAAAAAAATATAAATAAATAGAATACTTATCACACCATATGTGCCGAAAATGATTAAAACTACATAGTTATTTATTTGTTAAATTAATTTAAATGTATTATAAATAGATAATCATCAAGATAAATATGGAAGCTTTTACAAATTCAGCTAATTGATCCCAAATCTCTATTAGGGCCAAAAATCATGCCTTTCCCCCTTCTAATTACAAGGTTCTAATTTATTCCTTTTTATAAAACCTTAAACGCTCCAAAAACACACACAAAAATCCCAAATCGGCAACCACCAATTTTCTGCATGTTCTTGGTATTTTTCCTAGATCCATTAGAGTTAGAAGAAGGGTATAAAAATGGGAGATCGAATTTTAGAAGCCTGGTTCGTTGGTTTTGAGTTTGCTCGTGTTTTATCCTAGCCGAGAGGTGCAAAACTCTCACGCCCTCATCCGACCATTCTGGACATCATCTGGTATTTTTCCCATGTTCTTTTCATCATATATGAGTGTTATAAAATAGCTAAATCAGCCCATGCACGTAAAAAAAAATCATGATAATTATAGATGCTAAAAACGTGAATAAAACCTAAATTAATTCATGCGATTTTTCTGAGCTTCAAACCTATTTTATCTGGACTCTATATGCCTTATGCAACTCTGGAAAAATGATAGATTCGAATCATGCATGCTCATTTGATCATATGGAAATTAATGGGATTAAAACCCTAAAAACGAAAATAATTTCTAATCTGTTCATGCTATTTTTCTGGGCTGATATCATATTTTATTTGGGTTCTATATGCATCATATAACTCTATAAAAATGGTAGTTGTAATTGTTAAAGCTTAAATCATCCATATTGAATTTTGTTTAGAACCGGATTTAAAAGAAAATAAAGAAAAAAATAAAAACCTAATCTATTGGAATTAGGGTTAGGGTTTTGGTGATTGGATCTGATCAATAAATGTGTTTTAAGGTTGTATGAATGATTGGGTAATGATTGGAATAATAAGCGTTAGGTTTTGATAATTAAAATGTTTTACCGATTGGAAATTAAAAGTAAAAGGGTGTGTTTTGTAATTATTGAAACTTGTGGGGTATTTTTGTAAGTCATTTTGGATCTGGGGTAATGTGTAAAAAATATAATATGGGGGCACCTTGTGTAAAATTGGTAAGTATAAGGTTTATTTGATAAATTAGTTAATTATTTAATTCGGTTTAGAAATAATTAAAATTGAGGGACCTATTTTGTAAATTCTGGAAGTTGAAGGTGGTTTCGTATAATACTTAATATAAGGGGCTTGATGTGTAATTTGGAATAATTGAAGGCTTAATGTGTAAATATGAATATTGTAATGATTAATTTGTAATTTAATTAATAATAAGGTTTAATTTGTAATTTATATAACTTAAGGGTTTAACTTGTAAAATGGTTAAAGTTAAAGGATTGGAACTGTAATTATGGGAAACTTATGGATTAAAATGAACGACTTGTAATACCTGCTAATTCTGGAAACCTGCTAAAAATAGAAAGTTACCTGAAAAGGAAAGTTACTAAAAATGGAAAGCCGACTAAAATAAGTAATCTGAATTAAACAAGCTAATAATAAGACAGTCATGAATTCGTGTAGATTCGCTGAAGATGGAGTTGCTTCCGACCTTTATATTTCTGTTGTGTTTTTCATTGCGGTATAAGGTACAGATATTCTGACCTTCTCACAGATTTCTCATGAACTCTTTTCTTTTATATCTTGTTTTCCCTTGAACCTTGCTATGTTTCCCCTGTTCTGTGAACTCTGCTATGATCCCTTTCATATTCTGATCAATTTAGCTTCTGATTTGATGCCATGAATCCCTTTGCTTTGAACCTTTTCTATTGATCCCCTTTGTTATGATCTTTGATATGAATCTATATTGTGAAAATCTTTTAATTATGACCTGGAAATGTCTTGAGAAAAATCAATTGTTCAAAATGATGTTTTGAGTACGATACGATACTACTTTTATATGAAATTCTACTAACTTTTATGAAAACTATTTTAAAGACTATCTTTAGGAAATACCGTTTTGAAGGATCATTTTTATGAAAACAATTATTAAGGGATTTCTTAAAATGGACTTTTGATAGAAACTTCTGAAATGAACTTTTGATCTGAACCTTGACTTGATTATTGATATAAACCTTGATCTGATGAACTCTGATTTGAATCTGATTTTTTTTTCTGAACCTCTGATATTTAATTCTGAAATAATTGATATGAACCTCTGATTATGAACCTTTGATATGCACTTCTGAAATATTTGATATGAACCTTCTGATATGACACTCTGATTTTGACCTGATACTTGATACTTGACCCTGACCACGGTTTGATACCTGAGCCACCTCACTAGGCATGAGAGTTTCATATCCATGTCATTGATGCACCGATGGCATGACTCTAGGGCAGGAGAGTGATGACCTGTCCTGTCCCTGACTTTATTTTATCTGGTGTGTATTGGTAGACTCTGGCCACCTGGGGCGTATGGATGCATCTTAGATCTGATCTGATTTCTGTTATCTGTTACTGTTATATATATATATATATATATATATATATATATATATGGTGACTGATATATATATATATATATATATATATATATATATATATATATATATATATATATATATATATATATATAATATATATATATATATATATATATATATATATCTGGTGACTGATGGTGTGTTCGATACACGTCTTTCACATATCTAGGAGCTAGCTACTCCATTTGATACATGAGGACACCCCTCATATTATCTGGTTACTTGAGAGGCATCCCCTCTGGATTACTGATATGGCTACATGGTTTTAATATTATCTGTTCTGGGCTCGTGGTGGATTACTGTTCCTTTTTCTTTTCCTTTATTCTTTTTCATTTACTTATCCCTTAATCCATATTATATCTGCATGACCTTTATTTCTGTTACTTTCTACTGTTCTCTACTACGGCTTTGTTATCGTTATATCTGTTCACTGAGCTCTCGTAGCTCAGCCGCATTTCTTTTCCTGCGGCAGGTTTTAGTTTGGAAGCTGGGGTATGAGTGGAGAGAACCTTGGACTTAGAAGATTTGATAGCTATTTTGTATTAAAGATGATTAGAAGTTATTATGCTTTAGAATTAGTATTTATCGGAAGTTTCATTTGTAACCTTGTAGTTTCTGTATTTCATTTGTAACCTTTGAGAATTCTTGTATTACTATAGATGTATGCTTTGTTTTGATCTGATATGAAACCATTACTGTGATATCTTAAGCGTTATCAGGTTGGGGTGTTACAATTTATGGTATCAAAGACAGGTGTGTGCGATACTCGTCTTTCACATATCAGGGAGCTAGCTACTCCATTTGATACATGAGGACACCCCTCATATTATCTGGTTACTTGAGAGGCATCCCCTATGGATTATTGATATGGCTACATGGTTATTATATTATCTGTTCTGGGCTCGTGGTGGATTACTGTTCCTTTTTCTTTTCCTTTATTCTTTTTCATTTACTTATCCCTTAATCCATATTATATCTGCATGACCTTTATTTCTGTTACTTTCTACTGTTCTCTACTACTGCTTTGTTATCGTTATATCTATTCACTGAGCTATCGTAGCTCAGCCGCATTTCTTTTCCTGCGGCAGGTTTTAGTTTGGAAGCTGGGGTATGAGTGGAGAGAACCTTGGACTTAGAAGATTTGATAGCTATTCTGGATTAAAGATGATTAGAAGTTATTATGCTTTAGAATTAGTATTTATCGGAAGTTTCATTTGTAACCTTGTAGTTTCTGTATTTCATTTGTAACCTTTGAGAATTCTTGTATTACTATGGATGTATGCTTTGTTTTGATCTGATATGAAACCATTACTGTGATATCTTTACCCTTATCAGGTTGGGGTTTTACAATTTATGGTATCAGAGAGACAGGCTGCGACTCGTAATACATTTACCCTTGACCTGTGTAAGTTAGACCACTAAGTTTCCACTGTAGGCGCTCACCAGATAACCTTTAAGATTTTGCTTTAGGATTTCCCTATAGGACCTTAAGTTCTGACCAGTGAGGAATGGGTAGACTATAAGGCTTTTGTTTAAGTATCATTGCTTTCGCATCACTCTGATCCGTACCCTGCTTGTTGAGATCACTATTGGAGATTGAAAGCTCATGCTTTGCACCACCTAAGTTTTCGACTCCGACCTCTGATTCTTTTGTTAATCATTTTGATGCGTCTTCGGGCATTCTTAGAATCTCCATGACAATGATATACTTGATACATTCTGTTATTTCTCTCTTGCTTTTGATAATCATCTATGAATTTTCTGACATTATTTTATTTCGTTTTAACCATCTCTGTCCCCATGAGAAGTCTGGTGGTGTTTAACCACGAGTATAAAAATGTTTCCCTCTCATTCTGAACGATAAGATTTGCTTTGTTGATCCGTCTTTCTGTGATAGTTAACCTTGGTTTTATTCTTAAAAGGGATTGGTTGATTGAACATTCAAAATATTGACAACTATCCTCCTATTTCTCACTTTTGGCGTTGAAACAATTTTGAACTTCCTACCATGATTTCCGATTGTTAAACCCCTTGCTATCATTATTACTCTGGAGACTCGTGCGTTATTTTCGCGGTTATGAAGTTTTCCTGGAAACCATTTCGTACACCAATGAATGAACCTTATATTGAGAATTAATTGGCACCCTGAGTTTTCCGAATATGATTCCTGGTTGAACCACCAAGTTTCCACCGGAAGGTGAAGTAGGATTTGACATGACTCCGAGAGATTGTCTAGCCACTAAGCAAAGATGTCTTTCGGATCATACCAGTTGATTTGAGCAACCAGGGAGAGCAACAACCGAAGACCAAGAAGTGAGTTTGCTTAAGTATATCTTCTGGGCATGTTCCCCTACCTGATTTTGATTTTTCACTTCCGATATGTTGATAAACCGTTTAATACCTCTCCAACCATCCCGAAGGTCATTTAACCCTAATGTGGTTGACACATTCTATGAATTCATTACCCGTGCTGGGTATAAATGTATCATCTGATGCTACTCTGTCTTGCAAAATCCATTACTACTCCTATGAGGACTCTGGTGACTATTAACAATGGATATAGGAAGTTATTCCCTCCCTTTGAATAATGAATCTTGCCTGCTAATCAGTTTTCCTTTGGAAGGATATGACGATAATTTTTGTCTCGATATTAAATTGTCAACTGAGCATGATGATGATGATAACTGATATTCCTTACGCCTCACTTTTGACAATTATACGATGTTCGTATTACCAATGATGTACACCCTACCTGTCACTTATGCTAAATAGCTAAACAAGACTCCAACACCTTGAATTGTTCGCTTATCTATTTCCACACTTTGATGAACCATGTACTTGACCTTGATATATGAACTATCCGTCTGGCTTGGCGACCGTGCTCATCCTACGAATCCGTTTACTTTTGATATATTTGATTTTGAGGTCTTTAAGTTATGGATTGGCTGGCCCTCATAAGCTGCCAGGGATTACCGTATCTGATATGTGACTTCAGAAATCTATTTGCATCCTACCTTTGTTATGATAACTTTTAGCCGCTCAAATCTGTTAAGCTTAACGCTACTATGGAAACAGTTACCCCGATCACATTGATTGTCAAATTTCTCCTGACACCTATTAGTATCCACCCTTAGAAAGCTTTGGCATTGGAAGTTTTGTTGTACCAATATTCTGATGTTTTCTGATTAAACTCTTGGGCTTTCCTCCTGTTGAGAAGTAAATTTGACTTTGAACCGATCTCAATCGACGAACCATGATGCTATAGAAGTTGAGATATTGAAGAAGCTGATGGAATATGACCTTGTTCACCTCAGTGTTTACTTTTAATACCCCTACTAGTTCATGAAGAAGAAAGAGAAAATTTTGCGTCAGCGTATCGAAAAATCGTAAACCTAACCGTACCACTACCGTAATCATTTTTCATTTCCACGTGTCACTGATTGATTTGTTCTATCTTTGTAAACTCCATATCAGACGACCTTATTTAACGTTTGAAGGACTAAAGAAGCAACCACAAGAACTTCTAAGAAGGGAGATGACTAACTGAGAGTAACCTCCATGAAGCATTTCGGTTTATGCACGAAGAGGGAGATTGGTGATGTGAAGTAGATATGAAGTTTTCCCTGAAACGATTCATGAAGCTGTTTTCGTACTCGTTGTGACCACTATAAGTTTTAAATAATGTCAATTGTATTGGCTAATAGGATCATGTTTTCGCGAGTAATTGGACAATTGTCATGGTATGACAGTGTGTTTGTACTCAGAAACGAACGAGGAACATGTAGATCATCTTGTAAAACGACCCTTGTTCTGGAAGAGTAGATTCGATTGGCCTCCAGAGACTGTAGCAGACAACACTACCACGTATCCTGTGATGACAGCAGTTTGAGTTGGCGAATTTCGAACTGTGCTGGAAGACCTGGCTAAGACGCACAATCTTGCTTCTCTATTCATTTTAGTTGCACTAAGATGAATTGAGAGCAGAAGCAGACTCGCGAATGGAAGATGCACAGTGACCATGTCAGAGATTCACGTTCCACACCACAGGGTCCAGAAGAAGTGCTGAAGTCTTTAGGGACCAGACTCAAGTTTATATTTCCTTTCCACTCTGTGATCATATGGACAGACGTAGACAGACTACTTGGAATTTGAAATCATGTATTGAATGTATGATATTTCTGAAGCGAAAGTTTCTGTATGGAAGAGTCGATTCTGTGAAGAATGAAGCTATGGATGACGTAATTCATTTTTCCCTTGACCTACTTAAGTTTCCGTTACCTGATAATAAGATCCTCCGAAAGATTTTGTTTCCCCTACTAGTAATTCCGTTTTGTGTAGATTTTGCGTATGTTGGATGATGGTTTGTTATGAGAATTTTGAAGCAACCACTAATATTGCTTGGGTTGATTCTGGTGAGTGATGAAGGATTGACGCTATTGGCGACGTATTCAATCCTGATAAACATTATAGATCTGTTCCGTTAACTCTTTCGAGTAGTTCGTTCTCCTCTTAGTAATGGTATTTGATTTTGATGACCTCTGAGACTGTAGAAAGATTAGGTGGATTAAGATAAGTGATTTTGTTCACGACTTGAGATAAAGTATGACCATCATGAGGGCATATTATATGATGCCAGTATTATGACGTCTAGCCAACGTGATAATACTTACATCATATAACGTGCACTTGTTGTGGGCATAGGATATTTCGAGGAGTACCTTAGAGCTTTAGAAATTCTGATAACTGTTTAAGATTATCTGCGTTAGTAAGACTTTAAGTTCATTCTATCTATACGCGTAATCTGCTTTCTCCGTTATTCGAATTGATACGTCTGGATTCTCGTCACGCATTTTGCTAACCTCTGCACTTCCAATGAGAATTCTAGGTTCTGTTGTAGAACTTTCTTCCCATTTGACATTATCGACAATCTATTTTCTGCACGTTCATATCTGATTTGTCTAATCAGTTCTGTGGACGGCATATCCGTCGAAATCCTATGTGTATCCCGCGACTCTTCCGAGGGAATCCGATTATCATCTATTACGTTTTTTATATTATGCTATTGATCTGGATTCAGTATGATTTGTCTTTTCTGAGGAAACCGAAGCTTTGATCAACAAGATAGAGTCATGAGAAACGAGTCTTTCATATTTTTGTTCACCATCAGTTGTGTATCCGTTTCGTTTAATCTCAATTTTCGAGGACGAAATTTTTTTTAGAGGGTAAGAAGTTGTAATACCTGAAATTTAAAAGCATGCAAAATGACCAAATTGCCCCTGAAACTTTAAAATTTAATTAAAGCTTACACAAAATGCCAAATTAATTCCAAACCTTTGGTAATGAGCTACATATGAAGTGAAATAATTTTGAGGCAACATTTTAACACTTTTATATGTTCAAAAAAAATATAAATAAATAAAATACTTATCACACCATATGTGCCGAAAATGATTAAAACTACATAGTTATTTATTTGTTAAATTAATTTAAATGTATTATAAAGAGATAATCATCAAGATAAATATGGAAGCTTTTACAAATTCAGATAATTGATTCCAAATCTCTATTAGGGCCGAAAATCATGCCTTTCCCCCTTCTAATTACACGGTTCTAATTTATTCCTTTTTATAAAACCTTAAACGCTCCAAAAACACACACAAAAATCCCAAATCGGCCACCACCAATTTTCTGCATGTTATTGGTATTTTTTCTGGATCCATTAGAGTTAGAAGAAGGGTATAAAAATGGTAGATCGAATTTTAGAAGCCTGGTTCATTGGTTTTGAGTTTGCTCGTGTTTTATCCAAGCCGAGAGGTGCAAAACTCTCACGCCCTCATCCGACCATTTTAGACATCATCTGGTATTTTTCCCATGTTCTTTTCATCATATATGAGTGTTATAAAATAGCTAAACCAGCCCATGCACGTAAAACAAATCGTGATAATTATAGATGCTAAAAACGTGAATAAAACTTAAATTAATTCATGCGATTTTTCTGAGCTTCAAACCTATTTTATCTGGACTCTATATGCCTCATACAACTCTGGAAAAATGATAGATTCGAATCATGCATGCTCATTTGATCATATGGAAATTAATGGGATTAAAACCCTAAAAACGAAAATAATTTCTAATCTGTTCATGCTATTTTTCTGGGCTGATATCATATTTTATTTGGGTTCTATATGCATCATATAACTCTGTAAAAATGGTAATTGTAATTGTTAAAGCTTAAATCATCCATATTGAATTTTGTTTAGAACCGGATTTAAAAGAAAATAAAGTAAAAAATAAAAACCTAATCTATTGGAATTAGGGTTAGGGTTTTGGTGATTGGATCTGATCAATAAATGTGTTTTAAGGTTGTATGAATGATTGGGTAATGATTGGAATAATTAGGGTTAGGTTTTGATAATTAAAATGTTTTACCGATTGGAAATTAAAAGTAAAAGGGTGTGTTTTGTAATTATTGAAACTTGTGGGGTATTTTTGTAAGTCATTTTGGATCTGGGGTAATGTGTAAAAAATATAATATGGGGGTACCTTGTGTAAAATTGGTAAGTATAAGGTTTATTTGATAAATTAGTTAATTATTTAATTCGGTTTAGAAATAATTAAAATTGAGGGACCTATTTTGTAAATTCTGGAAGTTGAAGGTGGTTTCGTATAATACTTAATATAAGGGGCCTGATGTGTAATTTGGAATAATTGAAGGCTTAATGTGTAAATATGAATATTGTAATGATTAATTTGTAATTTAATTAATAATAAGGTTTAATTTGTAATTTATATAACTTAAGGGTTTAACTTGTAAAATGGTTAAAGTTAAAGGATTGGAACTGTAATTATGGGAAACTTATGGATTAAAATGAACGACTTGTAATACTTGCTAATTCTGTAAACCTGCTAAAAATAGAAAGTTACCTGAAAAGGAAAGTTACTAAAAATGGAAAGCCGACTAAAATAAGTAATCTGAATTAAACAAGCTAATAATAAGACAGTCATGAATTCGTGTAGATTCGCTGAAGATGGAGTTGCTTCCGACCTTTATATTTCTGTTGTGTTTTTCATTGCGGTATAAGGTACAGATATTCTGACCTTCTCACAGGTTTCTCATGAACTCTTTTCTTTTATATCTTGTTTTCCCTTGAACCTTGCTATGTTTCCCCTGTTCTGTGAACTCTGCTATGATCCCTTTCTTATTCTGATTTGTTTAGCTTCTGATTTGATGCCATGAACCCTTTGTTTTGAACCTTTTCTATTGATCCCCTTTGTTATGATCTCTGATATGAATCTATATTGTGAAAATCTTTTAATTATGACCTGGAAATGTTTTGAGAAAAATCAATTGTTTAAAATGATGTTTTGAGTACGATACGATACTACTTTTATATGAAATTCTACTAACTTTTATGAAAACTATTTTAAAGACTATCTTTATGAAATACCGTTTTGAAGGATCATTTTTATGAAAACAATTATTAAGGGATTTCTTAAAATGGACTTTTGATAGAAACTTCTGAAATGAACTTTTGATCTGAACCTTGACTTGATTATTGATGTAAACCTTGATCTGATGAACTCTGATTTGAATCTGATTTTTTTTTCTGAACCTCTGATATTTAATTCTGAAATAATTGATATGAACCTCTGATTATGAACCTTTGATATGCACTTCTGAAATATTTGATATGAACCTTCTGATATGACACTCTGATTTTGACCTGATACTTGATACTTGACCCTGACCACGGTTTGATACCCGAGCCACCTCACTAGGCATGAGGGTTTCATGTCCATGTCATTGATGCACCGATGGCATGACTCTAGGGCAGGAGAGTGATGACATGTCCCGTCCCTGACTTTATTTTATCTGGTGTGTATTGGTAGACTCTGGCCACCTGGGGCGTATGGATGCATCCTAGATCTGATCTGATTTCTGTTATCTGTTACTGTTATATATATATATATATATCTGGTGGCTGATGGTGTGTGCGATAAACGTCTTTCACATATCTGGGAGCTAGCTACTCCATTTGATACATGAGGACACCCCTCATATTATCTGGTTACTTGAGAGGCATCCCCTCTGGATTACTGATATGGCGACATGGTTATTATATTATCTGTTCTGGGCTCGTGGTGGATTACTGTTACTTTTTCTTTTCCTTTATTCTTTTTCATTTACTTATCCCTTAATCCATATTATATCTGCGTGACCTTTATTTCTGTTACTTTCTACTGTTCTCTACTACTGCTTTGTTATCGTTATATCTGTTCACTAAGCTCTCGTAGCTCAGCCGCATTTCTTTTCCTGCGGCAGGTTTTAGTTTGGAAGCTGGGGTATGAGTGGAGAGAACCTTGGACTTAGAAGATTTGATAGATATTCTGGATTAAAGATGATTAGAAGTTATTATGCTTTAGAATTAGTATTTATCGGAAGTTTCATTTGTAACCTTGTAGTTTCTGTATTTCATTTGTAACCTTTGAGAATTCTTGTATTACTATAGATGTGTGCTTTGTTTTGATCTGATATGAAACCATTACTGTGATATCTTTACCCTTATCGGGTTGGGGTGTTACATCTGGTCCATGAAAACAGTTTTGCATGTTTCTCACCCCAAGCTTATAAAACCAAAAATCGTATAAAAATATGGGGCTATAAACTCACCTTTCAATTACAGCAATTCAGCAATCAATCAAAATAATGCAACTGCGCCGATCAGCACCCTAAATTAGTACGGTAAGTCTTAGCAAATCATTCGTGGTTCAAGTGTCTTTATTTTTATTTGAAAAGTTTTACGTTTGACCTGTGCTCGTGTGATTTCATGCTTGCTGTGTGGTAAAATGTATTTCGAAACGATTTATTATGGTAACTCTTGGGGGTAGCTCATGGTGAAAGTGCATGGTGGGAATACGTAACGGAACATCCGTGCTAGTATTCGCGATTTAACTGTGCAAGTGTCATATATATATATATATATATATATATATATATATATATATATATATATATATATATATATATATATATATATATATATATATATATATATCTTAAGTTAATTTCTCATATATGGAGATTAATTAAATGGCTTTGAAGAGTGGTTAATATAACGTAGTTAGTGAAAAACTATTATATTTAGAAACATTGTTTATTACTTTTGTTGCAACATTTATTATAAGGAAAACAAGTTTGTTAAGTAATTTCATAAAGTTTACTTAAATTGTGGATTTTCTCAAAATATTCTAAGTGTTGGATTTTTAGAAAATTTGGGCATGACCCGTTCGTTTATACAGCGTTTCCATTAATCTCATGTGTTGCAAACTTTACTCAAATACTTCGCTAACTAGTTATGAGTGCAAAATACTTTCGTGATATATGTTAAGTGTCGTGAATACATATATTCGTCGTTAAATTGTTCGTTATCTTAACCTTTAAGTAATAACACTAAATTTTGACGCGAAGTCAATATTCTTCAAAAAGTCAACAGAAGTCAATTCAAATGTCATTTTAGGAAAAATGTCAATTTTTACCCTTTCGGAGACTAAGCGTCTCAAAACAAGTCCAAAAATAGTTATTGTTATATTTATCGTTTCGTTAAACATTTTTAACTTCGGCGAGTCGGAAAATATTCCAAAAATCAAATTTATCATTTTTCTTTGTATATTGGGCCGAACTATCAAAATAAGCCCAATTACCATTTTTGACCCAAAACACATTTTTAGTTATAACGTATATATCGACACGTTACTAAAAATCATTTTACTCGTTCAATACATTCGTTTGGTCAAAAAGTCAAACTTACAAAATTTCACATGGGCTTCGGCCAAACAGGAAAATAGTGGGTTTTTATGGCCCAAAATCTATTTAGCCCAATTTGTATTTATTTTTTACTTATTAGTTATTTTTAGTTACCAAATACACTTTATACTTATCAAATAATCTCCAATAATTAAGCTACTTAATCAAAAGTCAAACTTTGACTTTTCTACTGTTCATTCGAACCATATATAGCATCTCAACTTATTTTCACTTTTTAGTTAATTATTTTTAGTAACTTATAGCTTATTAAATAAGCTAAACTAAATATGCACTTCACTTTATTTTTCCACCATTTCACCACTTGAGCCAAAATTTTATGTTTTTCAAAACCCCAATAATCTTATATTTTTAACACTAGTCGAACCATGTATGTGCTCAAAAATTCAATATGGTGCTTAAATTAGTGTAAAAACCGTAACTAGTGTTTGTATCCTCAAACTAGCACCATATGCAACAATATTTACCACACAAGCAAGAAATCTACTAATTAACTTATATTCATCCAAAAATGTCGTTCACTATAAATTCTAGATCAAACCATAGCTTAAATCATATTATCAAAACATATACATTTAACACTTTTAAACATCACTATGCACCAAATGGACAAGAGATTAACAAATTTAGAAAAGTTTTGAGAATCCTTACAATGGGTTGAAAGTTAACGAGTGATAGAGGAGAGCAAAACACCCAAAACTTTGCTAATTTAACCCAAATCCAACTCCAAATTACCCAAAACCTTTAGCAAACACTCTTGATCTTGATCTTTTGCAAAGAAAAATTTTTGTAAGTGATGTTTGTGTGTGTATAATAGGCGTACAAATGAGGCAATATTAAGGAAGATAGAAATCTATTTAGGGAAGTATTAAAGGATAAGAGATGAAAAATCTAAAAAGTATACTACTATTAGTAGTATGTTTGGATTACATTAAAGATAGGTGTAATTTTTATCCCATGTGATGGTATTAGTGGCCTAGGTGGCCGGTTATGGATTAAATGGGGAGGGCAAAAATAGTTTTGATCCCGCTTTGGTGTATAGTGCGTCGGTTTAAGTTAAAAAGTTACCGTAAAGTCCCGGTTTGACGTTTTTGGACCCGATAACGTAAAATAAAGTTTTTAACCACGTTTTTGTCAGAAATAAAATAAAATGTCATTACTGACTCAAAAACATATTTATTTGACCTTTACCATATGTACTGTGCTGTCGGTACGCGCGTGCGGTTGTTTTTCAGCAAAATGTGAGAAGGCTCTCAGTAAATTATAGTACTTGTCAGTAACTATCAGAAATGTGATAATTTGACTTTACTGAGAAAAATAAACTTTTCTGCAATGACTGTAAGCTACAGTATGCTGGGACAGCTCCTGAAAATGCTTAAAATTACTCAGAAACATGCAAATGTGCACAGAAATGCTTAGCTTAAAAATAATTAATACTCATATAATATTAATTAGCAACGTGAAAATTACCATTTGTCACAATAAGTATGTGGCTGAAATTTTGAAGAAGTTTGAGTTTACTGATGTGAAGCCTGCAAAGACAACAACGGAAACTTCCAAGCCCTTGCTCAAAGATGAAGATGGTGAAGAAGTTGATGTCCATTTATATAGATCAATTATTGGCTCATTGATGTATCTTACAGCTTCCAGGCCTGACATTCTGTTTGCAGTGTGTGCTTGTGCCAGATATCAAGTTACACCAAAAGTGTCACATCTTAATGTTGTGAAGAGAATTTTAAGATATTTGAAAGGTCAACCTAAATTGGGCCTTTGGTATCCACTAATTTACGTTTATATACATTCGAACATACACATACCTATGTCGACACACTCACTCTTTTATACCTTTTTCGAACCAACAAAGCCCAATGACCCAACTTATTATCCATCCCAAAACTTGACCCTTTCGTTACCCTTTTTACAAACCAAACAATATCGAGACACTTATTTATGACCAAACCTTAATGATAAACAAATCCACATCACCCAACTTGATACGTTTACAAAGAGACCAAAACAAGTTCAAAGCGACCAACCATTTACTCATTCTCAAACACACAACTCGACATTATTTTATTTCGAATTAAACATGTAACACACACTCAAAATAAACACATGCATCTCACTCTATTCAACTCTAACTAACATCGAACCCAAGTCCCCACAACTTATCCGATACACTCTACTTTCAAAATAGTTTATAACTATGTTTACAAAGTGTCGCATAAAACCCCATGCACAAATAGCAACTTCAATGTTTCTCATGCGTTGCTTCAAATATCACATTGACAGGTTTTTAAAAAAAGGAAGAAAATATAATATTTTTGGTGAGTGTTCAGGTGTGCGTTTGGAAAGCAATTATGTCATACTAAAAAAAAAACATTATCATCATCATAACATAAGAGTAAATTACACTGTTTGTCCACGACATAAAAGTTTAATACGCATATATATGCCTCTCATTAACTTCGTGTTATTACGATCAGTTTTAAATCTTCGTACCATATTCACATTACGTATATGCATTCGAATATTTAGTGATTAACAAGACTCGTATAACGCTACTTCTATTATTTCCCGATCTTTCATATTATTTTAATGTATATCTAATGATCACATGAAGGTTTAAAACGATTCAATATGTATCCAGATCATATTTACGAACATGTCTAGCTTGGTTGGTATTTTCTAAATCGTATAAACATGAGGATGAAAGGCATACCTTGAATGAAATCAAAACGGATCAAAGAACCAAAAACCAAAACCCTTCGAATAAAAACCCATCTGATCACAACAAACTTGAACACCAAAGGACCTAATCACCCACTATTAATCTCTTGATTTCTTCAAGTACATAGTGGACAGCCGAGCTTATTATTGTGTTTTAGGGTTTAACGAGTGTGGGAAAAAAATGGAATACGGTTTGATATAAGTGGGGAGTTGGGGAGATTTGAAGGCCGAGTCTAAAGGGAAAATAGGAGACTCATTCTCCTCACAATTATTTCAAATATCTTGAACATATCTTCACGTATCATGTGTGTACACAACCCAATAAAATGGGTCCTATACATTTATTAAACGTGTGATGTAAATTGTATACAAAATTAAATGAAAATCAGATCCCATATCTAGACGTGTGATGTTTACTACAGATGTAAGTTTGTGTCGTTTTCATTTGTAGCTTAGGTTTATGATTTATCATACTTGTGGTTTAGTATTTTCATTTCATAGCTTAACTTATGACATAAACATTTAAGTTAATCAATTGTTCAAAGATCCTATGAAATATTCGTATTCAAAAGTAAAAAGGCCAACTCGTATTTCAGGTTATTATAATTCTTCCCTTCTAAAAAGAAAATATCGCCCTCGAAATTGATGTTACAAAAGTTAGACGGAGACGTATCAAATCACAAAAGACATAGCCATAGATAGTCTCATGCTCGGAGAGGTTCTTCCAAAAATTTCTACGAACGGAAAAATTTTCTCATGACTCGATCCAGACAAACTAGAATAGCCCCGGCTCTCCATCAGAACACAAATCATAAGACATCTGATCCAACGAATACGAAACGAATACGCAATAGATGATAGTTGTAATCTCACAAAAAGATATTCATGAAATATAAACACGAGGCAGATGTGGAGGTGGTGCTAAACGATAGGAAAACTTCATCAATTCTGTCTAAAAGTCTAAATGAACTTAGAGAACATACTAACGATCAACAAAGCACCTATCAAAATATCAAATCGTATCAAAACGTGTTGGGTTTAGAGATGCTGCTGCTCAGAATAGATACAACTGCTCATGGTGCGAAAAGGAAAATTCACTAAGTGTGGATACTACTGCTGGTGATAATGATACTACTGCTAGTGTATTTCATACTACTGCTGGAGTTGCTGAGAAGATCAAGGAAATACACCAAGTGGATACTACTGCTAGAGATAGTTTCTACTGCTTATGTGATAACTTATATAGTCGGTTAGATAAATATATAATAGATTACAAAAAAATTTATCTTGTACAGAAAGTTATTGTAAACCGACTAGGACTCCTTAGTCTATAAAAGGAGGTTCTAGGGTTAGAGTTTAGTACGTATCATTGTTAGAGTCGATTCACTTCAAGGTTGTAAACCCTAATACTTTTGAGTATTCGTATATTCAATATATTGAAGTGTTTGTTGAGAATTCAACTTTTTCTTTAATTGTTCTTCTTATGATTAAACATAATATTCCGCATTGTGTTTAATAGTTTACAAGTCAAGTCAGTTTCTATACTTGTTGTTTTAGATTCGCATCTAAGATAACCAACTAGATCAATTGCTCAACTGGGATCAACAAAACGCATAATGAGATGGGTAGCATATTTGTACTGACGATCATATAAGCACATATCGGAGTATCAAAAGGTATTAGAAGGCATAACGGAATAGGTAGGATAATCGTACGGATAAGAATGAATCTAAGGTCTAACGTATCGAGAACTAAATCTTCCTTATATGCCAAAACGTCTAACTCTTCTGTACGAAAACATCATACGGAACACACAAATTTCCGGTCTAAAGTTTCAAAATTTCCCTTCTAAAATGGTAGCTAACCCATTAGTCACTGTAATCAACTCCGGATCTTCAATAAGTAATTCTCTGACTTAATTTAACCAAAAGGTGTTCTACATCTCCGTTCATAACAAACTCGGAAAGGAAACTCTTGTCACTTTCCTGCCATCTATCTTAATGAGCAAACACAACCAAACCCACCACTTGTCAAATTCCCGCTCAACACATCTTCCAAGTTTGAATAGTTGTTCTGTCTGTCCATTCATCTGAAGATGAGAAGTCGTACTAAAATCCCGAGTCCAACCCCATAGTCTTCTGTATCTCTTCTGGAAGTGTGAAGCAAAACGCAATTCTCTGACACGATCACTGCAGGTGCACCATGTAGCTTGAATAATCTTCTGCCAAAAGAAATCTCTGCCAATCTTGCAAGTGAGCCGACCTGGTCAAACGATCCACTACAACTCAATTCGTGTTGTCCTTCCTAAATGTGCGCGGACATCCCGTAACAAAGTTCCTGAAGGTTTAATTCCACTTCCACATA
The DNA here is from genome assembly GCA_021014915.2 of Artemisia tridentata subsp. tridentata. Lineage (NCBI taxonomy): Eukaryota > Viridiplantae > Streptophyta > Magnoliopsida > Asterales > Asteraceae > Artemisia > Artemisia tridentata. The sequence goes on along the minus strand of CP139505.1, from coordinate 292,555,154 downwards.
CGAACATCCAAAACTAAGAAAAACCACTTGTACGATGATGCTGAATCTTAACCTATTGACACGCTAAACACTTCACCACCAAGGTAGTCACAATCGTCTTCATACTATTTCATCAAAATTTTACTTCAAGTCTCAATGCATAATAGTACAACTAAGATGGATAGAGCAAATAGATGTGTGTGCTTCAATCAAAACCGCTTCCTTCAATTCTTCTAAGACATATCATATTCCACCGTCTTGCTCCTGAGCTTCTTCATGTTCGTCACAAATCACTCCCAATCATGCGTCAGATAGTTCACTTCCTACGGTTCTAGCTGTATTGATGCATAACCAACAATCTTCCCGTGTTGCATAAGGACATAACTAAGTCTCCTTCTTGAGTAGAAACAAATCTCTTTTTAGCTTTTCAAAATTTTCCTCTCATTCTTCATCCCAACCAAAATTCACTCTTCGAGAATATTACATAGAGCTTCTTCTGATGTAGAAATTTCAACACAAAATATGAAGATGATCCCTATGTTTCTCTTCCGTCTCTGAATATACCAATATGTCCTACTATGAAAAATTGTCCAAGTATTCATGAAAGACACGATTTAATCAAGTCCATATGGATAGTCGGAGCAGTAGCAAATACGATTGGCATCACTAATACTCATAAAGATCATAACGAATACGAAAGGCAATTCTAGGAGCATCTTGCTCCTTTACACGTAAATGAAAATAATCGGGTCTCAAATCAATCATAGAGAAAACTTCACACCTGAAGTTGATTAAACAAATCGTCGATTCGAGGTAAGGGTAACGTTCTAACCATAATGCGATTCAGCTTCCCGGAATCAATACACAACTTCATGTTATCATCATTCTTTTTCACAAGCACAACACGGAGACACACTTAGACAAATAAACCACTTCCTAGAAGTTGGTCCTCCAATTCTTTCCCTTCAACTGATGTCGTTTAATAAAGAGTTTCAGAATTAGGAAAAATGTCGCTCTTATACGAATAAAGTTCTAAATCAACCAACTTACTGTTCTCAGGTACTTCTCAAGACAACCTTTGATCCCAATAAGTTCAAGTTATATGATGTAACTATTATCACGTTGGCCAGGTGTCATAATACTTGCATCATATACACATGCCTTTATTGCAATCACATTCTACCTTGAGTCGTGACTAAACAGATTCTCATAATCAGATCAAAACATCTTCACATTTAGATGGTAATCTTGGTAGTTCATTAAAGAATACATTGCTAACATTTCAAACAACCGACTAAATCTCGAGGCGAATTCATAAAACGAAGTATCTTCACAACTGCGAGGGATTAACGTACGAGTTTTCAAAGCAAACGTGATCATAATTGTTTACCAGGTTGGGAACCATGGAACAGAATTTTGAGTTTCTCAAATTGCCAAAGATGGCAAATCTAATATGACTGTTGCTAGCATCTCGTTGCTTAGTGAATAAATCCATATCCAAAGTAATATCGAATCAAACATTCCCAAAGGAAACAAATTAGCAGAACGAAACTCATCTTCAAATATCTTCAAAATGTACTAGACAATTACGATACTTGGGACGGATAATCACAAGATTTCTCACAGAGATGGAACTAGGTATAGCAAATTCTAATAGTGTAGAGGGGACCTTAATATGCTTAGCAATAGCAAAAGAAACCACAGAAAGTGTCGAACACATCGGATTCATAAATATACGAATTCTCTGAATGGACGAAAAGGCATCTAAACGAATGACAAACAAATCAGAGATCAAAATTCAAAAGAATGCGGTCACATCAGAAAATGAAACCTGTAAGGCATTACTACAAAAGTCTCAAGCATTCTAATCTTATTTGATCACTAAACTTATGTTGCGTATCCTGATAAATTTTCTAAATCTCCGGAACAAATGATCTTATAAGGGCTTAGCTTAAAGCAGAGGCACAAATCAGAGTGATGCGGAAGAAGATAGCTAACTAATGCCTTATCATATAATCTACCCAATCCTCACCGGTCATAAATGAAGTTCCTACGGGGAGAAACCTAAAGCAAATCCTTCAAAGGTCATTCCATAAGCTCCTATAGTGTAGACCTAAGGGTCCAAATCTTCACAGGCCATAACTTATGTACTACAAGTTGAAGCTTGAGCTCTGATATCATAATTGTAACACCCCAAGCCGACAAGGGTCAAAATGCCACATTATGGTGTCAACAGAACAAACGTAAGCGGAACACTTATAAACATAATGATTACAAAGGTGTTCTAATGATAATAACGAAATACTAACTCTAAACATAATAGGTTCCAAAACTGAAATACAAATCCAAGCCAAATCTAACTGAAGGTAAATCCAAATCTAATCCAAAAATAATTGGGTATCTATCATCAGGGGGTCCACTAAGAGCTCCTATGCACTCTTCACTCAATCCCAGCTTCCAACCTAAAACCTGCCGCAGGAAAAGAAATGCGGCTGAGCTTAAAAAGCCCAGTGAACAGATATAAACAAAACGAATAATCGAACATATATAAGTATAGGGAAAAGGAACATAAGCTCCTACTGAACGAATATCATCTGCCAAACGAATGAGATCAAGGATCAACTGAACAAAATGTCATATACCATAAGAAGCAAATCGTAGCAAAACATAAGAATATCATAATGAAGTCAAAGGAATCAAACAGAGGATAATAATCATATAACATAACAGAAATGCCCATCGAGCTTAGTAAGTACGCCACATGCTTAATCACATAATCACAACACATCATATCTATATATCCGTCAAATCATATGTTGTACAAGGAGGGGAGACCTCTCAAGTACCAAATGGAGTAGCTAGCTCCCAATGTAAGAGAGGTGTAAGGCACACACAGCTAATCACTACAAAATGAAACAAAGTACCTAGGATGCATCCATACGCCCCCTACAAAACAAATCATATATATACACCTGCTCGTGACAAGTATATACACATATCATAATGGCCAAGTGATCACATATCATATCATATCAAATGGGGACGTCGTGGATCAATCACACGTCTATAGAAAGTTTCATGCTGTCACAACTCATAATTTCAGGTCATTTTCCAAACCCCGACAATTTACTATTCATGAGTTACTATTCATCAATCACTATTCATCATTTCACTATTCATCAATTTTGAAGTCAGTTTGAGACTTTGAGAAGTCAACAAAATTTTTACTATTCACATGATACTATTCATTCCCGGAGGGAAATCACTATTCATGGGCATCATTCATCATGTCGTAAACTTGGTTTACGGGTATTCAAATGCGCGTAACCAGTTAGGTTTAGCTGCGTATTCATGCATCATCAGTAAAGGCACATCATACAGACTAGGGTAGTCTGCATATCATCAGTAACATCATTACCATATCAGTTCATGCATGTGTTTGTGTGATTTTCATTAACGTATGCTTAATTGTTTAATTAACGTTACCACTCAGTCATTTCTACTAACATTATACCCAATACTCCCGACAATGATCCTAATACATTTTCAAGCTAATTTTAATGATATAGAGATTATATTATTACTTTACCCGGTGTTTTTAAAACAATCGCTATACTTTTCGTTTGACGCTTATAACTCCGTCGGTTTACGAAATTTCAATCTGAAAATCATTCTAACACCCGATTCTTGCAAGGAACATTATTTTACAATTTTTACAACTTTGTCGTATCTCATTTCACCTCATCACGAGTTATTTCTAGTTAACTCGGTACCCGATAACACTCAAGGTATACACTAAACTAGCTAACTCTTAAATAAATGGGAGACACAAGCTTTAATTACATCAAATCCTTCCAAATTACCCCATGTGTGCCGCCCCCCTAAATCACCCCTAATTCTAACCTCACTTGATTACTATTACATGCATTAAATGAATTTAGGATGATTTAATTTCAATTCCACTAACACCAACACATACACTAATAAACTAACTAGCAAAAAAAAGATCCAAACCCTCCCATCCCATCTTCCCCATTCGGCCAAGACCAAGAACCCAACCATAATCCATAAATTTTTCAAGTTCAAGTCATAATCAAGCTCTATTTGCCTTCCTAGTTATGGATTTGTGATTAAACCTCAAGTTTCTTACTCATTTCTTATCAAAACTCATCAAATCATCAAGTAAGTTTCAAGAACATATTTTGATCATCTTATACATTCATTTGATTCATATGTTCATGTATTTTCAAGTTATATTAGTTATTCATGCAAGTTATTTATGTTTTACATACCACTTTTGAACATAAACTATCTTAAACACTAGATCTATAAGTTTCACTAATGATCTCATGAAATCCACCAAGGTTGGTGATGTTTAGGACCCCATGACACCCTAAGAATGTGTATGGTAGGATTTGCGAACATGTAGAGTTGATTTGAGTAAGTATGATCAAGTTTAGAACCAAGGAAATGAGTTTTTAACAATCTAAAATAGGTTCTGTACAAAAACGTGTAAACTAGAAAACTCAGTAACTTTTGGTATATTTTGGCCTTCATATTCATAAATTTCTTTCAAAAATGAAACCTTGGTCGCAAGAATCACTAAAAACCGACTTATAACGAAGGAGATATGATTTTTCAAAATTAGACGACGAAAACTAATTTTCTGAAAATTTAGTTGCTGATCGCCGAGATTCAAAGGACAAAACGAGGCGTTTGACATGATCTAGATGAACCGAACTATTGAGATTATGTTAGTTCATGTTTATACGAAGCCGTGGATGTAAAGAACGTAGAAAACGAGCTTATAACGGCCGAGTTATTCATGTTTGAAGCCCGACGTACCATGTTTATTTTGACAGCCACTAATAGAAAGTGTTTTAAGTATTAAAAACTAGTGTTTTTGCGAAACATAACATTGTTAGCCTATTTTCTAATTGATCGAGGCGTGTATAATCAAAGGTTAAATGAAACGACATTTATACATTGTTACAAGGTTTTCAAAAATGTCGAGTTTGATCAACTAACACTTAACGTGCAATATTTCACGACTAGTTTCACGAAGCCATTTTGGACATATTTTCACAAGTTAAGGAAAATATTAAATTGCGATGAAAACGCTATATTTTGCCGATAGAACACCAAACGAGGATCGTGGAGTACCGTTTCAACCTAATTATACGAAAAGTAGTTTATAACTTAACGAGACGTCAAAAGTGTATTTTTCGTCGATAAACGTTATTTTCAAAACTAACTGTTAGGAATTCTGGGAAATAGTAGATTTCTCATTCCTGCTGGTAGTGCAGCTGGTTCCTGCTGGTAGTTATCCATTGCTGCTGCAGTTGGTTTCTGCTGTTAGAGTTATTTTGTTTCTGCTGTTAGTAGTCATTACTGCGGGTAGTAGTAATAGTTATCCCGTATGTTTAGAATGTTTGTTAGATTTATTTTTAGAAGAGATCATGCTTATATCTTTACACGGTTTGTATGAGCTGTATTAGGGTTTCTTAGTCTATAAAAGAAACCTGCATCTAGGGTTTATGTACGCATCAAAAACATTATCTTTAGTTAATATACGATCCATAGAGGATCAAACCTTTATTAGTTATTTTCTTCTTTAAACTCTTGTGTTTAGGTTCCGCATAAGCACAAGTTTCACCCTTAGAGATTCTCCCAAACTGTTTGTGTTTACATAGACGGTTTAACCAAGCTCAAGCAATAAGGCCTCGATCCTACAAGTGGTATCAGAGCCTGGTGAGGATCTCTGTTAAAGAAGAAAAAGGCTTTCAAACAAATCTCTTAACCCTCTCTCAATGGAAGGCGAAATCCCTGAAAACAATGTCATTAACCAGGAGGAACCTCAACCCAAACCAGTCCAACAACAAATTGTCACAACCACTGTGTCTAACATTAATGCAAAGTTCCCATACCTTAAGAAAGATGAGTATGAAGTTTGGGCCATGAAGATGGAATACTGGATCTCGAACAGCGATCATAATCTGTGGAATGTTGTACTCAAAGGAAACAGCCCGAAGAGAACTGGGAGAGATGAACTGGGGAACATCTTAATCTTTCCACCTGTTACAGCAGAGGAGATGATTGCTGTACAAAGGGAAACTAAGGCAAGAACTCTTTTTCTTCAGGCTATTCCAGAAGATCATATGGGTGATTTTCATCACCTGGATGATGCTAGGGAGATCTGGCGTGCTGTAAAAGCCAGATTTGGAGGGAATGATGAGTCCAAAAGGATGAGGAAGTCCATGCTCAAGCAGGAGTTCCAGGAGTTTAAGATCTCTGAGGCTGAAGGGATTCACAAAGGTTATGACAGGTTTCACAAGATCCTCAGCCAACTCAACCAGTTGCAGGCCAGACCGGACAATGAAGACTGCAACACCAAGTTTTTGAGGGCCTTGCCTCCATCCTGGTCTCTGGTTTCTATCACACTCAAGGCCAGAGGTGGACTTGAATTCATGACCTTTGATGATTTGTACAACAAGCTCAAAACCCTGGAGATTGATATCAAAGGGTTTTCAACTTACTCATCTCCCACCCCTACTCATACTGCATTTGTTAGTGCTTCTAGTACTAACAAACTATCATATAGTGAAAGCCCAACTTCATCATCCTCATCAGTTTCTTATTCTCCTGCTGCACCAAAAACTCAGACCAGATCTGATAATGTGGTTGATGAAGTGCTTCACTCATTTGTTGCTGAAAGTACACCACAGCAGCAAATTGCTTATGAAGACTTTCATCAGGTGGATCAACTGGATCTAGAAGAGATGGACATTAATGGCAGATGGCTATGCTGTCATTGAAAGTTAACAAGTTTGAGAAGAAGGCAGGGAGAAGGATCAACTTCGATGCACAGGAGGCAGCAAGGTTTGACAGAAGGAAGGTGAGGTGCTACAAATGCTATAACCAGGCCATTTTGCTAGAGAATGTCCAGATAGGAAGGTGGATGACAAAACAAGGTACTCTGCATTCAAAATTCAAGAATTGATGTCAGAAGACCCCAAATCCTTGGTGTCTGTGGATTCAATGGTGGACTGGGAAAAGCATGAGAAAGCTGCTATAGTAAAAGGAGCTGAAAAGGTCTATGGGATGATTGCTGGATATGGTGAGAAGACACAAGTGGTGGGTGATCTTGGTTTTATGGGCTATCCATCTCAGGTACAAAACAGTCATTATGCTTGTGAACTTAAATATACTGAACTGAAAAAGGAGTTTTATGATATAAAGAGTAAATATAGTGAGTACTATATACAAGTCCAAGCTTATAAAAATGCTGTTAATACATTAGAAAAACAAAAGACCTGGTTTCAAACTCAACATTTAGCATATGATGAAAAGATAAGGGTTTTGCAGAGAGAGTTAGAGTTCACCACTAATGAGTTAAAATATTCTGAGAGAGAACATGCTAAGGTGGTGTTAGAAAAACAGGATTTGCAGGGTAAGCTAGACAGTGAGGTGGCTAGGATAAATAAATGGAATGAATCCCCTAGAAACCTAAACAAGTTAATTGATAGTTCTATGTCTGTCAGAACAAAACTTGGTTTAGGATTTGGAGACTATATAGGGGCAGATCAAGTTTATGACCCTAATGAGTATAGTATTTTTGACCCTGAACCTGTAGACTATAAAATTCCTGTTAAGTTTGTCAAAGAGGGAGGAATGCATACTTTTCCTTCAACAATAACTGGAAAATTTATGCCTACCTCTCCTCATACTGACATTGATGAATCTAAGATGACTTATGGCAAGAAGGCAACTGTGTTGTCTGATCTTGATTGTGACTCTAATAATTTTGTCTCTTGTTCTAACAGTAACAAAACCTCAGAAATCAAGACGAATGTATATGCCACATCTGGTTCAAGTGAAAGGTCTACATCTACCATGTCAGAAGATATCTCCTCAAATGTAGCTAGCAATGAATCTCATTCGAAGAAGGCTGCAGATGAAGAAATTTCTTTTGATTATGATAAAAACAATAATGTTTCTAGTTGTGGTTCTGTTTCAAACAATAATGTTTCTAGTTCTATTTCTGTTGAGAATAATTTTGTTTCTTCTTGTGATTTTGAGAATTCAGTTTGCAATAAAAGTTGTGTTAAGAAAAAGTCTTTTAGGAAGAAATCTTGCTTTGTGTGTGGTAGTTTTACTCATCTTATTAAAGACTGTGACTTTTATGAGAATCAGATGGATATGTATGTTGGACAAACTAGGTATGTGTGGAATAATGTTATTGAAATTCCCCCATATGTACCACAAGCAGCACGAATGAACTCTAATAGAGTTTCTTTTCCTGCTGGCAAGCCAGTTCCTGCTGGTAAGCCTGTTGCTGCTGGTAAGCCAGTTCCTGCAGGTAAGCCTGTTTCTTCTGGTAAGCCAGTTCCAGCTGGTAGTTCTAATCCTGCTGGTTGGAGAAGCAATGCTGCTAGACCTTTCTTCAGACCTACTAGTGCTTATTTTCAGAATGATTTAAGGCCTGTTTATTTTGACACCATGCACATGGGGGGCAAGATGGGAAACTGCTGTTAAGTCCTCAGCAGGTTGTTCTTGGAAAAACAATAATCACTATATGAGAATGGGGTCCAAGAATAATGGTGGATCTCATCAATCTCCATGATTTTATTCTTATTGATCCACTAGGCAGGCTCAAGTCAGTAATGGCTTGGGTCTCCTTTGTATCTAATTTTGTATATGTATTCTTTTATTGTAGGAACACCATTTTAGAAGTAAAGATGTAGGTATTGTTGACAGTGGATGCTCCAGGAGTATGACAGGAAACTTAGAAAGACTGCATGATTTTGTGCCCCTAAATGGAGGAATTGTGACATTTGGAGGAGGAGATGGCAAAATTACAGGAAAGGGAACCATCAAGACAACCAAGCTGGATTTTGAGAATGTCTTCTAAGTGAAGGAACTCCAAAACTTCAATCTGTTCTCTGTCTCACAAATTTGTGACAAGAAGAACAGTATTCTTTTCACTGAGACTGATTGTCTTGTGCTGTCCAAAGACTTCAAGTTGCCTGATGAAAGTCAGGTTGTACTTAAAGTTCCAAGGACACACAACCTTTACAGTTTCAATCTAAGTGATGTCCAGCCTGAGGGTACACTTGCTTGTTTGGTGGCAAAAGCTTCTGTGGATGAATCTAATAAATGGCACAGAAGAATGGCTCATGTGAACTTCAAGACCATCAACAAGCTGGCTAAGAATAGTTTGGTACAAGGGCTCCCTCTCAAAACCTTCTCTAATGAACACAATTGTGTTGCATGCAACAAAGGAAAGCAACACAAAGCTTTATACAAGGCCATTACTGCTGTGAGCACCATCTCTGAGCCTCTGCAGCTGCTTCATATGGATCTGTTTGGTCCTACTTCTATCAGAAGTATTGACCACAAGTATTACTGTCTGGTGATTACAGATGATTTTAGCAGGTTTTCTTGGACTTTCTTCTTAGGTACTAAAGATGAAACCTATCTTGTGATTAGGGACTTTATTACCTTAATAGAAAATCAGCTAAACAAAAAGGTTAAGTCAATAAGGTGTGATAATGGAACAGAGTTTAAGAATTCAAACCTAATTGAACTCTGTGGGAATAAGGGGAATAAAAAGGGACTATAGTAATGCCAGAACCCCACAGCAAAATAGGGTTGCAAAAAGGAAAAATAGAACCCTTATAGAAGCAGCTAGGTCCATGTTAGCTGACTCTAAGATGCCCACTATGTTTTGGACTGAGGCAGTGTGCACTGCTTGTTATGTGTTGAATAGAGTATCAATTACCAGTCCTCATAATAAAACACCTTATGAGCTTTTGTCTGGGAAAGTTCCAAACATTAGTTACCTTAAACCTTTTGGATGTCATGTCACTATATTGAACACTAGTGATCACCTAGGAAAATTTGAAGGGAAGGCTGATGAGGGTTTTATTGTTGGGTATTCTGCTCATAGTAAGGCCTATAGGGTGTATAATTTGTCTACTAAGAAAATAGAAGAGACTCTCAACCTAAGATATCTTGAAGATAAACCTAATTTACAGGGTGCAGGTCCTGAGTGGTTCTTTGACCTAGACTATCTGACAGATACCTTAGGTTATTCTAGATTCAAGGCAAATCAATCTGTAGGTACACATGATTCTCAAACTAACAATGCAGGTACCTCAGATGATGAATCAGATTTAGAGAGTGATGAACTAACCATTGTTGTTCCTTCTTTTCCCTCTAACCACATTTCAGGTACAGAGCTCAAAGATTCTTCTGATATGGCTGGAAGTGATTCAAGTTTTGTAGAAGATCTTGCTAGTCTTCTAAGACAAGAACATAATGCCAAGAAAGCTGCTGAAATGTTTGGTTCTGGGTTTTCACAAGAAACAGAGGAGATATTGAGAAATGTTACAGCTGAAGCTAGAAGACAACTGGATTCTGCTGGTGGTGTTCCTGTTTCTGCTGCTATCAATTCTGCTGGTAGTACACATGTTACTATTGGTCCCTCTGATGCTGCTGGTGTTTCTACTAGTGCTGCTCCTGTGACCACTCCATATGTTGACTCTCTGGGTTTCAATAACTCCCCTGAAAGATTCCCAAGTCCATCTGACCTTGGAAATTCGTATACTTCAAAAGATAAGTTGGAAGATCCTCATCATCAATCCAAGACAGGCATTTTCACTTCTTCCTCATATGATGATGATTTCAACCCTTTAATCACAAATCAAGCATCCACCATTGATGTCAATCCCACTGTAACTAAGCGGATTAATATTGTTCATCCTCAGTCTTTGATTCTTGGAGATCTAAATTCACCTGTGTAGACAAGAAGCAAATTGCATCAACCCAAGTTTGGAGAATCTGCTTTCATCAGTTATATTCAGGATCAGTTAAGAAGTAATCATACTGACTATCTTCATTGCCTCTATGCTTGTTTTCTATCCCAAATTAAACCAAGCAGTATAGCTCAAGCCCTTGATAATTCTGATTGGGTTGAAGCTATGCAAGAGGAAATGCAGCAGTTCCAAAATCAGAGAGTCTGGAAGTTGATACCTTTGCCTGAAGGAAAACATGCAATTGGAACTAAATGGATTCTCAAGAATAAAAGGGATGCAAGGGGAATTGTGGTTCGAAACAAAGCTAGGTTGGTAGCTCAAGGACATAGACAGGAAGAGGGTATTGACTATGATGAGGTGTTTGCACCAGTGGCAAGAGTAGAAGCTATTAGATTGTTTTTAGCTTTTGCATCATTCATGGGGTTTGTGGTTTATCAGATGGATGTAAAGAGTGCATTTTTGTATGGAAGGATTGAAGAAGAGGTGTATGTTACTCAACCAAAGGGATTTGTGGACCCACAAAATCCCGATTTGGTTTACAAAGTGGTTAAAGCACTCTATGGTCTTCATCAAGCACCAAGGGCATGGTATGCCAGGTTGTCAGCCTTTCTGCTAAAATATGGTTACAGAAGAGGGGCAATAGACAAAACACTTTTCATAAGGAAGAATTACAGAGATATCATTCTGGTACAAGTTTATGTAGATGATATTATCTTTGGTTCCACAAATGAAGCTTGGTGTAGGGAATTTGAGGAGTTGATGAAGAGTGAATTTGAGATGAGTGCTATGGGAGAGATGACATTCTTCTTGGGTTTACAGGTTAAACATAAATCAGATGGGATTTTTATCAGCCAAGAGAAGTATGTTCATGACATACTTAAGAAGTTTGACTTGGAAAGTGTGAAGACTGCAACAACACCATATGAAGCTCCAAAGCCAAAATCCAATAATGAACCTGATGCTGCTGTTAATGTTCACCTCTACAGGTCCATGATTGGTTCACTCATGTATTTGACAGCTTCTAGGCCGGATATCATGTTTGCAGTCAGTGCTTGTTCTAGACATCAGGTTACACCCTTGACTTCTCATTTAAATGCTGTCAAGAAAATTTTCAAGTATCTGAAAGGCTAGCCTAAGTTGGGTCTTTGGTACCCCAAAGAGTCTCCTTTTGTCCTGGAAGCTTATAGTGATAGTGACTATGCTGGGGCTAACTTTGATAGAAAGTCTACTACTGGGGGTTGTCAGTTTTTGGGTAGAAGGTTGGTTTCTTGGCAGTGCAAGAAGCAGACTATAGTGGCTACATCTTCTACTGAGGCAGAGTATGTTGCTGCTGCTAGCTGCTATAGACAGGTTCTTTGTATGCAAAATCAGTTGTTGGATTATGGGTTCAACTACATGAACACTAAAATCTTCATTGACAACCAAAGCACAATCTGTATTGTTAAAAACCCAGTGTTTCATCAAAGAACAAAGAATATAGAGATTAGGCACCATTTCATAAGAGATGCTTATGAGAAGCATCTTATTTAAGTGCTTAAAATACACACTGATAAGAATGTGGCTGATCTGTTAACTAAAGCTTTTGATGGTACAAGATTCAACTATCTAGTGGTCCATATTGGAATGCTCAATCCCTAGATGCTGAGATTGAGGGGAGGTTTAAGCCTAAGGGGAGGCTTGTTGTTGTATATTTTCTTTCTTTTCTTTTCTTTTCTTTCTAGTTGTTTGGTTTTGTTTTGTTTTCTATTTTATTAGTTAAAAAAAATAAAATAAAAATAAAATAAAAATCTTATGTATATTTTGTGTGCTAACTTGTTTGTTTTGAGTAACACCCTGCAGGTATAGTGTTGGTCTTTGACTACACAACAAATGGTAATCAACTCACCATGTCTCACAGACAAGAAAGAGTTGACTCACCATGAGGGTACGGCTCTGGTGTGATAATCAAATCCGTTGACAGCTGTAATAGTTTGCTCAAAACTATAGGGTTTTCAACTCACCCATGTTTCATTACTGAGAGTTAAAATGGTTTTCAATTCACCATGGATTTTACTCCTTTTGGGGTTTCCAAAGAATTGGCTAGCCCACATGTGTATGGCTTGTGGTAAAGGTAGTTGGAAAATCATATTTGGTATTCAATTCACCAAAGGTTATCTTCAACCTAAGAATTGGCTAGTCCTGAGCAAACGGCTACAGGTAAAGACAAGTCAAATCCGTTTATAGTTGCTGATTTACTAAAAATTAGATGGTTATCAATGTACCATAGTCTCACACACCAAAACATTGGCTACTCCAGTAGTGATGGCTATTGGTAAAGAGACATCAAATCCATTAATTTTTCAATGATTCACCTCTCACAGGAGTTAACACACCTGGAAGTGATGAGACTAGTATGAAACTTAAAGTGATTTGATGTACATATTGTCATAGTAGCAGTCAAGATCAAATGCAGTTCATGGTAACCAGTTTAATTGGAGATGATTTCCTGTTGCTGCTGTTAGTTCAATTTGTTGCTGGAAGTTTTGCTTTAAAGATGTTGCTGCTGGTTACTTATTGATGTTGCTGCTCAAGTGCAATCCTCAGGCCCAAGTGTTCCAAACTCAATCAAGAAACTGGAACTTAACCTAGTCAAGTACCAGTTTAGGGGAGGATTGTTAGGAATTCTGGGAAATAGTAGATTTCTCATTCCTGCTGGTAGTGCAGCTGGTTCCTGCTGGTAGTTATCCATTGCTGCTGCAGTTGGTTTCTGCTGTTAGAGTTATTTTGTTTCTGCTGTTAGTAGTCATTACTGCGGGTAGTAGTAATAGTTATCCCGTATGTTTAGAATGTTTGTTAGATTTATTTTTATAAGAGATCATGCTTATCTCTTTACACGGTTTGTATGAGCTGTATTAGGGTTTCTTAGTCTATAAAAGAAACCTGCAGCTAGGGTTTATGTACGCATCAAAAACATTATCTTTAGTTAATATACGATCCATAGAGGATCAAACCTTTATTAGTTATTTTCTTCTTTAAACTCTTGTGTTTAGGTTCCGCATAAGCACAAGTTTCACCCTTAGAGATTCTCCCAAACTGTTTGTGTTTACATAGACGGTTTAACCAAGCTCAAGCAATAAGGCCTCGATCCTACACTAACAAGTGGTATCGTTAACATACGTATTTGCATGTGTTGCATTGTATCATTGCTTACATTGGATCACATCATTCATAATAGGTCTCGGTTAGAGACCGAGCTTTATTTCATCATATCCATCATTGTCATTGTTGCTATATCATATCAGGTAAGTTTTCATAGCCCCATTTTAAATTGTTTATTGATTTCTAAACTCTCGGGGGAAAATACATTGCACCATTTTCATATGCGGACCAAAGTATACAAACTCATTACATTGCTTAAGTTACATCATTGCCCAGATTAAAGTCCCCTTTTATTATCATGAACCGTTAATTGTTAGCAAGCGAGAGTGATTGAATAGATCTATTGAGGGTGACTCCTCCGTTCGGGTTGGTAGCACCGACTGGTCAAACGAACGCATTTCATTTCTGTCATATTAGAGTGATTGGAAAACACTCGGTTGGGGCATTTCATTCAGTCTAGCTTCGGGGTCATGAGCTTAGAGCTAATGTATCATTTTTATGAGGCATGGTTTTGTCATACACTTTATACTTGTGGTATCCGTACAACATTTCATTTACATAAACCTATGATCTCACCAACACTTTTGTTGACCATTTTTAGCAATGTATTTTCAGGTAATTAAGGTATCGCATGTTGGCTTGCATATGGACACATCATGGAGTCGCGGAGTCTGAATGTTTTTATGCACTTATCCATCATTTTTAGCAATGTATTTTCAGGTAATTAAGGTATTTTATGCACTTATCCATCGTTTGAATTGTATGAACTTGTTTTATGAAAACGTGTTTCACCTTTTGGGACCTAGCTTTGTAACTCTGAATGTTTTTAAATAATCAAACGATGTATTTTCTAAACGACACTTTAGGTCGTTCAATATAACTGCAAGGGTAAAGGCCATAAAATAACAACTTACTTTCTAAATTTTACCGAGATGAAACACTTACTTTTTTATCAACATTTAAGCCAACGAACTTTCAAATATTGTTCTGAGGTGAAACACTTACTTTTTTATCAACATTTAAGCCAACAAACTTTCAAATATTGTTCTGAGGTCAACAAAAATACCCTTGAAAAAAGTGTTTCATCTCAGAACAATATTTGAAAGTTTGTTGGCTTAAATGTTGATAAAAAAGTAAGTGTTTCACCTCAGAACAATATTTGAAAGTTCGTTGGCTTAAATGTTGATAAAAAAGTAAGTGTTTCATCTCGGTAAAATTTAGAAAGTAAGTTGTTATTTTATGGCCTTTACGAAACTTTAGGTCCTTCAATATAACTGCAACTTTGGTGCTATGACCAGTCGTGCCCCTGAATGACTCATTCCGCTGCAAGTCACGAAATTTGGAGGTGTGACACATGCCGTTGGTGCGTCAATGACATGGAATACAGATACAGAAGCTCGGGCAACAGAATAGAACAAATCATATCATATCATATCAAGTCATCATATCATATCTAATCAGAACATATCAAACTGAACGAAAACCTATCATAACAAATGGATAGCAAACGAATATCACATCAACGAATAGTAAAACAAATATCAATCCAAATGATCATATCAAGGGAATCATAGCAAAGGCTCATATCAAACGGATCATATCAAACGAAATCATATCAAACAGAATCATATCAATGGAATCATAATAGAGCAAATGATCAAATTCAATGATCGTGAAGTCATGAGAGAAACACCCTTATTGAGAAAGGGTAGAATATATGTACCTCAAATCGCAAATGAAACCATATTAGAAAACACAAGGATCGGAAGTTACTCCTTCTTCAGCGAATCTACAAGAATTAATGTTCGCGTATTACTTATAACCTCATTTTAATTAGATTACACATTTGGGGTTTCTTTCGATTTTTAGAAACTTTCCATTTATAGTAGCTTTCCAAATTTAGTAAGTTTCCCGAATTAGTAACTTTTCATATTAAATAATTTTCCCAAATTAGTAACTTTCCATATCAAGTAAGTTTCCCAAATTAGTAACTTTGATACTTTAGGGTTATAAATGACAATTAAATAAACTTAAAGGTTTAATATAACTAATATCATAGTTTAAGGTTTATTATGTCACTTACCAAAGTTTAGGGTTTAAAGTGTCATTTTCCCATAGATTTGGGTTTAAAGTGTAACGTAATTTCGTAAACTACCAACTTAGGATTTAGCCAATTTATTTACTTACTTTAGATACAATCCAGCTCGTTAAGTTGAAACAATCACACTCATTTACGTTTATACGCATTCGAACATACACATACCCATGTCGATACACTCACTCTTTTATACCTTTTTCGAACCAACAAAGCCTAACGACCCAACTTATTATCCATCCCAAAACATGACCCTTTCGTTACCCTTTTTACATACCAAACAATATCGAGACACTTATTTATGACCAAACCTTAATGATAAACAAATCCACATCACCCAACTCGATACGTTTATAACGAGACCAAAACAAGTTCAAAGCGACCAACCATTTACTCATTCTCAAACACACAACTCGACATCATTTTATTTTGAACTAAACATGTAACACACACTCAAAATAAACACATGCATCTCACTCTATTTAACTCTAACTAACATCGAACCCAAGTCCCCACAACTTATCCGATACACTCTACTTTCAAAACAGTTTATAACTATGTTTACAAAGTGTCGCATAAAACCCCATGTACAAATAGCAACTTCAATGTTTCTCATGCGTTGCTTCAAATATCACATTGACGATTTTTTTTTTATTAAAATTGAAGAAAATATAAGATAGATTTTTGGTGAGTGTTCGGGTGTGCATTTGGAAAGCAATTATGTCATACTAAAAAAAACATTATCATCATCATAACATAACAGTAGATTACACTGTTTGTTCACGACATACAAGTTTAATACGCATATATACGCCTCACATTAACTTCATGTTATGTTAACATCTTTTATAGCTCAAGACTGATTAGGTCTTATATCTTGGAACATGATAACATAGGCGGAATATTCAAACATAGAATCAATATTATCATTACAAGGTTCTTCATCATCATCTCTAACAACTACTTACAAACACTTAAAGCCCCAATGCAACGTGATCAAGTGTAGCACGGTTACCTACTCTAACAGGGATCAAAGATCCTTGAGGCTTAAACACAACTCTAACCTAGGCGTCTACATGGTGTAGAAACACACCTAGACACACACACCTTTTCTTGGTGTTACATCTTTAACACCTGTGTCTAAACATAAACGCCCCATCTCTTTATATAATAGAGATTAGGGTTACAATGACATTTAACATAATACATATTAATTCTTTCATCTTTATCTTCATAAGTCTCCTTCATCTTTCATGTTTTGTCCATTATCAACTCAAATATAATTCCCAACAATATTCCCCTAGTTGATAATGACAAAACCAAATAAGCACGAACTTCCCCTGAAGTTAAAATATATGAAAGATCTAGACTTCCCCTTAATCCATGCTATATCGCTAAGGCTCTACAAGTTGTAATCTTCTATGTAAATATTCTTCCCCTTTTTGTCATCATCAATTAGGGGACAAAAATAAGCAACCTTGATCTTCATAACCCCGAACCAGTATCATACTTCCAATCTAGTCTTCTAATGTCTTGAATTGCCCTCCATGAATGAACACCAAAACGCTTACTTTTATAAATGAACTCAAGACAGAAAAATCCTAAACCATCAGTAAGAATACCAACTAGTAATTGTGAAAACCTTCACCTCAATGTAGCACATAAATGGTTAATCATTTTAACATTAAGCTTCCCCTGAAACCCATATGTTAACCATTTGTTGAATCTTCAATTCTGTAAGCTTTATGTAATGATGAAGAAAACTAAACATTACTGTAACACCCCAACCCGACAAGGGCAAAGGTGTCACAAATACATGGTTTCATATCAGATACAAGCATTCAAGAAATAGAATAGCGGAAGCCTTAACATTAAAATTTCAAAGGAAAATAAGTCAACACGACTTATATCAAGTGCAAGACAGAAATAAACGAAGTACAAAACAGAATCCAAATGCCCAAACAATGGCATAACAGAAATAATATCCAAATGGTCACACTAGAATGACAAGGTCTAAACTTCACACAAGTTGCTCTCATCCCAAATCCAAACCCAGCTTCTAGCTCAAATGTACCTGCCGCAGGAAAAGAAATGCGGCTGAGCTACGAGAGCTCAGTGAACAGATATAACGGAAACAAAGCAGTAGTAACGGAATAGTAAGTAAAAGAAATAATACCAGGTGTAACAAGAGTCAGGAAAAGGAATACAAAAGAGTTATGCAGACATACCAGGAACTAAGAATGGTTACAATAGTAGATGTAAATGAAGCCAGAACCCACCAAAATCCCAAGTTAAATCAAGTCAGGTCAAATATCAGGTCAAGTGTCAGGTCATAAGGTTACAAAGTTTCAGGGAAACAGAAATCCACTACGAGCCCAAAACTCAAAGTCAATCTCAAAGTCAAACCATATCAAGTCACATATCAGGGTGTATGGAGGGGTGACCTCAGCATACCAAGTACAGGGTGAGGGGATACCTCCAGGGGTTGGAGTCGCGAACTCCCAGGGGTGTGAAAGGCGTGTATCGCACACACTCGCCAGTCACCAAGTAATACAAGTAACACGAACAAATCAAGACAGGTCTAGGATGCATCTATGCGCCCCCGCAGGCCACAGGGTTCTTCCTCTACGTAATAAATCAAGTCAAATCGGGGACGGCGTAACCAAATCACTAGGGCTACACACTAGTCATGCCGGCGGTGCATCACCGACATGGACATGAAACCCTCATGCCTAGTAGATGGCTCGTAGTCTCAAACTGTGGGTGAGGGTCAAGTATCAAGTCTCGATATCATGTATCAGGTGTCATAACAGGGTTCATATCAGGGTTCATATCAGGATTCATATCAGGATTCATATCAAGGTTCATATCATAAGTGTCAAAATCCTTAAATACCGTTTTCCATAAAAGTATTCTTAAAAAGGTTTCACAAAAGAGGTTATTTGAAAATGGTTTCTATAAAGATAATCTTACCAATAATTTCTTAAAACACTTTCATAATTTATCAAAAAGGTTTTCTCAAATACAGTTATACTATCAGGTGTATCAAGGTTCAAGTCCAGGTTCATGGCAAGGTTCATATCAAGGTTTATGACAAGGTTCAAAACAAAGGTTCAAGTCAGAAGATAAAGCAAGGGTTCAAAGCAAGGTTCAAGAACAAGTACAACAGGTCAAGGTTCACAATACAAGGGATACATAGCAATGGTTCGGGAAATCTTAAACGAATCAATAAAATAAATCAAGAGACGAAGGCCCATTACTGAAAAGGGCAGAATATCCGTACCTTATTCAAATAGCAAGCACAAACAAAAGAGTAGCTGACAGGGATCAAGATCACTCCCTCCTCGAACCTAAAGGAGTAGAAGACAGACATACGAAAGGGGTTCAGTTATCTTCCCATTATAAGTAACTTCTATTTTTAGTAACTTTCTATTTTTAGCAGGTTTCCAGATTTAGTAAGCTTCAATACTTGGCAAGATTCAAGTGGTATACTTCAAGTCAAGTCTTTAATTAGCTTATTATGGAAGTAGCATTCATTTTAACAAGTTACACAAGTTCAGGGTTAGTTATGACAAGTTTTCATAGTTCAGGGTTAAAAACGTAACTTTACCAAAGTTCAAGGTTTAAAATAGAAATCTCATAATTTACCATTCGAATACTTTATTTTCCAGAATTACACTTTTAGCCTCCAAGTTTCCAATATTTACGAATTACACCCCTTTACTTTATTAATTTACAAATTAATCTTATACTTACATAATTTACAATCTAACCTTTACAATATTCATATTACACATCAAGTCCCTTTATTTCTTCAAATTACAGAAATTAACCTTCAATATAATTATGTTACAAACAGCCCTCAAAGTTTCGGTAATTTACACATTTGGTCCTTATACTTTTTAAATTACAAATTCGAATTATATAATTTACTATAATTACATATTAAACCCATAAATACTCAAATTCACACATTTCACCCTTTATATTATTATTTACTTCGTGACCCTTCCATTCTCCTGAAATTACACATTTAGTCCCTCATTTTAATTATTTTCCAAATCGATTTAAATCTAATTAACAAAATACCTTTTAATTCCAAACTTTCATATTTTACAAATAGCACCCTCAAGTTATATTTTATTCATATTTTCCCTCATTTATAGAGTATTACAAAAATGGTCCACGAT
Organism: Artemisia tridentata subsp. tridentata; assembly: GCA_021014915.2. Lineage (NCBI taxonomy): Eukaryota > Viridiplantae > Streptophyta > Magnoliopsida > Asterales > Asteraceae > Artemisia > Artemisia tridentata. The sequence continues at coordinate 292,534,935 of CP139505.1, read as the reverse complement.
TTTTAAAAGTTACAAAACATACCCTTTACCTATTAATCTTCAAATCGGTTTGCATAAAATCTTAACAAAATCAAACCCTAGCAACCCCAATCATTAAGCAATCATTGTATCATCATTTGTTCACTTTTATTCCCAGATTTCATTCATTAAAAACCCTAGGTCGATCGGTTTAGCATTTTTCCATGTTTTTCCCTTTTTTGTTCTAAAATCCGATTATCAAAATAATTCCATAAATCACGAATTCGACTCAAAAAATTCGAATGACCATTTTTCTCATGTTATAAAAAGCATATAGAACCCAGGAAAAATAAGTAAACACCTCAGAAAAATCGCTTGGATTTATTAGATTCGATTATTCAAAATTAGGGTTTTAAGCTATTTATTTTTCATTCGATCAATACATGATGCATGGTTCGATTTCAATAATTTTTACATGTTATATATGATTAGGAGAAGGATAGAAAAATACCATAAGAATTTTAGATCAAGGGATTCACACGCTTTGAATTTTTGTTGCTCGGTTTCAATATTTCGACCCAATTAATTCACCACGAACACACGATCGACTCCAGGACCTTGTGGCTATTTTTCACACCTTCTTGGCACTATGAAGAACTCCAAAAAATTACCTCTTTGCTTCAGAAAATTCGGATGTGGTGTGTGGGATTTTTGAGAGTGGCGGCTTATTAGTTTTTAGGGTTTTAATGGAAGAAAATAAATCATGGGATGGTATAAATTGCTATGACCGAGTATTGGGGAGGGATTAGGCCAAATAACCGGCCTTCATAAAGGCCCAAATCAATTTACCCTTTTTATTTCATTTTTCCTTAATTAGTCTTGTATTTAAAATGTTTTTAATTAATAATAATTATGTATTTAAATTTTCGGTATACACAAGGGTATTTTGGTCATCTCACAACTTGTATAAATATTAATCGAAGTCGTCAAAATTATTTTGTATCATATCTTGTTCGTTTCCAGAAGTTTGGGATCGATTCGGAACTTTAATTAAGCTTTAATTAAATTTTAAAGTTTCAGGGGTAATTTGGTAATTTTTGCATGTTTTAAATTTTCGGGTTTTACAACTCTTCCCCTCTTAAAAAAAATTTCGTCCTCGAAATTTGCAAGGACATAGAAATGAAAGAGAACGGAAAAACAAAACAAGGACATACCAGACGCCTTATCTGCCTGGTCACGAGAAAGCGAGAAAACACGACCGGTAGTAGGAGAAGGAGAAGGAGAAGGAGGGCCAAGATATTTCTCAAGTGGTTCCGGGTTCTGCCCAGGACAATCTTTCAGCTTATGCTCTACACCTAAAACAAGCTCCAGAAGGCGTTCAACAAAATACCGTATGATTCTTCCCACACTGAGGACAACTAGTTGACCCCTGACTGTCACTGCGCCCCTGACGATCGCCATCCTACCTAGAAGCTGACCTCGAATCCCGACCTCGAATCTGATTCCTTCTGGTCGTAGCTTTTGCCCGAATACTCCTTGACGTCCCGACTCTGAATCTGCTGCTGCACCTTGTCGCCATCACGGTCTCGTTTGTAACCAACGCCCTCATGAAATTCTCGATGTTGCGAGCTGCATCGCAACATGCTGACGGATCCGCAACTCCGAATTAAGCCGACGATCAGGAAAATATGACAGAACAGAACATGAAGAATGACAGAGCAGAACAGGAAACTTTGACAGAGCAGAATCAAGGAAAAATGACAGAGCATAACAGGAAAAGAGAGTGCGCGAAAGGAAACCTAATGTCTACCCAATCCTCACAGGTCACGAGCCAAAGCTCTAAGGGTTTCTGAAGCCTATGCTCTGATACCATAAATTGTAACACCCCAACCCGACAAGGGCAAAGGTGTCACAAATACATGGTTTCATATCAGATACAAGCATTCAAGAAATAGAATAGCGGAAGCCTTAACATTAAAATTTCAAAGGAAAATAAGTCAACACGACTTATATCAAGTGCAAGACAGAAATAAACGAAGTACAAAACAGAATCCAAATGCCCAAACAATGGCATAACAGAAATAATATCCAAATGGTCACACTAGAATGACAAGGTCTAAACTTCACACAAGTTGCTCTCATCTCAAATCCAAACCCAGCTTCTAGCTCAAATGTACCTGCCGCAGGAAAAGAAATGCGGCTGAGCTACGAGAGCTCAGTGAACAGATATAACGGAAACAAAGCAGTAGTAACGGAATAGTAAGTAAAAGAAATAATACCAGGTGTAACAAGAGTCAGGAAAAGGAATACAAAAGAGTTATGCAGACATACCAGGAACTAAGAATGGTTACAATAGTAGATGTAAATGAAGCCAGAACCCACCAAAATCCCAAGTTAAATCAAGTCAGGTCAAATATCAGGTCAAGTGTCAGGTCATAAGGTTACAAGGTTTTAGGGAAACAGAAATCTACTACGAGCCCAAAACTCAAAGTCAATCTCAAAGTCAAACCATATCAAGTCACATATCAGGGTGTATGGAGGGGTGACCTCAGCATACCAAGTACAGGGTGAGGGGATACCTCCAGGGGTTGGAGTCGCGAACTCCCAGGGGTGTGAAAGGCGTGTATCGCACACACTCGCCAGTCACCAAGTAATACAAGTGACACGAACAAATCAAGACAGGTCTAGGATGCATCCATGCGCCCCCGCAGGCCACAGGGTTCTTCCTCTACGTAATAAATCAAGTCAAATTGGGGACGGCGTAACCAAATCACTAAGGCTACACACTAGTCATGCCGGCGGTGCATCACCAACATGGACATGAAACCCTCATGCCTAGTAGATGGCTCGTAGTCTCAAACTGTGGGTGAGGGTCAAGTATCAAGTCTCGGTATCATGTATCAGGTGTCATAACAGGGTTCATATCAGGGTTCATATCAGGATTCATATCAGGATTCATATCAGGGTTCATATCATAAGTGTCAAAATCCTTAAATACCGTTTTCCATAAAAGTATTCTTAAAAAGGTTTCATAAAAGAGGTTATTTGAAAATGGTTTCTATAAAGATAATCTTACCAATAATTTCTTAAAACACTTTCATAATTTATCAAAAAGGTTTTCTCAAATCCAGTTATACTATCAGGTGTATCAAGGTTCAAGTCCAGGTTCATGGCAAGGTTCATATCAAGGTTTATGACAAGGTTCAAAACAAAGGTTCAAGTCAGAAGATAAAGCAAGGGTTCAAAGCAAGGTTCAAGAACAAGTACAACAGGTCAATGTTCACAATACAAGGGATACATAGCAATGGTTCGGGAAATCTTAAACGAATCAATAAAATAAATCAAGAGACGAAGGCCCATTACTGAAAAGGGCAGAATATCCGTACCTTATTCAAATAGCAAGCACAAACAAAAGAGTAGCTGACAGGGATCAAGATCACTCCCTCCTCGAACCTAAAGGAGTAGAAGACAGACATACGAAAGGGGTTCAGTTATCTTCCCATTATAAGTAACTTCTATTTTTAGTAACTTTCTATTTTTAGCAGGTTTCCAGATTTAGTAAGCTTCAATACTTGGCAAGATTCAAGTGGTATACTTCAAGTCAAGTCTTTAATTAGCTTATTATGGAAGTAGCATTCATTTTAACAAGTTACACAAGTTCAGGGTTAGTTATGACAAGTTTTCATAGTTCAGGGTTATAAACGTAACTTTACCAAAGTTCAAGGTTTAAAATAGAAATCTCATAATTTACCATTCGAATACTTTATTTTCCAGAATTACACTTTTAGCCTCCAAGTTTCCAATATTTACGAATTACACCCCTTTACTTTATTAATTTACAAATTAATCTTATACTTACATAATTTACAATCTAACCTTTACAATATTCATATTACACATCAAGTCCCTTTATTTCTTCAAATTATAGAAATTAACCTTCAATATAATTATGTTACAAACAGCCCTCAAAGTTTCGGTAATTTACACATTTGGTCCTTATACTTTTTAAATTACAAATTCGAATTATATAATTTACTATAATTACATATTAAACCCATAAATACTCAAATTCACACATTTCACCCTTTATATTATTATTTACTTCGTGACCCTTCCATTTTCCTAAAATTACACATTTAGTCCCTCATTTTAATTATTTTCCAAATCGATTTAAATCTAATTAACAAAATACCTTTTAATTCCAAACTTTCATATTTTACAAATAGCACCCTCAAGTTATATTTTATTCATATTGTCCCTCATTTATAGAGTATTACAAAAATGGTCCACGATTTTTAAAAGTTACAAAACATACCCTTTACCTATTAATCTTCAAATCGGTTTGCATAAAATCTTAACAAAACCAAACCCTAGCAACCCCAATCATTAAGCAATCATTGTATCATCATTTGGTCACTTTTATTCCCATATTTCATTCATTAAAAACCCTAGGTCGATTGGTTTAGCATTTTTCCATGTTTTTCCCTTTTTTGTTCTAAAATCCGATTATCAAAATAATTCCATAAATCACGAATTCGACTCAAAAAATTCGAATGACCATTTTTCTCATGTTATAAAAAGCATATAGAACCCAGGAAAAATAAGTAAACACCTCATAAAAATCGCATGGATTTATTAGATTCGATTATTCAAAATTAGGGTTTTAAGCTATTTATTTTTCATTCGATCAATACATGATGCATGGTTCGATTTCAATAATTTTTACATGTTATATATGATTAGGAGAAGGCTAGAAAAATACCAGAAGAATTTTAGATCTAGGGATTCACACGCTTTGAATTTTTGTTGCTCGGTTTCAATATTTCGACCCAATTAATTCACCACGAACACACGATCGACTCCAGGACCTTGTGGCTATTTTTCCCACCTTCTTGGCACTATGAAGAATTCCATAAAATTACCTCTTTGCTTCAGAAAATTCGGATGAGGTGTGTGGGATTTTTGAGAGTGGCGGCTTATTAGTTTTTAGGGTTTTAATGGAAGAAAATAAATCATGGGATGGTATAAATTGCTATGACCGAGTATTGGGGAGGGATTAGGCCAAATAACCGGCCTTCATAAAGGCCCAAATCAATTTACCCTTTTTATTTCATTTTTCCTTAATTAGTCTTGTATTTAAAATGTTTTTAATTAATAATAATTATGTATTTAAATTTTCGGTATACAAAAGGGTATTTTGGTCATCTCACAACCTGTATAAATATTAATCGAAGTCGTCAAAATTATTTCGTATCATATCTTGTTCGTTTCCAGAAGTTTGGGATCGATTCGGAACTTTAATTAAGCTTTAATTAAATTTTAAAGTTTCAGGGGTAATTTGGTAATTTTTGCATGTTTTAAATTTTCGGGTTTTACAATTACCAACTTGATGCTGAAGTAGAATAACCCAACCTTGTGTCTTATGTCTTGTACTAAATATGACTTCGAACGTTTACCTGATGTATAGGGAGACCGCAATCTCTTGACAATAATACTCATCTTCAATGAGACACTGAGCACAATGACGTAACTCCTTAAAGTGTTTGTCAATTCGTAGTCACCACTTGAATGCACGGACAAGTTATCTTGAAAGTGTAACACCTACTTGAAGATATGATAAGAACACAAACTCGAAAAACTCCACTTCATCGTCAAATAAGTAATAAATAACTTTCTTCGAATCAATTAGAACAAATAAATTCGAGACTTTAAACCTTTAAGAACATAATCCAAAATCCAAAAACCAAACATCTTCTTGTGTGTGTGTCTTCCCCTTGTGTGTGTGTTGGAACCAACCTGTTCCAAATCGACAACCAACTACATATGCTTCCCCTCAACAAATATCATAAATCATGTCGCATGAATAATGATGGAATAAGATTCAATTCAGTAACAACAAGAATCTTAAATACTGCTTCTCCAAGAAAAGATAACCGACCCATGTGCAATAAAAGTAATATATCTTCCAATGTATTATATCTTCCACTTCACGTATTATATCTTCCACCATCCCATGATCGAATTTTTAAATTGAATAGATCAAAGCTACCATGACAAACGGAATTAAATACGACAATTCAAATCAGTACGAGGTAGGCACCGTCCCATTATAGATTAGGAATGTAAAAAGATCACCTTCCCATGATAGCATGCATGTACACCGACCAGTATAAACCATAACGTCAATAGGGGAAACCCTTCGAACAGTACAAACCATAGCAGCAGTACTAACTTGATTTCGCGAGCAGTACTAAGTGAACACGGGCAGTATGAACTGAAAATGGGCAGTACTAATCGACATTGATAGCAGTACAAACCTCTTGTGAACTTACTGCAGCAGTATAAACTTCGAACAACTAGCATTATGAAAAAGTCATTGGCAGTACCTTGAAGCTAATATGTCGATCAATATCAGGAACTTTACTTGTATGTCTGCTCTCCATAAGAACCATCATCACGGTACAAACCCTACTTTATGGTTTTGATCGTGGAGCACCAAGAAGCTAATCCCGAACCTTGCTGATATTACATATAACAGATAAACCACGAATACACTTACAATAACAAATTTTGGAATTCAGGTCGGTTGTATTAAGTAGCAAACCACCAAGTGTTAGTCGTCATTACAGCTTCCTTATACCATGAACTGAACCGCGAAACACAGTGCAGCAACAATAAAAATCAGGGTTTTCTTCAAATAGAATGAACCAGTGAAACCCTAATTTCAAAGTGAGTAAATCCGATCCAAAGCTGCTTTCTTACGAGTATAATTGACACCAAACAAAAAATAACCAACTTCCATGATGAATTAACAAGAATAGAACCAAATTCAGGAAGTTGAATCAAGAAACCCTAAAAATTTAAAAATCAAAAAATGCCTCTGTAGCAATTTTCAAAAATTTATACCTGACGATCTAGACCTCAGATTGAAGATCCCTCTGTACCTTGATATATGAAGAACCTCCAGTAAAAAATTTAGCCCGATCCAACGGTTAACGAAGGAGTTATCGTCCTTTGAAAACAGCCCTGCAGTGAGTTACGAAAATTGAACCAGATTCAAATTTTTCTTCTTTTCTTCGACGAAACCTTGTATGATCCCTAGATATCAAGAGAAACCTGTCTCTGATACCACATGTTAACATCGTTTATAGCTCAAGACTGATTAGGTCTTATATCTAGGAACATGATAACATAGGTGGAATATTCAAACATAGAATCAATATTATCATTACAAGGTTCTTTGTCATCATCTCTAACAACTACTTACAAACACTCAAAGCCCCAATGCTGCGTGATCAAGTGTAGCACGGTTACCTACTCTAACAGGGATCAAAGATCCTTGAGGCTTAAACACAACTCTAACCTAAGCGTCTACATGGTGTAGAAACACACCTAGACACACACACACCTTTTTTGGGTGTTACATCTTTAACACCTGTGTCTAAACCTAAACACCCCATCTCTTTATATAATAGAGATTAGGGTTACAAAGACATTTAAAATCATACATATTAAGTCCTTCATCTTTTTCTGTAATACCTGAAATTCAGATAACTTGTCAAATGACCAAATTACCCCTGAAACAATAAAACCTAAACGAATAAATTATAAAATTCTAAAACAATTTCAAACTACTGAAAACGAGCTACATATCAAGTAAATAAATTTTCGGGACAACATTACATTATTTTGAATGTCTAAAAATATTAACTCACATATACATACATATATGTAATCCGAAAATATATATAATTAAAGTTAATATATATATTAAATCATTTTAATTAAGATATATGCAAAACTAATTTAAGAAATTGTACACAAAATCAAATTGTGATATTGTAATAACTTCTAGGGCCGAAAATCTGATCCATGCCCCCTCCTAGTCGGCCTATTAAATACAAAAACAAATCATAATATTTTATAAAACCCTAAATAGCCGAAACCCTAACCATCGACTAAACATAATTCGACCAAGCCTTCATTCGATTTTCTGGAACTGAGCTAGCAATTTTCTGGAGTCCATTGAGGTGTAAGCAAGCAAGGAAAAATAAGAGTTTGGTTGTGGAAGCTCTCGTTCGATCGTAGCACATTTGTTTGTCCGATTTCTTGCGCTCGATAGGTACATAACCCCACGACTAATCCTTACGTTCTATTATTGATCTAGCATTTTTCTAATGATCTATATGTTGTATATAACTCAGTAAAAATGTTAAACATGAATCATGCAAGCTAAACAAAGTGTACGAAAAATAATGAGTTAAAACACACATAATTTCCAAATAATGTCATTTGATTTTTCTGGAGTGTAACCATAATTTTTACATGTTCTATACTGATAATATAAGCCTATAAAAATAACCATTTGATTTATAGAAGCCCAGAATAATTGATCATGAATTATGTTTGTAATCGGATTATATAGAAAATAAGGAAAAATTAGGAAGAAACCCTAGAATGATTAGTGTTAGGGTTTTATGTGATGAATCTGGTCTAATTAATGCACATTAATGATGTGGTGATGATGGTTTTATGATTGGTAACTTTAGGGTTAGGGTTTGGATATTAAAAATGTTATACGATTTGGAACATAAATGACAAGGGCTTGTTTTGCCAACTTTGAAACTTAAAGGTTATTTTTATATTGTTAATTAGGTCAGTACCAATGTAGGAAAAATATAACTCGAGGGTCCTAAGTGTAAACATTGTAAGAAAATGAATTAATGATAATTGAAGGGTACGATTTAAAATTAATAAAAATGGAGGGACTAAAAGTGTAAATTCTGGAAACTTAAGGTTATTTTGAGTAAATAATGTCATTAAGGGTATATTGTGAAATTTTGACTAATTATGGGCTTGATGTGTAACTATAAATAAATTATGATTTAAATTGTAAGTTTTGTAAAGTTAAGGGACCAAATGTTTAATTAATGAATTCTGAGGGGTCAAATTTATACTACATGTAACTCTGAGGATATGGTCAGTAACTTTGTAGTATAAGGTGCTTGTTTGGGAAAATAAATAATATAGGGATTAAAACAAGAATTATGTAGATGAAGGGTTTGTTTTGTAAATTATATAACTAAAGGGTATAAACTGTAAATGGTGAAACTGAAGGGATAAAAAAATGTCATTCTGAATAATAATGAGTGTTTAAATCAGTAACTTAAAGTATTTTCATTTTAAACCTTTGAACCTAATGAATTTATAATTTAAACCCTAAAACTATGTATACCTGTCGTAATTACCCTTAAACTTTTGTAACTTGATAAAATGTACCTTACTCCCATAATAATCTTAATAAGGACTTAACCTAATCTCTGATATTATTAATTTACTAATAATGGATATATAACTAAAGACCTTTTGGACCTCTGTCTTCTACTCCTTTAGGTTCGAGGAAGGAGTAATCTAATCCCTGTCAGCTTTTAGCTTTGTGTCCTTGCATTCGTAATAAGGTACAGATATTCTGCCCTCTTTCAGTAAGGGTCTTTCATTTTCCTTTTTCCTTCAGTTCTCATTTTCCTTACTAGGATCCCCTATACCATTGCTATGTTCCTTGCTTGGTTGTAAACTTTTCATGTGATCTCTTATTTGTGAACCTTCCATGTGATCATTTGTTTTGTGAACTTTCATGAACCTTGTTTTTGATCTTTTGTCCTGAACCCTGATCTGTGAACCTTGTTTGAAATTTTAATCGAATATACTTGCTTTAAAACTAAATTGATTTTGATATAAACCTTAATCTGTTAAATCCTTATTTAAACCTAACTGATTTTGAACCGTTCTTAGACTACATATGAAACGTTTTGGGAATAAACTACTTTAGAATAAGTACTATCACTTTTAATGAAAGTTACTAAAAGTTTTGGAAGACCATTTTGAAGAAAACTATTTTGAAAGATCAGCTGTTATGAAAACCATTTTTGAAGGATTGTTTAAATGGACTTTTAAATAGAAACCTTTAGAGATAAACTGTTGATATGAAACTTTGATTATAAACTTTTGTTACACTCTTTTGAACCATTTGATATAGTTCTTTAATCTGAACTTAAACTTTGATATAAAACTTAACCTGATAAATTCTAAGTTGAACCGATGATATATAATCCTGAACTGTTTGACATGAACCTTTGCCATGTACCCTTAGTATATGACTTTTGATTAATCGATAGTACGTTTGACCTTTCACCTACAGTTTGATATTACGAGCCAATCACTAGGCATGAGGGTTTCATGTCCATGTCATTGACGCACCTCTGACATGACTCTAGGGCAGGAGAGTGATGACCTGTTCCGTCCCTTATTTATTATTTGATATGGCCATTATAATTATGATTATTGATTTGTCTGTGGGGCGTATGGGTGCACTCTAGATTTGACCTGTCATCTGTATATGTTATTTGTTTATTGTTATATTTATCTGGTGACTGATGGTGTGTGCGATACACGTCTTTCACATATCTGGGAGTTAGCTACTCTATTTGGTTACATTTGTGATTATATGATATGGCTTGTTTCTGGGCTCGTGATAGATTTCTGTTGTCTTCATTTATTGAGCCTCGTGAATTTTCCTATTACTTGTTCCTTTGCTTTTCCATAGTCTTATTCCTTATTTATTCCTGACATCGCATTTGCACATTTTGAATTATCGGTATGACCTGTATTCCTGATCTTCTTGATTTCCACTATCTATTATTGTTTGTTACCGTTATATCTGTTCACTGAGCTCTCGTAGCTCAGCCGCATTTCTTTTCCTGCGGCAGGTTTTAGTAAGAAGCTGGGAATGATTGGAGAGTGTACTTTTGGACTTAGAAGATTGAATAGCTATGCTGGACTTAGAATTGGACCGAAGATAATATATGCTAGAAATAGTGTTTTGGAAAGTTCACATTTGTAACCTTGTAGATTTAGTATTTCGTTTGTTCTCCTTTGAGATTTTTGTATTAATGAAAATGCATGCTTGGTTTTGTTCTGATGTGAATCCATTGTTGTGATATCTTTATCCTTGTCGGGTTGGGGTGTTACAATTTATGGTATCCGAGACTGACAGTCTGCGATTCGTAATACATTTACCCTTGACCCGTGAAATCTGGACCACTAAGTTTCCACTGTAGGTGCTCGTAGGACAACCTTTGAGAAATTACTTTAGGATTTTTCCTATAGGAACTTAAATTCTGACCGGTGAGGATTTGGGTAAACATTAGGATTTTATTTTATCGTTCCATACGTGCTTATTCTCCATATTTCATAAATCATCTTTGAAATCGTTCAGACGGTGATATTCCACGTGTTTTAAAAAATTTTGAGTTATGAGTAGTCTTTCGACTCCTATCGAGTTCTAGTACTTAGTATCATTTGTGTCATTTTCAGCATGGCACCTCCAGCACGCAGCATGTATCGTTGGACAACCGTTTTCGCTACAGGCCAGAAAAGGATTGGTAAGCTGAGGTGGACTAACAGAAGGATGCTGATCCCTGCTAGCATGTGCCCCTTCCGGATTGAAGAAAGGTTGACCGTGGTTAATATAAATGGAACGGAGGTACATGTGCACGAGACGAAAGTGACTGATAAAGACGGAGTAGTGACTAAGTACCCGGGAAGGTGTCCCAAGTTCGTGGAAGAGGGAGGAGTAGTGCGGGCAGAGCCTCACAATTTGTATGGATTCGTGGATGACGTAGGAGATGAAGGAAGGAACCCTGAGGATGGTTTCGCGAGACAACCACTGCCACAGCCTGAAGGGAACCGAAACGGGTGGCTTAGCGAGGAAGATGAAGTGGATTCAGACTTGGAATCCACTGCAAGTAACACGGTCTAGTCATGGAAACAGAGCTCGAGTCATGTGTGTTATTACTGTTAAAATTTTCGTCTTAGGTTTCTTTTGACATTAATATTGTACGGATTCTATTGGATTGTGGGTTTTCCCGAATATTTAATAATAAGGCTTGAGCAAATTTTCGAATAAATTATGTTGATATGTGTCTATCATGGTTTTTTTTAACCTTCTAAGTCTGTCGAGCTCATTTCGGCTATGAAATCCAGAACTTGATTTCCCATGGTTGCCTTGGTTTTCTGACATCCATTAAAAATACCTCCCTAGAAATCCGAGTACCGAAGCTTTCCTAGAACCCATTTCGTACGCTGAGGAACGAACCTCATCTTGAGAGTTATTAGGCACCCTGAGTTTCTGAATATGATTCCTGGTTGAACCACCAAGCACCGAAGCGTGAAGTAGAAATTGACAAGTTACCGAGAGATTGTCTAGTCACCTAGCGAAGGTGTCTTTCAGATGCGTCCGGGATCATATAGGCTGACTCGAACAACCAAGAAGAGCAACAACCGAAGATCAGGAAGCGAGTTTACCTAAGTGTATTAACTAGATGTGTTTAGTTCGTTCATGATAGAGAAGGATGGTGACTGGAGATAGCTGAACCGTGTTACCATTAGAAACCGAGATTCCACCATCCTGAAGCGATTATGGGTTTGTTTAATTTTAGAGCGTGAAGTTTCTTTTTGAGGGATTAATTAATTTTAGTTTTGAAATCGCCTTCCGAATCCATAAACGACGGTTATGACGATTAGTAATGCTAATAGTATTAGCTAAAGCTCTAACTGCTTATAAAATTGGTAATTAGGTTTTCTCGTGACTACTGGGACAAACGGTCATTGTATGACTTAATAGTACGTTCGGAGACGAGAAAGAGCATGTTAGAAATTCACATTACTCCATCACATTTCAAGAAGAACGGCAGAAAGCTCGAAGGACCAAACACAAGTTCCAATTTTGGTTTCACTTTCCGATTGATGAACTGATAAAGACAGATTAACCGGACTTGAAGAGATTGGATGTGTTAAATGAGCGGGTTTTGGAAAAGACCCTTTATGGTTGGGGGAAAATTAATTCTATGAAGGCCGAAGTTCGTGGCGACTAACTTTCACTCCGTTGACTCACTTAAGTTTCGTAATAAGATCCTCGAATGAGTTAAGTTCCTAGAAACATTCCTGTTCGTGTTCATTTTCGTAGGTTCGGTGATGACTTGTTTTGAGAGATTTTGGCAAAGGATGGATGATTTGATGCTTTTAGTGATGTACCAAATTCCGATAGATATTCTGGGACATCCGTTGGCTCTTTCGAGTGATTCGTTCTCCACTTAGATAGGGTATTTAATTTTGATGACCTCTGAGACCGTAGGAGGACTAGGTGGAATAAGATAAGTTAGTTTGTTCACGACTTGAAATCAAGTATGTCCATCATGAGGGCATATTTATATGATGCCAGTATTATGACGTCTGGCCAACGTGATAATACTTACATCATATAACGTGCACTTGTTGTGGGCATCGGTTATTTCAAGAAGTGCCTTAGAACCTTAGAAATTCTGATAACTGTTTGGGATCATCCGCATTAGTGAGACCTTAAGTTCATCCTAACGGTATGCATAACCTGCTTTCACCGTAGGTGGATTGCACGTCTGGATTCTCGTCACGCATTCTGCTGACCTCTAAGAATTTTCGGTAATAATCTTAGGTCCTGTTATAGAACTTCTGCCAATTGATGTTATTGATAATCTATTCCGTACGTTCTCCTCAGACTTGTTAAATCAAATCCTGGGGATGACCCATCCGTCAAAATCCCACGTAATTCCTACGTCTTTTCGAGGAGATCCGATTTTCATCCGTTACGTTCGATATATCTTTCTTTCGATTTGGATTCGGTATGATTTGCCTTTTGAGGAAACCGAAGTTTTATCCAATAATATAGAGTCATAAGAACCAAGTTTTCATATTCCTGTCCACAGTCAGTTGTGTTTCCATGTCGTTTCACGTCAATTTTCGAGGAAGATAATTTTTCTTTTAGAGGGGAAGAAGTTGTAATACCTGAAATTCAGATAACTTGTCAAATGACCAAATTACCCCTGAAACAATAAAACCTAAACGAATAAATTATAAAATTCTGAAACAATTCCAAACTACTGAAAACGAGCTACATATCAAGTAAATAAATTTCCGGGACAACATTACATTATTTTGAATGTCAAAAAATATTAACTCACATATACATACATATATGTAATCCGAAAATATATATAATTAAAGTTAATATATATATTAAATCATTTTAATTAAGATATATGCAAAACTAATTTAAGAAATTGTACACAAAATCAAATTGTGATATTGTGATAACTTCTAGGGCAGAAAATCTGATCCATGCCCCCTCCTAGTCGGCCTATTAAATACAAAAAAAAATCATAATATTTTATAAAACCCTAAATACCCGAAACCCTAACCATCGACTAAACATAATTCGACCAAGCCTTCATTCAATTTTCTGGAACTGAGCTAGCAATTTTCTGGAGTCCATTGAGGTGTAAGCAAGCTATAAAAAATAAGAGTTGGGTCGTGGAAGCTCTCGTTCGATCGTAGCACATTTGTTTGTCCGATTTCTTGCGCTCAATAGGTACATAACCCCACGACTAATCCTTACGTTCTATTATTGATCTAGCATTTTTCTAATGATCTATATGTCGTATATAACTCATTAAAAATGTTAAACATGAATCATGCAAGCTAAACAAAGCGTACGAAAAATAATGAATTAAAACACACATAATTTCCAAATAATGTCATTCGATTTTTTTGGAGTGTAACCATAATTTTTACATGTTCTATACTGATAATATAAGCCTAGAAAAATAACCATTTGATTTATAGAAGCTCAGAATAATTGATCATGAATTATGTTTGTAATCGGATTATATAGAAAATAAGGAAAAATTAGGAAGAAACCCTAGAACGATTAGGGTTAGGGTTTTGTGTAATGAATCTAATCTAATTAATGCACATTAATGATGTGGTGATGATGGTTTGATGATTGGTAACTTTAGGGTTAGGGTTTGGATATTAAAAAGGTTATACGATTTGGAACATAAATGACAAGGGCTTGTTTTACCAACTTTGAAACTTAAAGGTTATATTTATAATGTTAATTAGGTTAGTAACAATGTAGGAAAAATATAACTCGAGGGTCCTAAGTGTAAATATTGTAAGAAAATGAATTAATGATAATTGAAGGGTACGATTTGAAATTAATTAAAATGGAGGGACTAAAAGTGTAAATTCTGGAAACTTGAAGTTATTTTGAGTAAATAATGTCATTAAGGGTATATTGTGAAATTTTGACTAATTATGGGCTTGATGTGTAACTATAAATAAATTATGATTTAAATTGTAAGTTTTGTAAAGTTAAGGGACCAAATGTGTAATTAATGAATTCTGAGGGGTCAAATTTATACTACATGTAATTCTGAGGATATGTTCAGTAACTTTGTAGTATAAGGTGCTTGTTTGGGAAAATAAATAATATAGGGATTAAAACATGAATTATGTAGATGAAGGGTTTGTTTTGTAAATTATATAACTAAAGGGTATAAACTGTAAATGGTGAAACTGAAGGGATAAAAAAATGTCATTCTGAATAATAATGAGTGTTTAAATCAGTAACTTAAAGTATTTTCATTTTAAACCTTTGAACCTAATGAATTTATAATTTAAACCCTAAAACTATGTATACCTGTCGTAATTACCCTAAAACTTTTGTAACTTGATAAAATGTACCTTACTCCCATAATAATCTTAGTAAGGACTTAACCTAATCTGTGATATTATTAATTTACTAATAATGGAAATATAACTAAAGACCTTTTGGACCTCTGTCTTCTACTCCTTTAGGTTCGAGGAAGGAGTAATCTAATCCCTGTCAGCTTTTAGCTTTGTGTCCTTGCATTCGTAATAAGGTACAGATATTCTGCCCTCTTTCAGTAAGGGTCTTTCATTTTCCTTTTTCGTTCAGTTCTCATTTTCCTTACTAGGATCCCCTATACCATTGCTATGTTCCTTGCTTGGTTGTAAACTTTTCATGTGATCTCTTATTTGTGAACCTTCCATGTGATCATTTGTTTTGTGAACTTTCATGAACCTTGTTTTTGATCTTTTGTCCTGAACCCTGATCTGTGAACCTTGTTTGAAATTTTAATCTAATATACTTGCTATAAAACTAAATTGATTTTGATATAAACCTTAATCTGTTAAATCCTTATTTAAACCTAACTGATTTTGAACCGTTCTTAGACTACATATGAAACGTTTTGGGAATAAACTACTTTAGAATAAGTACTATCACTTTTAATGAAAGTTACTAAAAGTTTTGGAAGACCATTTTGAAGAAAACTATTTTGAAAGATCAGCTGTTATGAAAACCATTTTTGAAGGATTGTTTAAATGGACTTTTAAATAGAAACCTTTAGAGATAAACTGTTGATATGAAACTTTGATTATAAACTTTTGTTACACTCTTTTGAACCATTTGATATAGTTCTTTAATCTGAACTTAAACTTTGATATAAAACTTAACCTGATAAATTCTAAGTTGAACCGATGATATATAATCCTGAACTGTTTGACATGAACCTTTGCCATGTACCCTTAGGATATGACTTTTGATTAATCGATAGTACGTTTGACCTTTCACCTACAGTTTGATATTACGAGCCAATCACTAGGCATGAGGGTTTCATGTCCATGTCATTGACGCACCTCTGACATGACCCTAGGGCAGGAGAGTGATGACCTGTTCCGTCCCTTATTTATTATTTGCTATGGCCATTATAATTATGATTATTGATTTATCTGTGGGGCGTATGGGTGCACTCTAGATTTGACCTGTCATCTGTATATGTTATTTGTTTATTGTTATATTTATCTGGTGACTGTTGGTGTGTACGATACACGTCTTTCACATATCTGGGAGTTAGCTACTCTATTTGGTTACATTTGTGATGATATGATATGGCTTGTTTCTGGGCTCGTGATAGATTTCTGTTGTCTTCATTTATTGAACCTCGTGAATTTTCCTATTACTTGTTCCTTTGCTTTTCCATAGTCTTATTCCTTATTTATTCCTGACATCGCATTTCTACATTTTGAATTATCGGTATGACCTGTATTCCTGATCTTCTTGAATTCCACTATCTATTATTGTTTGTTACCGTTATATCTGTTCACTGAGCTCTCGTAGCTCAGCCACATTTCTTTTCATGCGTCAGGTTTTAGTAGGAAGCTAGGAATGATTGGAGAGTGTACTTTTGGACTTAGAAGATTGAATAGCTATGCTGGACTTAGAATTGGACCGAAGATAATATATGCTAGAAATAGTGTTTTGGAAAGTTCTCTTTTGTAACCTTGTAGATTTAGTATTTCGTTTGTTCTCCTTTGAGATTTTTGTATTAATGAAAATGCATTCTTGGTTTTGTTCTGATGTGAATCCACTGTTTTGATATCTTTACCCTTGTCGGGTTGGGGTGTTACATTTTCTTCATAAGTCTCCTTCATCTTTCATGTTTTGTCCATTACCAACTCAAATATAATTCCCAACATGTTATTACGATCAGTTTTACTTCTTCGTACCATATTCACATTACGTATACGCATTCGAATATTTAGTGATTAACAAGACTCGTATAATGCTACTACTATTATTTCCAGATCTTTCAAATTATTTTAACGTATATCTAATGATCACATGAAGGTTTAAAATGATTCAATTTGTATCCAGATCATATTAACGAACATGTCTAGCTTGGTTGGTATTTTCTAAATCGTATAAACATGAGGATGAAAGGCATACCTTGAATGAAATCAGAACGGATCAAAGAACCAAAAACCAAAACCCTTCGAATAAAAACCTATGCGATCACAACAAACTTGAACACCAAAGGACATGATCACCCACTATTAATCTCTTGATTTCTTCGAGTACAAAGTGGACAGCCGAGCTTATTATTGTGTTTTAGGGTTTAACAAGTGTGGGAAAAAAATGGAATACGGTTTGATATAAGTGGGGAGTTGGGGAGATTTGATGGCCGAGTCTAAAGGGAAAATAGGAGACTCATTCTCCTCACAATTATTTCAAATATCTTGAACATATCTTCACGTATCATGTGTGTACACAACTCAATAAAATGGGTCCTATACATTTATTAAATGTGTGATGTAAATTGTATACAAAATTAAATGAAAATCGTATCCCATATCTAGACGTGTGATATGATGTTTACTATAGATGTAAGTTTGTGTCATTTTCATTCGTAGCTTAGGTTTATGATTTATCATACTTGTGGTTTAGTATTTTCATTTCATAGCTTAACTTATGACATAAACATTTAAGTTAATCAATTATTCAAAGATCCTAAGAAATATTCGTATTCAAAAGTAAAAAGGCCAACTCGTATTTCAGGTTATTATATCATGGCAGTGCAAGAAACAAACTGTGGTTGCAAATTCCACAACAGAAGCTGAGTATGTGGCTGCTTCTAGTTGCTATGGACAAGTTATGAAAAGAAGTTATGGACAAGTTATCAATCAAAAATAAAACATATTGAGATAAGACATCATTTTATAAGAGATTGTTATGAAAAGAAGTTAATTCAAATTGTTAAAATTCATACTGATAATAATGTTGCAGATTTGCTCACAAAAGCTTTTGATGTAGGTAAATTTCAATTCTTGGTTGTCAGTATTGGAATGATAAATCTTTGAAAATTCTTATCTCTTTGTGTTTTTGTAAAGTTTTGTAAGGATTAGTACTGT
The DNA here is from genome assembly GCA_021014915.2 of Artemisia tridentata subsp. tridentata. Lineage (NCBI taxonomy): Eukaryota > Viridiplantae > Streptophyta > Magnoliopsida > Asterales > Asteraceae > Artemisia > Artemisia tridentata. Next base: position 292,516,329 of record CP139505.1, on the reverse strand, counting down.
TATTAAGTCAATAAATTGTTTCTGCTGCTAAGTATACTTAGTATTGCTAGTATACTTAAAACTGCTGTGTTAATACTGCCAATTATACTTAGTACTGCTAAGTATTATTAATAATGTCATTATTGTAAATTGTGTTATGTTTGTGGTTTTGTGTTTTTGGGATTAATCTTTTTCAGGATAACCTGAGAAAAGTGCCGGAGTGCTGATTAATAAGCTGTTAGGAGTGGAAATTGAGTTCATGCTGCTAGGCATAAGTTAGTGCTGCTAAGCCTAACTTAGTGCTGCTAGGTTTCTGCCGCTATGTTTGAGAGTACAGGGTACTGTTTTATAAATATGAACGATTAAGGGTTTATATAATTCAATCATTCACACAAGTGGAACTTCTTAATACATACTATCTTACAGTGTCTTAGTCCAAAGACTACTCGTTGGAATGAGTTCGATAGCAATATGGCTTCTGCCATTATCTGCTTGGCTTAAAATCAAAGATTCAATTTTTCAAAATTAATTTTTGATAGTGTGGTTAAGGGCTTGGATAGTTCTTCAAACAAATATTACCTATATCCAAGGTTTTTACAACTTCTTATGGACAAACAATTTACAAATAAAAAGGTTCATAACAAGGTTTATCCTGCTCTCTCTCTCATACTAAAAAGATTTTTGCTAACATGAAGAGAGAGAGAAAGGGTTTTTCTGGTATGGTTACACCATTTTTTTAAACAATGTTGGAACCAGGTCAAACTCAGGGTGAAGGTTCAACAATCCCAGCTGATACCCATCACACACCCACAATTTTACCATCCACATCAACAACTCAAAAGACCTATACCCGTAGGTTCACCAGAAATGGCACTCAGCTACCTCATGCAAGTGCTAGTATGGGGTCACAGTTTAGAAAGGGCTGCCACTACTGCTGCTAGCTTAGATGCAGAGCAGGACAGTGGTAACATAAGTAAGACCCGATCTAAGGCAACTTCTAATGAATCCAGTTCCCATGGAACTGATTCAGGTGAAGGTCCCAGCCAACCAGAAAATATGGGGGGTGTAGATGCTCAAGCTAGGTCTGAGGCTATGCCTAACTCACCCATTGATGCACCACTCGGGAGAGGTAGCACACTCCGAAGTGCTGAGGGTAGTATTGAACTTATAAATGAATTGATGTCAACCTATACAAAATTGTCAAGGGATGTTCTTGATCTCAAGCAGCTTACAACTTCTCAAAGGACTGAAATTAAAAGGTTGAAGAGAAGGATTATGTATCTTGAAGGAAGACAGAGATCAAGAACATACAAAAATAAAATATTATACAAGATTGGTACTACTTCCAAGGTTGAATCTTCTGATGAAGCACAAAGTTTGGGGAAGGATGCTCCCAAACAGGGCAGGAATACAAGCAAAAGCTTCAGGGGAGGAAACTGGGGTAGATAATGATATGATGATAGATGCTCAGTTGGTTGATGATGAGCAGGTTGTTAAAAGTGATGAGTTTGTTGTTGTAGATCAACAGGGTAATGAAAAGATGGTTGAAGTGGCTAAAGTGTTAATTGATGCTGCTACACTTAATACTGCTGATGTTGAAGTTAATACTGCTGGTCTAAAGGTTAGTGTTGCTAGTGACAAAGTTAGTGTTGCTCAGCCTGAAGTTAGTGCTGCTGCTACTAACACTGATGAAGTAGTGTTGCTGCTACTAAAATTGATGAAGAAGTAACTATAGCTCAAGCACTTACAAAGTTAAAGAGTGCAAGACCTAAGGAAAAAGGAGTTGTGATTAAAGAGCCAACACCAGTATCAACAATAAAATCAACAACTACTTCACAATCATCAAAGGATAAAGGCAAAGGCATCCTGATTGAAGAACCTAAGAAGAAATTTTTATCACTAAATCAGCAACAACAACAACTCATTGAGTATGAAGAACTTGCAAGACAGGTGCAAGCTGATTTTCTTGCTGAAGAAGAAGAGGCAAGAAGAAAACAAGATCAGAAAGAAGAAGAAGCAAGTCTTTCACAAATAAATTCCTGGGATGACATACAAGCAAAGTGTGAAGCAGACCAAATGTTAGCCCAGAGAATGTGGCAAGATGAACATGAAGAGCTATCCTTAGAAGAAAAATCAAAGCTCTTCAAGGAATTCTTGGCCAAGGGAAAGAAATTCTTTGCTCAGAAGAGGACTGAAGCAAAGAGAAACAAACCACCCACCAAAGCTGAACAAAGGAAAGTAATGAGTACATACCTGAAAATCATGGATAATTGGAAGCCTAGTCAATTGAAGAATCTTAGTTTTGAAAAGATAAAAGATCAGTTTGACAAGGTATTCAAGAGGGTAAATACTTTCATTGCTATAAATGAAGAAGAGGTGGTAAGAGGTTCTAAGAGAGCAGGAGATGAAATAGAACCTGATACAGCAAGAAGCAGAAAACACATGAGCAAGCTGAGCAAACACAAGACCAAATAGAACAGCTTCAAGAAAGTGATGCAAAAGAAACAGCTGATCTACAACAATTGGTTGAAATTGCATAACATGATGATGAATTTGTTGATGTTGTTCCTTTGAAGACTAAAGTCCCTATTATTGATTGGAAAACTGGTTATCGTGGACAGACTCCTTGGTGGGAGATAATCAGAGTTGGTGGACAGTCTCAAAGGTTTGTAACTTTTCCCCAAATGCTTAGAAATTTTGACAGAGAAGATTTGGAGACCTTATGGGCGTTAGTCAAGAACAAGTATGGAGATTCTAGACTAGTAAACATTTTGGATAGAGTTCTCTGGGGAGACTTAAAGATTATGTTTGAAACTCATCATGAAAATAGAGTTTGGCATGATCAATACTCCAATAAAGTTCTGATTTGAAAGCTTTTTCAATCATGTGGAGTTCATACTGTGATGATGAGAGAACTTCAACTCTACATGTTAGTAGAAAAAGACTATCCTTTAGCAAAGCAGACACTTGACATGATGCTTAATGGTTCTATTAAACTTCAAGTTGAATATTGGAGTGAAATGGTATATCAGCTTCTCAAGAAAATGGAGAAACAACTTTATGGGGCTGATTACAAGAAAATGAGGGAATAAGTGTTTGGAAGCATCCTCCTAGTGAAGGTTCAAGCTTAGATTGAAACTTGATGATTTTAAGGGAAAATATCAAGTTTAGGGGAGGATTGTTGGGTTTTAAAGGCTTCTTGAGTTACTGCTACTTATATGATTAAGACTGCTCATGGTTTACACAAAAAATGCTCCAAGTCATTAATGTTGCTAGTTATAAAGATTAATGCTGCTTATGGAAGTTAAGACTGCTAGAATATATTAAGACTACTAACATACTTCAAGGAAAAATATTCTAAGTAGTTAATGCTGCTAGAAGGAAACTTAGTGCTGCTTGTACTAAGTTAATGCTGCTAGAAGGAAACTTAGTACTGCTTGTACTAAGTTAATGCTGCTAGAGACTTAATGCTGCCAGAAAAAAGAGTTAGTGCTGCTGAAGCATTATTAAGTGTTGCTAAAGTATTAGAGTCGGTTATTATGTATAGTATGTCTAGATAAGTATAGAAAAGATTCTATAAAGATTTATCTTGTATAGAAAGTCATTGTAAGCCGACTAGGACTCCTTAGTCTATAAAAGGAGGTCCTAGGGCATAGAGATAAATACTGATTACACACACAATTCTTTATAGAACTTCAAGGTTGTAAACCCTAATACTTTTGAGTATTCATATTATATCAATAATATTGAAGTGTTTAGTTTGATATTCTTGTGTTATTATTTACTGTTTTATACAATTCAAAGTTCTTCTTAAGATCAAATACAAGATTCCGCATTGTGTTTGATAAACTTCAAGGCAGTTTCTATACTTAGTTGTTTTAGATTTATCTAAGATAACTAATCCTTATAAGCTAAGGAATTCGATCAAGTTCATAACTGGGATCAACAGGTGTGACTAGTTACTTAAAAATTGCGAGTAAACAATTATTAGTAAAGACTTATAGGCGTTTAAATGCTAAGTAGTGGGATCGTTAGCATTAGGAGAGTTATGTAGGATAGTTGGGGTCTTAATGACTATGAAGTAGTTGAATGATTACTGAGAGCTTAGAATTGATAACTAGGGATTATAAGTTTAGGTTACAATGAGCAATGTTGGACCTAGGCGACATAAGAACCACTAATGAAGCTAGAGTTAGACACTGCACCAATAAGATCGAATCACTAGACGAATAGGGAATTAACTAGGTTAGCAAAATTTCTCCTTTGATTGAATCATATCTTAGCTCATTTGAATTTCCATTTCCATTTAGTTTAATTAGTCAATTAAATTATAACCGTGTGGATTTAAAACAATATTTGGTTAAATTTAACTGCTTTCCTAAGATTAGAATTAGATAGCCTCAAATTAATAGACCGCAACCTACCTCTTAGGGACGACATCCGTACTTACCACCACTACCATACTACACGATATGGTACACTGCTTTAGAGTGTGTAGGAATAGTTAGGTAGTATAGGTTAATATAAATTTAAAACCTGACTGTCCACTAATGACACATCAAGTTTTTGGCACTACTGCCGGAGGAGCTGAATTATTTGGTTTTTATTTTGAGGCTCTTATTTTTGTTTTTAGGTTTAGTTTCTCAATTTTATTTTTCTTCATTTTATTTCTGTTTTTCTTGTTTTCCTTATTTAAATAACATTTTAGTTTGTTAGTTTATGTTTCAGTTATTTTTGAGCTATTTCTTTTTCTTTGCTACTGTGTCTCTTTGCTTGTGTTCTTTTCAGGTCATAATGAAGGTTGATATCAACGATATGAATATCGAAGAGTATTTGATGTGCGAGGCAAAGCAGGGAGACTTGATTTATTTGTGTAGAGTTGATATTAGAACCATTACCATGGAGGAGTACATGGTGTTAAGGCATGAAATCGCTTTGACGAGGAGATGCATTTCCAAGAAGAGAAGTGCTGATGTGGACATTTCTAGCATGACGATAGAGGAGTTCGAGTTATCCATAGCTAAGCAATGTCAATCAAAATGGATTCGAAATTCCCGGTAATGGTTTTACATCCCATTTAATCAAGCACCATGCCCACCAAATCCTTAACCAGAAAAAGAGGACTTGAGCTTAGAAGACGTCTTGGCTGACTTATTTAGAATTGGAGAAGAAAATCTTAGGATAAGAATAAGGCAAGGGATGTTATTGATAGGTGTGAATCTGAAGTTGAGGATGACGAGATAAAGTCGGTGGAAGAAATCATGATGCAAAACAGTATGGTACTTTATTTTCATAATATTACTTTTACTAATGATTTTTCTAGTACTGCTAAACAGGTTAAGTAAAGTAAAGAAGAGGCTAAAATTAGCGTGGAGCAACCTTCGACCTCACACAGTATCATACACATAACACCACCTGATGATGCATATGTAGCACCGATGTCTCGCCCGAATGAATTAGTTGGTCCTAGAAATGTTAGAAAAAGTGAACGAAAAACCAAATTTTGGTTGGACTTTCAAAAGAATCATCAATTAAACCAGGTAAGGTAAGAAGATGAGTATGATACTCATCAAGGTATGTATTTCAATCAACACTACAACAATAAGTAGGACGGGCGAGGACACTTTCGGCGGGGACGCCCCTGTCCCCGCCGAAAGTAGCTAAACGACAAACATGACGCTGAGCTGGCACACAAACTCGCTGACCGTTTACTAAATTTTCAACGCAATATTTTGGCGGGGACATGTCCCCGCCGAAAGTGTTTTTGATATTTGGCAAAATTTGACCAAACTAGTAACTCTTAATTGTTTCTGGGTTTTTTTCCCGCCCTCGCTTTTAGCGGGACACGTCCCCGGCAAAAGTATAGATACACAATGCCAAGTTTTTGGCGGTAAGAGTTTTCCAGTTTTCCCTCCTAACAATTACTTTATCCCGCCAATATTTTATGCTACTGATATTAGCTTGTCCCCGCCCAAAAGTGCTGGCGCCAATTTATCCTGCCAAATTGCAACTTTATCCCGCCAAAGTTTTATTTATATATAACCTAACCGATCATCCTCAATTCGGAAAAACACAAATAACCCAATCGTCAATTCCCACAAAACACACATAATAATGCCTAGTTACACGCCGGAAGAGGAGTGGTCAAAGGTTTTATCGTCGATGTATCTCTTTAATGAAGTTCTTAATACATATGGCTACGAAATTTATGATGAATATGGTTCTTATAAAAGCATTAGCCCGTGGATGAGAGACCAGATTCTGGAATGGTTGAGGAAAAAACCATACTACAGAGAGATGTTGGACGCTCAAGCTAATGATGTTGGAGGAGAAAGCACGTTGGAAACCAAACTTGATGATCTGGGAAATAGGATAACAAATCTTGAAGCTATGTTTGAACATTTCATCAAGCAAAGGAAAGCAAGGAAGGGAAAAGATGGTGCAGGTACTAGCAAATTGGGAAGTAGCGGCAAAAAAAATGAATGGGCGATGTTTGTTATGGTCTATGTCGTGTGTTTCGTTTGATCTGTTTCGTTTGCTTGTCAAGTTGTTTTGTTTGATCTGTTTCATTTGTTTGTCGTGTTGTTTCGTTTAATCTGTTTCGTTTGCTTGTCAAATTGTTTCGTTTGAGTTGTTTTGTTTGCTTGTCGAGTTGTTTCAGCAAGGTGTTTGGCGGGGACGTTTCGGCTAGGACATGTCCCTGCTGAAAGTTATTGGCGGGGACATGTCCCAGCCGAAAGCCTAAAAAAGTCCCTTCCGATTGTGTCGAATGTTGTAGTGCAACACTTATTTCTACTATCGTAGCATATTTGCACCCTTATGGTGTTTATGGCAACTACCACCAGCCCTTGATTTTGAGTGAGAGTATGAACACCCTTGTGCCAAGTAAATAAGGGTGGGGTCAAGCTCGTGACTCGAACAAAAACAAACACATCGTGGGAGGTACCCCATGCTTATCTTTGTATTAATGTTGTGTTTAAATTTTAGTTTTAGGATTTTACCCTTGGGATTTGTTTGTTTGTCTTCGATTGTAGGTTAAATTTGACAAGAATTATCCTTGATGGTTCTTGAAGGAAGATGTGATCAATGGTCTTGGGTAATCAATAAACCAGCGCGTTCTTGAAGGTAGATGCAGAAGTGAAGTTTGATAAACCATAATCCAAGGGTTGATAAACGAAGCGCAACTCAAAGGAATAGATCCCAAACAAGAGATAAAACTATAAAAACTTAATTATATTAATTTTTCAAGAAGTCCATACAATGATAATAAGTCATATTTATAGGGAAGTAAAACTTGTACAGTAAGTAAATTACTTATAGTAAAAAAATGAATTAGATAAATAATAGAAGATTTTGGAATCGATCTTTCTACGACGTAGAGTCTCTATGGCGTTGCGGCGTTAAGCCTCAACCAATATTCTACGAGAGAGCTTTACGACGAGGCTTGCAAATCCCTTTACGCTGCAGAGAACTTCACGTTTCAATCTTATCCCCGTCTGTTTGTTACTTTTTCTCCCGCACGACAGGATGAACAATACTATTATTCACGTCTTTGCCGTGTTTCTTTCTCCTTTCCGTATAATCTCATAGCTTCTCGTTATATATATTCAATAAAATTTGACGTTAAAAAATATATTTTGTGAAGTTCTATTAACATGTGAAAGGATTTAAGGATATGAAATTAACAGTATTACAATGACATCAAACCAGCTAAAGTTGGGTGCATCGTATCTCGTTCCTAGTGACACTCAAAAGAATTTTGACGTTAACTTGGAGTACTTATGTTATGAACTTGCTAATGCTAGCTTTTAATTTGTTTTTTAGCATGTTTGTCTAACGGTGATTTGTGGTTGAAAAAGTTGACACCAAACAATCTTTCATTATCCACTTCCCATAACCACGCATTTTGTTCGCTTAGTTTCACAAAAGGTGTGTGTTTCGTAATTTTTGCTATTCCTTTAGACTTTTGGGTGCCGGTGATTAGTTATTTAAAGCTCACTACTCACTAATTTTCTAAATATCAAACTATTTTAATGCTACAGTGCAGCACAGTAAAATGAACAATACTGTAGCTACAGTACTTTTTTTTTTTCTTTTTTTGGAAAAATTAATTTCGATCAAAGCAAAATGAACAGTACTGTAGCTACAGTACTTTTTATTTTTTTATTTATTTTTTTTTTAATTGGAAAAAATAATTTCGATCAAATAAAATTTTGAAAAAAAAAATGTTTTGGAAAAAATATTTAAAAAAAAATCTTTTCAAAAAACTTTATTTGAAAAAAAAAATAAAATAAATTTTTTTATTATTTTTTTTTTGAAAATCATTTTTCAAAAACTTCCTTTTTCAAAAAAAAAATTTTCAAAAATCTTTTTTCTAAAATTTTTTTTCGAAAAAATAATTTCATAAAGATAAAATTTTGAAAAATAAAGTTTTTGAAAAAATATTTTAAAAAAAAATATTTTCAAAAAAACATTTTGAAAAAAAAATTATAAAAAAAATTATAAAAAAAAAAATTCGAAAAAAAAGTTGTAGAAAAAAAAAATTCAAAAAAAGATTTTTTTTTTAAAAAAAAATTTCAAGAACCAACCATGTAATGATTATATGAATTCAATGACCAACCATGTAATTAACTAATGAAGTGGATTAACGAAAATTAGTAAAAAACCTAAATCGGCTGAAAATTTTTCTTGGTGCCTTTTTATGCAACAAAAAAAGAAGAGTACCCTGATTATTAATATATTTGGCAAATATGATTCATTTTGTGCTTTCTAGATTGCCGATTCTATAAATGGTCAATATTTTATAGCTAAAAATTGTATAGACAAAAATGATATTCACTCTAATTTTTACAATAAAAACAATGAGATAACATAAGTATATGCTATTAGATTTTATATAAACCAATAATTAGTCTTCAAAAGTGATTCATATTGTCACATCGTAAAAAAGTATACATTTTTTAAAATTAATTTTTTTTAGAAAAATTAATTTTTTTTTCGAAATTAATTTTTTTGAAAAATTACTTTTTTTTTTCTTTCCAAAATTATTTTTTTTTTTCGAAAATAATTTTTTTTTCGAAATTATGTGTTTGCAAGGTAGGTCCTTCGGGGACTAACGATGCAACGCGCTAAAAAGTTTAAGGACTTTTTACGTAAAAAACCATTTTATTTCCAAAATTAATTTTAAAAAATAGTCTTTTAATTTATCGATCTTTTTCAAATTTACTCTATTTTCAAAAATAGTTCTTTGGTTTTATCGATCTTTTTAAAATTTAGTCCTTAATGACTAACTTTCAAACAACACTTAGCACCACACTCCCGCAGGAACGCGCGGGTTTCCCAGCTCGTTTATTTGATTCAAAAGTGTAGATTAAAACAGGTTTTTAATTAAAAAAAATGTACAAAAATACTTATTAATGGATGGGCGTTATTGTATTTTCTCGTGACTCGCTTTACACTTCATCATACATTCGTGTAATCCTTTCGGTTAACAGCACATGTGATTTTTAATATAATCACATTCGATTTTCAATATATGTGATTTTATTATTTAAACAGAATCACATGTAATTTTAATTATTTATAACAATAGTTATTTCTTCTTCAAGATCCAGATGTGCATCTGTTTCGGCAATAACCCGATTTTGTTCATCCATAACCCGATTTTCTGTTAGCAATAACATGATTTTCGGATAACTTGATTTTCATTCTCTATAACTAGATTATCATTAGCATCTCTAATCGTTTGTGAGGATTTACTAAACCTGCTGTGGGTCCTAAATTTCGTTATCAACCTAAAGCGCCTCCTCCTGAACCTAAGAAGGTGGATGTCACTAAGAAGAAGGCTGCTGATGTGGCTAGTACCAGTGGAACGAATGTTACTACATCGAATCCATTTGATGTCCTTAATATGGTCGATACTGATGAATGTGGCATTCCTACTAATGAAGTGAATACAGATGGGGCTGATTTTGATGAGAGTGGTATTCCTTGTCCTACTCGTATTGTTGAGAAAATTGAGAAACTTGTAAAGCTAATTATTGATGGGAAAGCTACTCTTTGTGGATGATTATGGCCATCCTCTTAAAAAGGTTGATTATCCGGGTAATAAAAAGGAAGCTAAGGTGGATGGGTCTCAAAAGACTGGTAATGTATCACAAGAACCGCTTATGAATGTTGTGAAAGAGAAGGTGCAGGTTGCGGCTAGTAAGCCTAGTTCTTCTTTTTCTCCGTCTACTTCTTCTACTAAGAGGGTTAACCCATTCTCTAAGGTGAGAGAGATAATTGATTCCGACAGTGATGAGGAGGAGGTTGTTAACACTTTTGATGAGTCAGTGAACTTGTTTGATAATCCTATGGCTAAATTCCCCTCATCGACAGGTGTTGGTTACGAGCTTGAAGATGATTACGATGACTATGCGGATCAGATTTACGATCTTCCAGGGCAATTGGATGCTTACTATGATATGTATGATATTAAGCTCCAAGGTCTTGCTAGGAAGTAATTTGTTTTCGTAAGAGTCTAATGTTATCTTATGAGTAGTGGTTTATTTTCTTATTTAAAGAATAAGAAGTGTCTTGTTATGTAAGCTTTTCCGCCTATGTAACGGGCTGAGATATGAGATTTCACCCATATCCATTGTACTTAAACGTTTTTTACAGTAATATATTTACCGGGTCTTTGACCTTTTACCCAAAAGAATTTATGATTAATTTTGATTGTGCATTTGTGTATTTGTTTGTCAAAATCAAAACCCTAGCCTTTTGGTGGAGAATGAAACGTGTTTGGGGATTTTTCGGAGGAGGGAGAAGGGTGGGCACGTGCATCTCTAGCGAAAAAAATTGTGGTGTACATTTTTTAAAAATATAAAGTTATTTTTGTAATTTACCCTTATAACAAACCGATTTGTAGTTTAGTTTCTTAAAATTATCAAAGTTTGCCCCATCAACCATTACTTTCTGGATCCGCCCCTGAATTTTTGGTTTTTCTCAAGTGAAAAAATCATTTAATTGGAGCCATCATTTAAAATTGGAATAGAATGTGAAGATTTAATCTTTATATCAGATTTAATCTACGTTAATCTCATCTCTTAGGTGCCAACAAGTAAAAAAAGAAGAATTTCAACTAGTCAAAAAATATATGGCAATTATGTGCTCGTATGTAACAGTAAAACTATGTATGGTTATTCATTTGCATTTTAGAAAATTTCAATACGTAAACACGTCTAAACTATTTGATCGAACCAAACAGCCTAACATAGTAACATCACAAGAATTTAGACAACGAAAAAATATATTACTATATGAAGCGTGCATGATGTCAAGCAAAACTACCACTTCCACCAAATGGAGGTCTCCATCCTTTATAATCAGATTTTAATGTGATTACTGTAACATATTTAAAGTGTATTAGTGGTCCAATATGATCATTTTATTATTGGTACTTTGATCATACTTTAGTTAAAGTAACTAAAAGTTGATATGGATAATAAATGTCTGGTTCGATGTTACTTGAAAAGCAAATGGTACTTGTTCATGATATGACATATTGTTGGTGGCATGCTCACGTAGCTCTATAATACAAATAATTCTAATAATTTAGTAATTAATATGAATATAGTGCAAATTGCAATGCAAAATTGTAGAGTACAAGCGGGCTTTTAAATAAAAACCAGAAATTGGGCCTGTCCCATAAAAGTTCTATCCTTATTCCATTCGAGCCAAATTAGTCCTAATTAAAATTAAATAGCCCAATTTAAGTATCTTTCTGTGAGAGGTCTAACATATTCATAAATCAATTGATACGACTGGTTGAAGTGTAACCAAACAAGATCGCTAGAACCTTTCGAACTGCAAAGGAAACAACTCTCGGTCGACATAAAGTCACGAGCAATTAGTCATTTATAACAAAAGACTTTGTTGTCATTTCTAGTAGAGTTTTGCAAGTGGACTCACGGGTTCTGCCAGAAAACCACAAAGGGCCTAGATCTATGTTCATGTTTTTGATATTATTATGGGACCGTATACATGAAACCCTACACTATGAGATTTATGGACCACTTCTTTAGGCTAGTTGGCAAGGTTCTATCTCAAACCGCGAATGAGTACTTTTAATTAGATAATATCAACAAGTCTAGTCTATCAGACATCAGTATCAAATGTTACCGATGGCCGTAAATAAAAGTATACGAGTTCAAGTACAAACTGAGATAACAGGAGGTGACTATTTTTCTAGCGATATAACATGTTTTAGTGTTAGGTTCATAGCCTTAAGTTAAATCTATTTCGCATTAACTCATCATCGCCCACACACGGTGACCGGATACATGAAACCCTACCCTATGAGATTTATGGACCACTTCTTTAGGTTAGTTGGCAAGGTTCTATCTCAAACCGCGAATGAGTACTTTTAATTAGGTATTATCACGTATCAAATTTTACCGATGGCCGTACTTAAAAGTATATGAGTTCAAGTAAAAACTGAGATAAGAGGAGTTGACTATTTTTTCTAGCGATATAACTTGTTCTAGTGTTAGGTTCATATCCTTAAGTTAAATCTGTTTCGCATTAACTCATCATCGCTCACACACAGTGACGCAAACGGAACTAGAGGGTGTCCCACGGTGTCACGAGGCACCTATAAAAAAACCTATTTTTCATAAAAATATCCTAATTTTTGTTAAAAAAATACTAAAATTTTCAAAATGCACCCAGCCTAAAAGAACTTTATTTCTAGTACCTGCTTAATTGATTCGTTAAGAGATAAAAAATAGAATTGATTTCTATTAAAGCTAACCGTTTCAATTCAGAACGCACTTTTTTTTTCCTCTATAATACCACACTTATTATTATTATTATTATTGTTTTGTGCACACGCTCATTTTGAGTTCTCGTTTCCTCACTGTCCACACATGGGCACAAGGAGAGTGAAAATGTGTCATATACACGCTGGCAACCTGTGACAGTTCTTTAGTAGCAAAAGGTTTGGATTCGCATTCAATCGATGTATCTATTTTTATCATACGTAGAAGATACAGATGCACTTATGTATATGAACTGTAAAAATTTCCAGAGCCTTTTAGATGGACGAAGATATTATTATAGGTGCAATACTTGAGGAAGGATATATATGACTATATGAGTAGCCTTTTGGGATCGGATGATCTAAAGTGCAACTGTGCTAGTATCTCCACAGATTGACAATAGATGGATAGATTAGACTTTTGGATCTCCAAAGATATATTGTGACACTTTAATTTAAAACAGCGTTACCTGAAGTCAGTTCTAGACGAGATTAGATCTTTGCAAAGATAACATAAACCATCAATATTTTACAAGTATAAATATTGGCGTAGATGCAACCAAAAATTAGCATACATTAGTTTTTGGGTTTTATTCGAAACCGATAAAGAACGGAACTACTGAATAGTGCAAGTAAATCGAGCATTGCATCTCATGGTATGTAATATCTAACTTTAAACATCAGTTCATTGCATCTTTAATTTAATTCTATCGTTTCGTTTTCTTTCAATTTCATCCCAAAAGAGGCTCTAGGGTTTACTAGAATCATATATAAGATCTCGTCTACATTGTTTATTACAACGTAGTTAAGTAAATATGATGATGTTGCATGCCAGAAGTGGCAAAGATACGAGTAAACAGTATAGCATGGTAGATACGAGTGGGGCATAGGTCAAAATGTCACAATAAGTGTGTTCCATCAACCAAAAATTGTGTGTTCAAGCCTAATCAAAGACGTGTCATATAAAATGAGACTGGTATTTTTACAGTTATAGGGTTGTTTTCTAACGTCGTACACACCGACACTCTATTCTACAGTTCTATATATACCTTTAAATCTTTATACAAATTTTAGCCTAATCAGAACTACAACCCAGAACTCTAGCTAGGGTACTGTTTTTAATAAGATATTTTTAGCAAATTAATTTTGCAATTCATCTCCGTTTACAGAACTCAGGCAATCTCCGGAGGGCAGTTTCGGACATTACAAATGAAAGAGAAAATTTCGGAAAGGACTTGCATGTCTTAACCAAAATAGATGATGAAGTTTTTCTAGCCACTTGTGGATGTTGTGGCCAAAAAGAGGATTGCACAAAAAGCTACATTGCAAGTATTGAGAATGATCATGCAGGATCATGGGTTTGTGGCCTATGTTCGGAAGCAATTAAAGAATATTTATCGAAAAACCCTGGAAAGGCCATGGAAGAAGCAGTTATTGCTCAAAATGAAATTTGTCAAAACTTCAACATAACAACTAGAATCAACCCAAAGCTCACACTAACATGGACAATGAAGGATATAGCAAAGAGAAGCCTAGAAAAAAGAATGTTGAGGAATCCACAGAAGTTAAATATTTATCGAAGCTCTAGTTGCATCTAACGAATTGAACCGACTACAAAGTAAAATTTAAAACTATTCTTCTTATTAGTGATCCAAAAACATTGGTGATCAGATGTTTAAGTACATATGTTCCCGGTTTAGAAATTTGGTCACGTTCTTCTTTATTAAAAAACGAAAAGAGAACACTTGTGCATGCATGCTTAGTTAAGATTATTGTTTTTATACAATAAAACTTATATCTATTCCGATATTCGATGAATCTCGTAGTTATTAAAGTAGTCTTCCATTCTATAACTAGTCCTCTATTAGTAAGGGATCGGAGAATGTTTATTATTATTTGAAAGACAGGTATGTCACAATATATACATCACAAATTTATCTTACGTGTCTTATATATGATTTGAACTCAGAACCATTTGTTGGTGAGCAACACAACATGGGTACCTCTTAAACACTTTTCGTAGTTAGGGTTTTATGATACAAAACGAAAGAGTAATCATAGAGCTAGTAAGAACTCGCGCTTAAAATTATAAACTGGTCTTCGACCATAATTATTTCACAAATAAGCATGTGACAAATAAAGGGTTGTTCGTCGTTGTTGCTTAATGTAAATTAGCTTTGTAATAAAACAAAAGAAATTAGAAATCTTAAAAACTAAATTTTTGTAGGCCCGATTAAAGAAGGGAAATTTGATGAAAGATGTTTCACTATGTAAATTTTTTCATTCAAATGTCCTCAAAGTGCACTTTTTTAGTTTTTATGATTTAAAATAAATAAATAAATAAATAAAAAGTTTCAAAGAAGCCATTTTATTGTAATTTTTTACTCACTTTCTTACTTTACTTTTCACACCCTCGTTGCTTATTAAAACTTGAATATCTCTAATTTTGTTACGTTTTACGTTCTAAAATTCTTACCATTCAATCTAGAATAATTTCCTCTTTAATTTGATATCGATTTCAACATGATTTCAGTTAAAAACCGAGACAAATAGAATTTGTCTAAAAATATATCGATACAAATTGATATTCATCAATAGTTTAGCGGTAATATATGATTACTTCGATAACGTGACTTTTCAATTTCTTTTCGAAGCATATTTAATTCATTCATATTTGAATGTGGAACATCGATAAGAAACGAGTAACTATGACATGAAATTAACGCGCTTTGTCACGTGATCTCGGATTCCTTTTCCCTATAAATATTGTGGTTTACTACTCATCCTCATATATATATTCTCATTACTATATGTTTCAATGTCTTGGCGTGTATCCAATGCAAACATCACCTAAGAATGTTACTAATATGGTGTCTGTGTGTAATAAACTTCTGGGCTACAAGCTCAGACTATCGAACCAATTCTAATCATAAGCTTCATCACTTAACACCGAACAATACAAACTTCATCTTGTTGCTCCACAAGTTTTGATCACTCCATGCAGTGTGAGCTAGAGTCGTCTGTTAATACAAATATCGTCTCAAAAAC
This sequence comes from Artemisia tridentata subsp. tridentata, assembly GCA_021014915.2. Classification (NCBI taxonomy): domain Eukaryota; kingdom Viridiplantae; phylum Streptophyta; class Magnoliopsida; order Asterales; family Asteraceae; genus Artemisia; species Artemisia tridentata. Next base: position 292,500,500 of record CP139505.1, on the reverse strand, counting down.
GTTATTTATATTCTTCGATCTTTTCTTGGTTTTGTTAATGACAAATAAAAGGAATATCTTTTAGCAAATAATAAATACTAGCTTAAGTCTCTTAAGTACATATTTTACACTTCACATAATAACCAAAAATTACAAGTTTGCTTATTTAGTAACTTGTTTCCTTAAAAGGAAACTTTAATTCTAAAATCATTCAATGACATCATTGCATACATCACATATAATATCTTTGTTAGATCTTGATATATCTTGTTTAGATTTACAAGTTACATAGTTGACATTTGAGGATCTTGGATGATTTGGTAAGATATGGAAGATTTGGAAAGATACACCAAATCCCTTAGCTGTCATCTCCCACGGATCCAAGTCCAATGAAGGACGGATCCCTATTGTGGGATCCGTGAGCTGGATATCAGCTTGCCTATAAATAGCAAGCTGATCATTTGGCTTTCTCATCACTCATATAGCTTAAACACATATATTCATTCAGTACATATCTTACTAACATCATTCATAGTTGCATTTCATTTTGATCTTTCATTTTGTAGAAGAGAGATCAAGCTTTCAAGGATCTACAGAACCGTAATCCTTTAGTTGCATTACTGTGTGATATTGTAGTTTGTTTCACACATCATATCTACCATTTGTAATCAGTAAGTGTGGTTAGTGCTTTAGTCCTCAAAGCACAAAGTGTGTAGGGAGTGGTTGTACCCTTGTAAAGAACTCGACATCTAGCTTAGTGTCGGTAAAGTAAATAGGCGACGTCAAGTTGGTTCTACCTTGTGAAAGAACCAGGTGTTTAGCTTAGTACCGGAAAAGGAAGTAAGCGACGTGTAAAGGTTTTCTCCGCCTAGAAAAGGAGTTTGTTTCTTAGTGAAAGATAAACTCTCGAGTTGGCAGCTCGGGGAGTGGAGTAGGGCAAGGAAGAGAGTCCTTGTAGCCGAACCACTATAAACAACAGTGTTGTGTGGTTTGATCTTTCCTCTCTTTATCTTTTGTTTACATTGTGTGATTATTTATTTGTGATTGTTTCCTTTGAATTAACATATAGTAACAAAGCAAATAAAACTTGAAAAATGGTAAAAACTATTCAACCCTCCTTCTAGTTTTCCACAATTGGCATCAGGAGCTACGTTACTTAAGATTTTTAAAATATATTGTATTTTAAAACTTAAAACGATCCATGGATTTTGAAAACTTTAAAGAAGGACAATCTATGCAGAGACCACCTCTATTTGAACCAAATTGTACGTTTTATTTATTGGAAAAATCGCTTTGAGACTTATGTAAAGTCAAAGGATATAGATCTATGGTATATAATAGTTGATGGTGATTACAAATGTATTAGTAATAATATTTCGGGTGGTCGGGATGAAGGAGCTTCTCTTACTCGTCACAGTGATGAGCAAAAGAAACTAATTGGCAAAAATAATGAAGCCAAAATGATGCTTTATAATGCCTTACCTAAGAAAGAATATGAAAGAGTTTTTATGTGTAAAACGGCTAAGGATATTTGGCAATCTCTTATTATCACACATCAAGGGAACTCACAAGTAAAAGATAACAAAATTGATCTTCTTGTCCAACAATACGAACAATTTGTTATCTCTGAAGATGAGACCATTGATAGTGCGTTTGCTAAGTTCAATACTATTATTACATCACTTAAAGCACTTGACGAATCTTTTTCTAGTAAGAATTTTGTCAGGAAATTTCTAAGAGCACTCCATCCGAAATGGAGAGCAAAGGTGACAGCTATTGAAGAATCTAAGGATCTCTCAAGCATGACACTGGATGAGCTCATAGGAAACCTAAAAGTTCACGAAATGATTATGGAAAAAGACTATTGCCTTGAAAGCCAAAGCCGAGTCAAGTGACGATGATGAATCTTGTTCAAACAGTGATGATGAAGAGTATGCAATGGCCGTGAGGGATTTCAAGAAATTCTTCAGGAGACGAGGAAAGTTTGTAAAACCACCTCGTGATGAAAAGAAATCCTCTCGAAAAGATCGTGACGATAAGAAAGGTAAGGTTGATAGGAAATGCTATAGGTGTGGTGACTCCAGTCACTTAATAGGAGAATGTCCAAAGCCTCCAAAGACCAAGTCTCAAAGAGCCTTCGTTAGTGGAGCTTGGAGCGATAGTGAAGGAGATGATGATGATGAGCCTAAGAACAACGAAATTGCCCTTATGGCTAATGACACAGAAGAGGTACATTCTGATTCATACTCCTCTATAGATGACGAAACCTTAGAAGTAGAATATAACAAACTGTGTGACGTCACTTTAAAAATCATAAACAAAAACAAATTTTTGAAAACAAAGACAACACTTTTAGAAAATGAAGTATTTTGGCTTAAAGAAAAAGCAATACGAATTGAAAAAGGTAAAGATAGTAAAGAAACGTGTGTGTCTTGTCAAGAATTAAAACTTGAACTAGAAACCTTAAAAACCACACAGGAAGAATTAATCAAACAAAATTCAAAGTTTAAAAAGTTTGATAAAAACATAAGTTGTGCAGATGAAATAATGAAAATGCAAAAACTACCTCATGATAAAACAGGACTAGGCTTTATGAAACTATGAACCTTAAGTGACCATAAGGAACAGACTGTGAATAAAACTGTTTCAACCAAGTTAGACAGTCACGGATCCGACGGATCCAATAATTTGGATCCGCCAGTTGTACCCAAGGGATCCGCGGGTACTAAGGCTGAACAGAAGGTTCACAAAGTCGACCATTCCGAGTTCGTTAAAGTTACTAAGAAACCTAACAGTAATATAACCAATAATAAACACAAACCAGCAGTATCTTTGGGAAGAGGTCAAGCTAGAAATGAATATAGAGTTAAAACGGATCAACAGAGACCTCAAATGAGTTTTCCCAAACACCCCTTTCCAAAGAGTATAGTTAATCTACAACACACTTATCAAAATAATTGGAACCAAAATATGCCTAGAAACTTTCATGGTCCTAATTATATGCCGTGGAACAATTATCCACCATTTCAGTACATAAACCATGATAATGTCATGTTTAACCCAAACGGACCCATGAGATATTGGGGACCAAATGCTTGAGTCTTTTATGAACTTAGGTATGCTTGAAAGTTGATCTTGAACCTGATGAGTGGATCAAAGATAGTGGATGCTCAAGACACATGACGGGAAACAAAAATCTTTTCTCAACCTACCAAGTGTATGACGGAGGTAATGTCACATTCGGTAGCAAGCTTAAAAGTAAAATCATCGGAAAAGGTACAATCTCTCATGACTCTCTATCTATTAATGATGTTGCTCATGTAGATAATTTAGGATTTAATTTACTTAGTATAAGTCAATTATGCCGCAAAAAGTATAACGTCCTTTTCAGTGAAAATGGAAGTAAAATACTTAAAGATGGCATAACTGTAGGAAAAGGTGTTTTAAAGAATAATGTCTATGTTATGAAATTAGATAAAACACCTAAAGATAATTTATGTCTTACCTCCTTGGACGAAAACTCAACTCTATGGCATCGACGCTTAGGTCATGTTAATATGAGGCTTATTCAATCTTTGTCATCCAAAGAACTCGTTAGGAACCTACCCAAGTTGAAATATGACCAACACTTTTGTGATGCTTGCAAAATTGGAAAACAAGTACATAATAGCCATAAGGCTAAAAACATGGTATCTACATCTAGATGCCTAGAATTATTACATATGGATTTGTTTGGCCCGTCGGCTATACAAAGTTATGGAGGAAATTTTTACACTTTAGTCATAGTAGATGATTACTCTAGATATACATGGACAAAATTTTTGAAAACTAAAAATGAGGCATTCGATAAATTTGAAATTTTAAGCAAGAAAATTCAAAATCAAATAGGAAGTAACATAGTATCTATTAGAACTGACCATGGTCGAGAATTTGACAATGAAATCCAATTTGGAAATTTTTGTGATAATAATGGAATAACTCATAATTTCTCGGCTCCTCGTACACCTCAATCTAATGGTGTAGTAGAACGTAAAAATAGAACAATTCAAGAAATGAGTAGAACTATGTTAAATGAATAAAACATACCTCAAAAGTTTTGGTGTCACGCTGTAGATACTTCCACATATATCCTAAATAGAGTTTTAATTAGACAATTTTTAAATAAAACTCCCTATGAAATTTATCGAGGCAAAAAGCCTACATTAGGATATTTTAGAGTTTCTGGAAGCAAGTGCTTCATTTTGAACACAAAGGATTATCTCACCAAGTTCGACCCAAAGTCGTATGAAGGTGTATTTCTTGGGTACTCACAAAACAGTAAAGCATACATAGTATTAAACAAGGAAACATCAAGAGTCGAGGAATCGTTGAACGTAACATTCAACGAAAGTCCACCTCCCTCTAAGACATCACCTTTGGTAGATGTTGACTTAGTTGAAAGTCAAATGGCTAATGATATAGAAAACATTGAAAATGACAATGAACCCGTAAAAGGAGAAATAGTCAATATTAAAGAAACTAAAAGTCATCCATTAGAAAACGTCATAGGAAAACTTAATGAAAGAACATTAAGATCCAAAGCTCAAAATGAAAGCAATTATTTTTGTTTTATTTCAACGGTTGAGCCTAAAAATATAAACGAGGCAATAAAAGATGAATCTTGGGTAATTGCTATGCAAGAAGAACTAAATCAATTTAATAGAAATGATGTTTGGACATTGGTCCCTCCACCTAAAAACCAAACCATAATCGGCACCAAATGGGTCTTTAGAAATAAAATGGATGAAAATGGTATTGTATCTAGAAATAAAGCTAGGCTAGTAGCTCAAGGCTACAATCAACAAGAAGGTATAGATTACGATGAAACCTTTGCACCCGTAGCTAGACTTGAGTCTATTAGGATATTACTTGCATATGCATGTGCACATGATTTTAAGTTATTTCAAATGGATGTCAACAGTGATTTCTTAAACGGTTTTATAAATGAAGAAGTATATGTTGCACAACCTCCCGGCTTTGCCGACTTTGAAAAACCAAATTATGTTTTCAAACTTAAGAAAGCTTTATACGGACTTAAGCAAGCACCAAAGGCTTGGTATGATCGACTTAAGACCTTCCTAGTTAACCATAAGTATACCATGGGCCTAGTAGACAATACTCTCTTCACCAAGAAAAAATGATCACATATTATCATAGTCCAGATATATGTGGATGACATTATATTCGGTTCAACTTGTCAAGAGTTATACGACGATTTCTCAAAAATCATGCATGACGAGTTTGAAATGAGTATGATGGGGGAACTAAACTTTTTCTTAGGTCTCCAAATAAAACAATTAGAAGATGGGATATTCTTCAACCAATCAAAGTATATCAAAGATATGCTTAAGAAGTTTGGTCTTGAAGACTCAAAACCCATGAGAACACCCATGTCCTCCAAAACCAAACTCAAAAAGGATGAAGAAAATGAATCCGTAGATTGCACTAAATATAGAGGAATGATTGGTAGTTTACTCTATCTTACGGCTAGTAGGCCTGACATTATGTTTAGTGTTTGTCTATGTACACGTTTTCAAGAAGATCCAAAAATGTCCCATCTTGAAGCCGTTAAACGGATATTTAGGTACATCAAAGGTACTACACACTTAGGATTATGGTATCCCAAAGGAACGGGTGTAGAAACCATAGTGTATACCGACTTAGATCATGCCGGTGACTATGTTGATAGGAAAAGTACTAGCGGTATTTGTACTTTTGTAGGATATTGTCTCACATCATGGTTCGCTAAGAAACAAACTGCCCTCGCAATCTCAACAACAGAGGCAGAGTATGTGTCTGCAGGAAAGGCGTGTCAACAAGCACTATGGATGAAACAAGCTCTCGTCGACTATGGAATTGAACTCAACAACATTCCCATTCTTTGCGACAACAAAGGTGCTATCGATCTAAGCCAAAATCCAGTCCAACACGCTTGAACCAAACATATTGAAATACGCCATCACTTCCTTCGCGACAATATACAGAAGGGAATCATCTCTATTGAGAAAGTTTCCTCAGAGGACAACATTGCCGATATTTTCACAAAACCACTTAAACGAGAACCTTTCAACTATCTTAGACTTGGATTAGGATTAATGGAACCTAGTGATTAGGTAAAACATTTGTGTAAATATTAGTTTAACCACACTCGACACTAAACCAAAAATTGCGTTCTGTTCCGTGGATCCAATCGATAACAAGGACGGATCCTTTGTTTTGGATCCGCCGGATCCGTTGCATGCACAGTCAAGTTTATTATTAAATAAACAAGAACAACTACTATTCATTCCTCACTCCAAAACATATCACCCTACTGTATTCGACACACACTCAATCTCCATCACAATTTAGACCATTTTCTTCCACAAATCTGTGCTTCTAACACCACTGTAAGTATTCTTATCATATTTATACTCCTGATCTGCGTCTAGGATTTCTATTTCATGCACAAAACCAAAACTTGGGGTATATGCATAATTTTTGAAAAATCATGAAGCATATTTACTTCATTACACTTAAAAACATGTTTTTCTTAATTAGGAATTACATCTCATAGCACATTGTCTTAATTTAACAAAAACCCCTTGAAAATTTTCTTACTAAAACTTCTAACGACTAGGTAAAATGATCTTTTTGAACATTGTTCATACAAATGCAAAAACGTTATCTTTTAGACATCACGTGCATAATGTCTCTTGAATGCTAAAGGGAATACATAATTAATATGTATTTTCAGGTACATTCAACCGTAGCTACATTGAAATAGGAGCGTTTGGGTTATCTCTTGTTTTTTTTACACAAAACTTGCATACACTAAATTTTCATGCATAAAAAAGAGTCGAGATAACCGCACCTCCACATTGTCCCCATGTAGACACACACTAGGAATTTTACACTTAATTTGATCATTTCAACTAAAACTATGTAACTTTTGTACTTAGGAAAATCGTGCCTCCCGCAACCAACTACGATCACAAAAGAACCATTAACTACTTACCCGAATCCACAAAACCAAAGGTCTAACCAATGCCCAAATCAAAATTTTCAAAGCTTTAGAGAAAAAGTATGTCCATGAGGGTAGAGTCGTAGATTCCTCGTTCTATGAAGGAACACAACTTAGGGAACACTTAGCCGCAATTCGATTTGATACTCTTTTGGATATAGATGAACCAATCATCCCTAGGTTCATTATTGAGTTCTATGCTAGTGTAGGTCTTAGTTCATGTGACCAAGGTTACTTAAGTCTTCAGTTTACTTTAAATGGAAATTTTGTCAACATCCCTCTTGATCAATTTGGTGAGGTCTTGGGCATTCCAAGTCAAGGGACATGTATTTACTCGGACAAATGGTCCTTAACAATCTTAGAATCCAATCTCGATAGGACGGCACCATATGTCACTCCTCTCGCATCCAAAGAAGTGATTAGGCAACATCTCTTCATTCCTAAGAACAACCCCACAAGGATGTATCGTGGCCGCGAAGTTGCTAGAGATCCATTTGCAATGGAGCTAAATGAACTCAAACCCGAATTCAAGAAAATGGAAGAGGTCTTAAGGGCTAATGTGATGTGCACCATAGGAAACCGTGATCACATCAATGCTTGTTTGTGTCATATGATGTACAACATCTCTACTCGTCAACCCTTCAATCTTGCTTATTATGTTGCCAAAAGAATGTGTGACATTCCGGTTCAAAGCAAGATTGCAATGCCTTATGGAATGCTCTTAACCCGACTCTATAGAGCCTTTGCACCCGCTCGTCCAAACCTGTTAGGTTTTGTTCCGGAATACAATGAAATTGAACATACCTTCGTTCCTTTGAGTGACTTTAGGGTTAGTGTTGATAAAGGTAAACGTCCTCGTGTACCAACATCATCCTCATCATCTTCAATGAGTGAAGATGATGGTTTGCCAAATTCTAGAATTCCTCCACCCGAATACTTGAGCCATCTTCCTCCAATTCAAAATGAATCCGCTGAGTATCGAAACAATAAAGGAATGGTGAAGAATCTTGGTCGTTGGATGATGAAATTGCACAAAGGTATGAAGAAGTTGAAGAAGAAGCTTAGTTGAAGGAATGTTTGGATTTGAACAATGTTAGACTATGTGATGTTAAACTTCTATGTATCTCGACTTTATCTGATAATACTTGTTATGTATGTGTAATAACTAACATTTGCAGGTAGATAACCCTCATGGTTATCAATTTTCCGGGTTATAGCCTATGTTTGGCATAACACCTAAAAAGGTAAGTTTCTTAGAACGGATTAAACTATGTTCAATCGTGTGTTAAAATTATCATATTTAGTTGTTTTGCTATACATATTAGATGTTAAGTAAGGTCTAGGTGAATTTTCGGGTTTTCGTCGAAAAACGCGAAATATGACAAGTCTTCTGTTTAGTTTTAGGAATTAGGACACGGATCCGGTGGATCCCAAACCTTGGCTCTGCCAAGGCTTATCGTTGGTTCCACCATCCGCCAACCTGCGGATTCGGCGGATCCCTAACTTTGGTTCCGCATTTGATACAACTTGGATCCGTAGGTTCCCCAGTAAAATTCTAAAACTTTTTCGACTCATCTCGATTCTTAAATCTTAGTGTTTAGTATCATTTATGATTCATTCACTGATCATAATTCATCTTAGAATCATTTAGGAATTCTTACAAACTTAGGAACAAAATTTCCCACCAAAATTTAAATTTTTGAATTTTATGTGTGAGTTACCAAACTGATACAAAGAAGGAACCCTTTTTAGGGATCCGTCAAATCCGTGGAAATATCAAATCATAAGATTTTCCACTATCTCCTTGTATTTACTGCAAATCCACAACACATTACTCAACCCAAGCTCAATGGATTGACTTCCTTGATATGACCTGCACAAATTTTTGTTCCAAATCATTAGAAACCTACATTCTCTATTGGATTCACATCAAATCCAAACACACAGACTCACAAACCTTCTGTCTATAAATTAGTACTTTAGGATCTTCAATTCACATCACAAGCATTTCTTCTCCTGTACATTTTAGCTATCATACTTCACCAAACAGTCTCAATGACAAAATCAAACAACTCCTCCACATCTAAGCCACTAAAAAGAACAGCCCGTATTAGTGTGAAACCTTGTTGTTTCATCAACATCCACAATTCATCCTCTGAAGAATCATCACCACTAAACATATCCTCACCCATTGCTAGTGAAAACTTCCTTACTTTATCCACTCCAACTCCCTCACATGTAGTCATAAAAACACCACCTCCTACCATTACTCCTGTAGCAACCACACCACCACCCGCTCCCGCTCCATCACAGTCTGAGAAGTCTGCATCATCACCATCCTCACCAAAACTCCAACCCATGGAACTCTTTTGGACACCACCAACATCTCCACAACCATATCTTGAAGAGTTAGAAGATCTTCCACCTACATCAACCAATCCTCCACCAATAAGTCTTGAAAACTTAGAACCTATGCTATTTCATCCTTTCCATCCGGAGATTCATGGTCCTCTATACCATGAAGCACCACAACATCATCCCCAAATACCACCACTATCACCAACTTCAACACTCATCGCCATAGATGAGGCGATGTGGAGCAACATTCCACAAACACAAGAGGAGATAAGTGCGGAGTTAACACAACTCTATACTCTCTCGGGTATGGTTGACCATCGCCTTCATGAAACCATAGACATTCAAAACATCCTTATGAACTCTCTCCAAACACCACAACAACCATCAAACAACAACAACAACCAACCACCATCACCACCACCACCACAAAACTTGGAGCCTAGTCTTCTCCAGGCTTCTCAAGTCATGATTGCGCACATTGTGAGAGAATGGCTCACTTGGCCCAAAGGACCAACATCTTGGTCCATCAGCTTCAAAATGAGATGAGGTTCATCTTGAACCATGTTCTTGAACGTTTAAACGCCATCTCTCATCCTCCTCAATAGGAGCTTTCTAGACTAGTTGTTAGGACCTTTTGGATTGTTGCTTTAGGACTTTTTATTTCTTTCTAGGATGTCTTTTTATTGTACTTGTAACATCATTTCATCATTGTGACTTTTGTCACAAAATTTTCAATATCTATGAATGTGATGTTTTATGCTTATGAGTGATCAACATATTGCATATTATCATTATCATTGTGAACTAACATCCTTATATAGCCTATATTATACCTTGATTATGATTGCTTTAGGTACAAATAATGATCAGATTACTTTGATTTTTTAAAGTCAAAACATATTGAAAGGCTTGTTTGGAAGAACACTTCACAAGCATTCTACTTCTTCATTGAAGTCATTTATTACTAACACTTCATTTGCAGCATATCATACCCTTCAAAGTATACGTTGGTACTCGAGAAGTGAGGAGTATACATCGAGGGGAAGCATTTCATAAGCATTTCATATACTAACCATTTGTTTTGTAGATTCATGCATCATTTCCTTGATTACTCCATCTAGGGGGAGTATAAAACAAGGGGGAGCTTTAAAGTTCTCAAAATCGCATTCCGCTACGCTACTCTTTTTGTTTCGACAAAAAGGGGGAGAAAGGACTAAGTTTACATTAACTGTGATTCATCACAGTACATACATTTTTACAAAACTTTTCTTTAATAAACAAACTTAATATATATTTTTAAGAACTCATACTATATTTATTTTCTTGCTCAAAAATATACCTTATGTTTTGTCATCAACAAAAAGGGGGAGATTGTTAATACAAATATCGTCTCAAAAACGTTATTTATATTCTTCGATCTTTTTTTGGTTTTGTTAATGACAAATAAAAGGAATATCTTTTAGCAAATAATAAATACTAGCTTAAGTCTCTTAAGTACCCATTTTACACTTCACATAATAACCAAGAATTACAAGTTTGCTTATTTAGTAACTTGTTTCCTTAAAAGGAAACTTTAATTCTAAAATCATTCCATGACATCATTGCATACATTACATATAATATCTTTGTTAGATCTTGATATATCTTGTTTAGATTTACAAGTTACATAGTTGACATTTGAGGATCTTGGATGATTTGGTAAGATATGGAAGATTTGGAAAGATACACCAAATCCCTTAGCTGTCATCTCCCACGGATCCAAGTCCAATGAAGGACGGATCCCTATTGTGGGATCCGTGAGCTGGATATCAGCTTGCCTATAAATAGCAAGCTGATCATTTGGCTTTCTCATCACTCATATAGCTTAAACACATATATTCATTCAGTACATATCTTACTAACATCATTCATAGTTGCATTTCATTTTGATCTTTCATTTTGTAGAAGAGAAATCAAGCTTTCAAGGATCTACAGAACCGTAATCCTTTAGTTGCATTACTGTGTGATATTGTAGTTTGTTTCACACATCATATCTACCATTTGTAATCAGTAAGTGTGGTTAGTGCTTTAGTCCTCAAAGCACAAAGAGTGTAGGGAGTGGTTGTACCCTTGTAAAGAACTCGACATCTAGCTTAGTGTCGGTAAAGTAAATAGGCGACGTCAGGTTGGTTCTACCTTGTGAAAGAACCCGGTGTTTAGCTTAGTACCGGAAAAGGAAGTAAGCGACGTGTAAAGGTTTTCTCCGCCTAGAAAAGGAGTTTTTTTCTTAGTGAAAGATAAACTCTCGAGTTGGAAGCTCGGGGAGTGGAGTAGGGCAAGGAAGAGAGTCCTTGTAGCCGAACCACTATAAACAACAGTGTTGTGTGGTTTGATCTTTCCTCTCTTTATCTTTTGTTTACATTGTGTGATTATTTATTTGTGATTGTTTCCTTTGAATTAACATATAGTAACAAAGAAAATAAAACTTGAAAAACGGTAAAAACTATTCAACCCCCCTTCTAGTTTTCCACATCGTCATTTCATGATAATGCAACATATGGGTTTCTTCAGAGAGAGGCATGGTGTTGGGGGTAACATTTTGTTCAGAAAAACCTCTCTAATGCTGATAAGGAAGCTGTAATGAACAAAGATTGCTACTTTATCACACAAACTAACAATAGATCGAATGGTACTCAAAACAAGAACAAGATAAGGAAGAGTGTGGATCTTATGGAAATATGGTCGAATGTATATTAGTTTCAAAAGAAAGAAAACATACAAAGAACTTTAGAGAATACACACTCTCACCTTTAAAATGCAAATGAGGCACACTTTGAGACACACACTTGAGAACTATGAGAACTCCTAAGACATCCTTTTGTGAATGAGGTGAGAGTGTGTGATTTATATCACAAAAGTGACGCCCTAAAGGGCTTTTGTGGGCTTGGGGTGGGCTTTTGTTTAGGACTTGACTTATACATAAAGTCTTACAATTTTAACTACCAAAAGCCCACTTTTCTAAACTAACTTATACATATAACACACAAGTTACAATGTTACAAATGACCATCACTTTGCATTTATAATTAAATGCTAACAATCTCCCCCTAAGGGATGGTTATTTCAAAGTTGCTCCCGGTGATTTGGTCTTTCGTCTTTGTTGTCTCTAACTTTGTGTGTTGCTATGGAATAGTCATTGTTCCTTGTTTCTTTATGCAATGTGATCTTCGAAGTATCGTCTTTTAGGTCGTTCTTTCCTAGATCAACATCTTATGTACTTTTGCATCGACGTTGTAGATGTTGAAACACATGATGACGGTTGATGGACTTTCGTCAATACCTGCATAAAACAGTTAGCAATAAATTGCCCAGCGCTTACAGGTTCAGATTTCGAGATTGTTAACAGCATATTGTGAAGACCTTCTCTAATCTTAACCAAGGCCGTTGAGAGCCTCTGAAGTATACCGGAGTATAACTTCAAGACTGTAGACCGTTTGAAGCACGTAACCATCATGACATAAGGCAAGATCTTTAGATCTCATCAAGACTCTTACAACTTGTGTCCTTTATGGTGAACACAAGTGTATTGTAATGGAAGTGTTCCTAAGAGATCTTTGATGAATCTCATGGCTCTAGACTCAATAATGTACATTTTGGTTTTATTCATCAGAGGCGTGGAGCAGAGTGCCACCTTTTCAATATCAACGCATCTCGGAATGAGAGGCCGATAGATTATGCAGTGTTCTCTGTGAGAAATGAAATAAATATCTTTTAAGAGATATCTGAGTGGCTAGGAGGGGTAGTGCAACGCGTCACTGGGTCCATGACGTCTTGTCTTCAATATCAGTATCACCTTAGTGAATACCGATAGCAGATGTATTGACCCGGTTTCTGTCCTAAGTTTTCATGGAGGGCTATTTCTTTTCACCCTTTCATTAAACTTTTCTTTTTAATTCTTCGACCCCTTCTTTCTCCTTTCTCATTTACTTATTTTTTTTAATTATACCTAAGGACTACTAATTCTAATCTATTGGAATTTTCCTTGGGTAGATCCCTCCGGCTCAGGCAGATCATAGGACATAACCTAATCATAATCACCTTATTACTCCATGATTATCCTAGATTATTGATCACTTGCCATAAACCTTTTGAAAATCTCTCAAAGTGTTTATGAGTAAACACATTTAGATAACACATTGAGAGTTTTGCATTTTTGAAATACTCCCCCTTCACATGTGCTCATGCATTATTGAAATAGAATGCACATGTTAGGTAGAGTTCGCACATTTTGAATTGATCGATTTTCAATTAATATGACCATTGCGAGACACGTTTACATCACTAGTTAAACTAGCTTGAAGTTATTACCCGTCCTGGTCAGATTAAAAGATCATCTCTCGAATTGGTACATTCTACTCGGACAAGTCCTTTGCGAGACACGTTTACATTACTGGATAACCAACTTGAAATTATTACCCGTCCCGGAAAAGTCTTTTCGACAACGGACATTTATTTTTCGTCAATTCGAGTGTTCATGCTGAGTCTTTTGACGAGCTCGAATTACTAACATTACTTTTTGATCACATTTAATCATGTCTTCTCCCCCTTATACCTAATCTCCCCCTCAAAAATAGCACGTAGGGATAATTTTGATATCGAATGATTAAATTGAAAACTAGTTGGAGAGAAGGACGGATTTGAGCATGAAAGTTGAAACTTTTTGTTTTTCATTTTATACTCCCCCTTAAACAAAGCATATTTGTAAACATGTGAGTTTAAAGTCGGTTTAAGGGTTTAGGAGGGAGTTGTCTTGAGCACAGAATTTTGAGAAAGATTTTGAAAAATCTTTTTGAAAGATCTTGATCATGTGCTCAAGGATTTTATTTTTGCCATTAACATTACGAGTCCTGATCGGAAATAATCAGAAGTCATCAATGTAGCCCGGGTTTCGCACTGAAATATACGAAAGCCGTAGTGAAGAAAATTTTGAGAAAACGATATGTTTTGGAAAAGAATTAAATGAACTCTCGCTCAAGCATCTGTACATGTCCGTATCATTGTTGAATGACATTGCTAGATACGTACAGAATATTGATTATACGAGATGTTAATACAAATATCGTCCTAAAAATGTTATTTATATTTTAAGATCTTTACTTAGTTTTGTTAATGACAATTACAAAGTATATCCTTTAAGCAAATTATAAATACTAGCTAAAGTCTCTTTAAAACACATTTTACATTTCACAAGTTTACTTAGAATTACATTTTACACATCTACTAGTTTATTTCCTTAAAAAGAAACTTTATTTTTAAAATGATACAATGACATCATGGCATGCATCATACATAGATTATGTAATATCTTGGCTAGATCTTCAAGCAAGATAGTTGACTTTGGAAGATTTTGATGTGACATAACAAAGATGTAAAGGATACGGCTGGATTTGGAAAGATATCCATTAACTCTTAGCTGTCATGTTTGGCGGAACCAAACGACATCAAATACGGATCCCTTTTATGGGATCCGCCGGCTGTTCACCAGCTTGCCTATAAATAGCAAGCTGATCATTTGGACACAACATCACTCATATAGCCTAATATTCATACTCATTCATTTACATATCATCTAACATTTATCATTCATTCATTTCATTGATCTTTCCTTTTGTAGCAAAGGAGATTAAGCATCAAGGTTCAACACAGACGTGTGAAACCTTTGGCATAGTTACTGTGTGATATAGTTGTAGTTCACACATCATTATTTGTATCATTTATCTCAGTGAGTGTGGTTAGTGTTTTAGTCCTCAAAACACAAAGAGTGTAGGGAGTGGTTGTACCCTTGTGAAAGAACCAAACGGGAGTGGTTGTACCCTTGTAAAGAACTCGACATCTAGCTTAGTGTCGGTAATTGTATAGGCGACGTTAGGTTGGTTCTACCTTGAAATAGAACCCGGTGTTTAGCTTAGTACCGGAAAAGGAAGTAAGCGACGTGTAAAGGTTTTCTCCACCTAGAAGAGAGTTTGTTTCTTAGTGAAGAATAACTCTCGAGTTAGAGGCTCGAGGAGTGGAGTAGGGCAAGGAAGAGAGTCCTTGTAGCCGAATCACTATAAACATCCGTGTTGTGTGGTTTCATCTTTCCTCTCTTTACTTTTCATATATATTGTGTGAATATTTGTTTGTGCTTGTTTCCTTTGAATTAACATAGAGTAACAAAGCAAATTAATTTTAAACGGTAAAACTATTCAACCTCCCTTCTAGTTTTCCACAATTGGCATCAAGAGCTACGTTACTTAAGATTTTTAAAATATATTGTATTTTAAAACTTAAAACGATCCATGAATTTTGAAAACTTTAAAGAAGGGCAATCTATGCAAAGACCACCTCTATTCGCACCTAATTGTTTATATATTGGAAAAATCGCTTTGAGACTTATGTGAAGTCAAAGGATATAGATCTAGGGTTTATAATTGTTGAGGGTGATTAGGCCATAAGTAATGATATTTCGGGTGGTCGGGATGTAGAAACTTCTCTTACTCGTCACAGTGATGAGCAAAAGAAGTTGATTGCCAAAAATAATAAAGCCAAAATGATGCTTTACAATGCTTTACCTAAGAAAGAATATGAAAGAGTTTTTATGTGTAAAACGGCTAAAGATATTTGGCAACCTCTAATTGTCACTCATCAAGGAAACTCACAAGTCAAAGATAACAAAATTGATCTTCTTTTTCAACAATATGAACAATTTGTTATTTCTGAAGATAAGACCATTGATAGTGCGTTTGCTAGGTTTAATACTATTATTACATCACTTAAAGCACTTGACGAATCTTTTTCTAGTAAGAATTTTGTCAGAAAATTTCTAAGAGCACTCCACCCAAAGTGGAGAGCAAAAGTGACAGCTATTGAAGAATCCAAGGATCTTTCAAGCATTACACTAGATGAGCTAATAGGAAATCTCAAAGTTCACGAAATGGTGATGGAAAAAGATTCAGAAATAGTTAAAGGCAAGAAGGAGAGAAATGAAGTCCATTGCTTTGAAAGCTAGAGCTGAGTCAAGTGATGATGAAGAGTCTTGTTCTAGTAGCGAAGACGAAGAATATGCCATGGCCGTAAGAGATTTCAAGAAATTCTTCAGGAGACGAGGAAAGTTTGTAAGACCACCTCGTGAAGAAAAGAAATCCCTCCGTAAAGACCGCGATGATAGAAAAGGCAAGTTAGAGAGGAAGTGCTATAGGTGTGGAGATTCTGGTCACTTTATAGGTGATTGTCCAAAGCCTCCAAAGAACAAGTCTCAAAAAGCATTTGTTAGTGGAGCTTGGAGTGATAGTGAAGGAGATGATGATGAGCATAAGAACAACGAAGTTGCCCTTATGGCTCATGACACAGAAGAGGTATATTCTGACTCATACTCCTCTATAGATGATGAAACCTTAGAAGTAGTATATAACAAACTATGTGATATAACATTAAAAATCATCAACAAAAACAAATTCTTGAAAACTAAAACAACACTTTTAGAAAATGAAGTGTATTGGCTTAAAGAAAAAGAGATACGAATGGAAAAAGGCAAAAATAGTAAAGATACATGTGTCTCTTGTCAAGAACTAAAATTAGAATTAGATGCACTAAAAACCACACAGGAAGATCTCATTAAGCAAAACTCTAAGTTTAAAAAAAATTTGATAAAAACATAAGTTGTGAAGATGAGATAATGAAGATGCAAAAACCTCCTCATGATAAAACCGGACTAGGTTTTATGAAACTAGGAACCTTAGGTGAATTTAAGAAACAAACTGTGAATGAAAAAGAAACTGTTTCAACCAAGTCAGAAGCCCACGGATCTGACGGATCCAAAGTTTTGGATCCGCCAGTTGTACACAAGGGATCCGCGGGTACAGAAGTTGAACAGAAGGATCTTAAAATGAACCGTACTGAATTCGTTAAGGTCACTAGGAAACCTAGTACTAGTATAACTAACAACAAGCTAAAACCAGCTGTTTCTGTAGGAAGAGGTCAAGCTAGGAATGAGTATAGAGTTAAAACAACTCAACAGAGACCTCAAACTAGGTTTCCCAAACACCCCTTTCCTAAGAGTAATGTTAACTCACAACATCATTATCAAAATAATTGGAACCAAAATATACCTAGAAACTTCCAAGGTCCCAATTACATGCCATGGAACAACTATCCTCCATTTGCTTACATAAACCATGATAATGTTATGTTTAACCCAAACGGACCCATGAGATATTGGGGACCAAACGCTTGAGTCTTTCTTGAACTTAGGTATGCTTAAAAGTTGAACTAGAACCTGATGAGTGGATCAAAGATAGTGGGTGTTCAAGACATATGACGAGAAACAAAAGCCTTTTCTTAACCTACCAAGTGTATGACGGAGGTAATGTCACATTCGGTAGCAAACTTAAAAGTAAAATCATTGGAAAAGGTACGATCTCTCATGACTCTCTCTCTATTGATGATGTTGCTCATGTAGATAATTTAGGATTTAACTTGCTTAGTATAAGTCAATTATTTCGCAAAAAGTATAACGTCCTTTTCCATGAAAATGAAAGTAAAATACTTAAAGATGGCATAACTGTAGGAAAAGGTGTTTTAAAGAATAACGTATATGTTATGAAATTAGATAAAACACCTACAGACAAGCTTTGTCTTACCTCTTTGGACGAGAACTCAAATCTATGGCATCGACGTTTAGGTCATGCCAATATGAGGCTAATTCAATCCTTATCATCTAAGGAACTCGTTAGGAACCTACCCAAGTTGAAATATGACCAACACTTTTGTGATGCTTGCAAAATTGGGAAACAAGTGCATAATGGCCATAAGGCTAAAAACATGGTATCTACATCTAGGTGTCTAGAATTGTTGCATATGGATTTGTTTGGCCCGTCGGCTATACAAAGTTATGGAGGAAATTTTTACACATTAGTTATAGTAGATTATTACTCTAGATATACGTGGACTAAATTTTTGAAAACCAAAAATGAGGCCTTTGGTAAATTTGAAATTCTAAGCAAGAAAATTCAAAATCAAATAGGAAGTAACATAGTATCTATTAGAACCGACCATGGTCGAGAATTTGACAATGAAATCCAATTCGGAACTTTTTGTGATAATAATGGAATAACACATAATTTCTCGGCTCCTCGAACTCCACAATCTAATGGTGTAGTAGAACATTCAAGAAATGAGTAGAACTATGTTAAATGAACAAAACATACCTCAAAAGTTTTGGTGTCACGCTGTAGATACATCTACATATATTCTAAATCGAGTTTTAATTAGACCATTCTTGGGAAAAACTCCATATGAGTTATATAGAGGCAAAAAGCCTACTTTAGGGTATTTTAGAGTGTTTGGAAGCAAGTGCTTCATTTTAAACACAAAGGACTATCTCACCAAATTCGACCCAAAGTCGTATGAAGGTGTATTTCTAGGATATTCACAAACTAGTAAAGCATACATAGTTTTGAACAAGGAAACCTCAATAGTCGAGGAATCATTGAATGTAACATTCGATGAAAGTCCACCTCCCTCTAAGACATCACCTTTTGTAGATGATGACTTAGTTGAAAACCAAATGGTTGATAATCAGGAAAATGTTGAAAATGATAAAGAAGATGAACCAGGAAAATGTTGAAAACTCAACGAAAGAACATTAAGGTCTAAAGCTCAAAATGAAAGTAATTTCTTTTGTTTTGTTTCAACCATAGAACCTAAAAATATTAATGAAGCAATAAAAGATGAATCTTGGGTCATTGCGATGCAAGAAGAATTAAATCAATTTGTTAGGAATGACGTTTGGACATTAGTTCCACAACCTAAAAATCAAACCATAATAGGTACAAAATGGGTTTTTAGAAATAAAATGGATGAAAATGGCATTGTGTCTAGAAACAAAGCTAGGTTAGTAGCCCAAGGCTATAATCAACAAGAGGGTATAGATTATGATGAGACTTTTGCACCCGTAGCTAGACTTGAGTCTATTAGAATACTACTTGCATATGCATGTATGTGCACATGATTTTAAATTATTTCAAATGGATGTCAAAAGTGCATTCTTAAACGGATTTATAACTGAAGAAGTATATGTTGCACAACCTCCCGGCTTTGCCGATTTTGAAAAACCAAATCATGTTTACAAACTAAAGAAAGCTTTATACGGACTTAAGAAAGCACCAAAAGCTTGGTATGATCGACTTAAGTACACCATGGGCCTAGTAGACAACACTCTCTTTACCAAGAAAAAGGGATCACATATCATCATCGTCCAGATATATGTGGATGACATTATATTCGGCTCAACTTGTCAAGAGTTATGCGATGATTTCTCAAAAATCATGCATGACGAGTTTGAAATGAGAATGATGGGGGAACTAAACTTTTTCTTAGGTCTCCAAATAAAACAATTAGAAGATGGGATATTCTTCAACCAATCAAAGTATATCAAAGATATGCTTAAGAAGTTTGGTCTTGAAGACTCAAAACCAATGAAAATACCCATGTCCTCCGAAACCAAACTCACAAAGGATGAAGAAAATGAATCCATAGATAGCACTAAATATAGGGGAATGATTGGTAGTTTACTCTATCTTACGGCTAGTAGGCCTGAAATTATGTTTATTGTTTGTCTATGTGCACGTTTTCAAGAAGATCCCAAAATATCCCATCTTGAAGCCGTTAAACGGATATTTAGATACATTAAAGGTACTACACATTTAGGATTATAGTATCCCAAAGGAACGGGTATAGGAACCATAGTGTATGCCGATTCAGATCATGCTGGTGACTATATTGATAGGAAAAGTACTAGCGGTATTTGTACTTTTGTAGGACATTGTCTCACCTCATGGTTCGCTAAGAAACAAAATACCCTTGCAATTTCAACAACCGAAGCAGATTATGTGTCTGCAGGAAAGGCGTGTCAACAAGCACTGTGGATGAAACAAGCTCTCGTAGACTATGGAATTGAACTCAACGACATCCCCATTCTTTGTGACAACAAAGGAGCAATCGACCTCAGCAAAAATACGGTCCAACACGCTAGAACCAAACAAATTGAAATACGTCATCATTTCCTACGCGACAATGTTCAGAAGGGAAACATCTCAATTGAGAAAGTTTCCTCAGAGGACAACATTGCCGAAATCCTCACAAAACCTCTCAAAAGAGAACCTTTCAACTACCTTAGACTTGGATTAGGATTAATGGAACATAGTGATTAGATAAAACAGTAGCTTAAACCTTAGTTTAACCAAACTCAACACTAAACCAACAATTGTGTTCTGATCCCACGGATCCAAACGATAACAAAGGCGAAACCTTTGTTTTGGATCCGCCGGATCCGTCACATGCACAGGTTGTTTTATTATATAATAAACAACACCAAGTACTATTCATCACTCTCCTAAAACTTATCACCTACTGAATTCGTTTCATACTTCACCACAATCATAATTTTGGCTATTTTCTTCCACAAATTTGTGCTCCAAAGATCACTGTAAGTATCCTTATCATGTTTATACTCCTGATCTGCGTCTAGGATTTCTATTTCATGCACAAAATCAAAACTTGGGGAATATGCATAATTCTTGAAAAATCATGAAACATAGTTACTGAATTGCACTTCAAATCATGTTTTTCTTAGTTAGGAATTGCATCTTGTAGTACATTATCATCATTCATAAAAAACCCCATGAGAAATTTTTGATAAAATCTTCTCACGACTAGGAAAAATGGTTTTTGAACATTGTTCATACAAATATAAAAACGTTAGTTTTCTTTTGTTTAACATCACTTGCATAATGTCTCTTGAATGCTAAAGGGAATGTATAAGTAATATGTATTTTCGGGTACATTCAAATGTAGCTACATTGAAGTAGGAGCGTTTGGGTTATCTCTCGTTTTATCATAAAACTTGCATAAAATTTCTTTTCATGCATCTAAATGAGTCGAGATAACCGCACCTCCATATAGTCCCCATGTAGGCACACACTAGACCTATACACGTATTTTCGATAATTTCGACTAAAACTATATAATTTCTTGTGTTTAGGAAAATCATGCCTCCCGCGACCAACTATGATCACAAACACACCGTAAATTACCTACCTAAACACCATAAAACCAAAGGACTCACTGATCAACAAGTTAAAATTTTCAAAGCTCTTAAAAAACACTATGTACATGAGGGTAGGTTTGTAGACCCCTCATTCTATGAAGGAACCTATCTTAGGGAACAACTAGCGGCTATTCACTTTGATTCCCTCCTAGATATCGATGAACCATTAATTCCTCGATTCATTTTGGAATTCTATGCTAGTGTCAAACTAGAGTCAAACGATCAAGGTTACATGAACATTCGCTTTAGCGTCAATGGACATCAATTCAATATCCCATTAAATCAATTTGGAGAAGTCATAGGAGTTCCAAGTCATGGAACGAGTGTCTATTCTGATAAATGGTCATTGACCATTCTTGAGTCAAATCTTGAACGAACGGCACCATATGCCACTCCCTTAACTTCAAAAGAAATCATTCGTCAGCATCTCTTCATACCTAGGATCAACCCAACAAGGTTGTATCGAGGGAAATATGTTGCTAGAGACCCATTTGCTATGGAGCTCAATGAACTAAAGCCCGAATTTAGAATAATGGAAGAAGTCTTAAGGGCCAATGTCATGTGCACGGTAGGAAACCGCGATCACATCAATGCTTGTCTTTGCCACATGATGTACAATGTGTCAACCCATCAACCTTTCAACCTTGCTTACTATATCGCCAAGAGAATTGCCGATATTCCAATTCAAGGAAAAATGGCATTGCCTTATGGAATGCTTTTGACCCGTCTCTTTAGAGCTTTTGTACCCATTCCTAGAAATGCCTTAGGATTTGTTCCCGAATATGACGAGATCGAACGCACCTTCGTTCCCTTGAGCGGCTTTAAGGTAGCGGTTGACAAGGGCAAACGTCCTCATGCTCAAACATCATCATCATCATCATCTATGAGTGACGATGACGGGTTGCCAAACTCTAGGATTCCTCCTCCGGAGTACTTGAGCCAACTTCCACCAATCCTAAATGAATCTGCCGAGTATCGCAACATCAAAGGAATGGTGAAGAATTTAGGATGTTGGATGATGAAGCTTCATAAGGGCATGAAGAAATTGAAGAAGAAGTTGAATTGAAGGAGTGTTTAGCTCTAATCATTATTAGACAATCTAGTATTAAAGATGGTTGTTTATTAACTTGTTATGATGCTACTTGAATTGTATGTGAACTAACTAAGAATTGCAGGTCGATAACACTTAATGTTATCAATTTTCCAAGATTAAGCCTATGTTTGGCTTAACTCCTCTTAAGGTAAGTTCCCATGAACGGAATAATCTATGATTAAACATGTGTTAGTATTATCATATTTGATTGATTTGCATTACATATTAGATGATAGATATGCTCCAGGAGAATTTTCGGGTTTTCATCGAAAAACAAAAAATATGCACATCTCTCTGTTTAGTTTTAGCAGTTTTGGTCCACGGATCTGGCGGATCCCTCATTTTGGATCCGCCATGTGTTAGCGTTGGCTCCACCATTCTTCAACCTGCGGATCAGGCGGATCCCAAAATTTGGATCCGCACGCCTTGTCGGGTGGATCCGCAGGTATAACAGTAAACTTATAAAACTTTTCGACTCATCTCGATTCTTAGATTTTAGTTTCTAGTATTCTTTAGAATAGGTTCACTGATCATTATACATCTTAGAATGATTTAGAAACTCTTAGAAACTTAAGAACAACATTTACCACAAAATTTGAATTTTTAAATCTAAGGAGTGAGTTACCTTTCTAGTACAAACAAGGAACCCTTTTTAGGGATCCTTCAAATCCGTGGGTACATCACATCACAGGATTTTCCACTATCCCTTTGCATTTACTGCATATCTTCATCATATTACTCAACATAAGCTCTATGGATTGACTTATGTGATGTGATTTGCACAAATTTTTGTTCCAAATCATTAGGAACCAACATTCTCTATTGGATTCACATCAAATCCAAACACTAGTTTCTATAAACCATCTGCCTATATATTAAGATCATAACTTAGAGCAAAACTCACTCATTCACCTTCTTCACAACATATAACCAGTACATCTTAGTTCTCTTAGCTAACCATGACCAAATCAACCAACTCCTCCACCTCTAGACCTCTAAAACGCACTGCCCGCATTAGTGTTAAGCCCTGTTGCTTCATAAATCTTGCTAACTCATCATCAGAGGAATCATCTCCTCTTAATATCTCATCTCCTATAGCAAGTGAAAATTTCCTTACTTTATCCACACCTACACCATCAAATGTTGTCATACAAACTCCACCTCCAACCATAACTCCAATAGCAACCACACCACAACCCGCTCCATCACAGACTGTCAAATCTCAATCACAACCAAACTCACCCAAACTCCAACCTATGGAGCTATTTAGGACTCCACCTACATCACTTCATCCATAACTTGATGATTTGGAGGATCTCCCACCAAGATCAACCAATCCTCCACCCATGACCTTTGAAGGTCAAGAGCCTATACTTTTTCATCCGATTTTCCCGGATATCCATGGTCCTTTATACCATGATGCACCATCATCTCAACCTCAAATACCACCTCTCTCACCCACATCAACTCTCATTGCCATAGACGAGGCAATGTGGATCAATTTGCCTCAAACCCAAGAGGAGATTAGTGAAGAGCTCAATCGTCTCTACACTCTCTCGGGTATGGTAGATCACCGCCTCAATGAAGCCATGGACCTCCAAAACATCCTCATGAACTCCCTCCAAACACCACCACCAACCAATGAACAAGCACAACCACCACCACCCAACAACCAATCACCACCACCACCACCACAACCAAATGAGTCTACTCTTTCGCCCGGTTTTCCTCGCCATGATTGCAACATGTGTGAAAGAACCGCTCACATAGCTCAAAGGGCAAACATTTTGGTGCACGAGCTTCAAAATGAAATGTGGTTCATTTTGAACCACATTCTTGAGCGTCTAAACGCCATCTCTCATCCTCCTCAATAGGAGAATTTTAGTCTCATTATATAGGACCTTTTAAATGTTGTTGTAGGACTTTTTATTTTTAGGTTGTATTTTTCATTTTCATGTAACATCATATTATGTTTGTGACTTTTGTCACATAATTTTCAATGAATGAATGTGATGTTTTTATGCTTATGAGTGATCAACATAAAGCATATTATCATTAGTTAGGTAACTAACATCATTATATAGTTATTTGGAATCTACATTATAGTTTGATCACTTGTACTTTAGGTACAAAATTTTTATCAGACACTACATTTTGACTTTTTAAAGTCAACTAGATTAACATTCTTATTTGGATGACCATTTCATATGCATTATGCTTCTCCATTGAAGCTATTCACAACTAATATTTCTTTTGCAGCATCTCATACCCTTCTAATGTATACGTTGGGACACTTGTAATGGGGAGTATACATCAAGGGGGAGCATTTCATTTTTCTAACCATTTGTTTTATAGTATCATGCATCATTACCTTGTTACTCCATTTAGGGGGAGTATCAAACAAGGGGGAGCTCTTAAAGTTCTCAAAATCGCATTCCGCTACGCCACTCTTCTTTTTGTTTCGACAAAAAGGGGGAGAAAGGATTAAGTTTGCATAACTGTGAATCATCACAGTACATACACTTTAGCATAAAAAGAGTTTTTAAACTCAAATAAAACAAACTTAATCTATATTTTAAAGATATCATGCTATATTTATTCCTTTGCTCAAAAATATACTTTATGTTTTGTCATCAACAAAAAGGGCACTGGTACAGATATTACCTTTCGTCACACCCAAAATGAGTGACTATATGCATATAGTCACACACGTTTTTTTGGGTGTGTGTGACAAAAAGTCGCGCCACCGTAGGTATCATATGGCCACATTGTTTAGTTTGTGGCCGTTTTCATTGAAAAAGAGTGACCAAAACCCAAATATGTGTGACTAATTCGGCACAAGTTTTGTTGGATTCATCAGTATGTGTGACTATTTCCCATCCTATGGCCACATGAAAATATAATAAATGTGACGTTTGTGATGATTTAGTCACACAGCGTGTGTTATTTTTTTCTCGTTAGTCACATACAATTTAAAAAACAGTGGCCAAAAGTGTTAATAAATGTGACCATATGCTGTTTAAAGTGAAGAAATGTGTATTTTGTGTGACTATTGATCATCCAATGGTCACATGAATTCTTAGTTTGTGTGGCCTTTTGTAATATTTAGTCACACAAAGCATGTTTGTTTTGGGTATTTAGTCAAATACAATTAAGCATAAACTGGCCAAAAGTGTTAATAAGTGTGACCATATGCTGTTTAAAGTGAAGAAATGTGTATTTTGTGTGACTATTGATCATCCAATGGTCACATGAATTCTTAGTTTGTGTGGCCTTTTGTAATATTTAGTCACACAAAGCATGTTTGTTTTGGGTATTTAGTCACATATAATTAAGCATAAAGTGGCTAAAAGTGTTAATAAGTGTGACCATATGCTGTTTAAAGTGAAAAAATATGTATTTTGTGTGAGTATTGATCATCCAATGGTCACACGAATTCTTAGTTTGTGTGGCCTTTTGTAATATTTAGTCACACAAAGCATGTTTGTTTTGGGTATTTAGTCACATACAATTAAGCATAAAGTGGCCAAAAGTGTTAATAAGTGTGACCATATGCTGTTTTAAGTGAAGAAATGTGTATTTTGTGTGACTATTGATCATCCAATGGTCACATGAATTCTTAGTTTGTGTGGCCTTTTGTAATATTTAGTCACACAAAGCATGTTTGTTTTGGGTATTTAGTCACATACAATTAAGCATAAAGTGGCCAAAAGTGTTAATAAGTGTGACCATATGCTGTTTTAAGTGAAGAAATGTGTATTTTGTGTGACTATTGATCATCCAATGGTCACATGAATTCTTAGTTTGTGTGGCCTTTTGTAATATTTAGTCACACAAAGCATGTTTGTTTTGGGTATTTAGTCACATACAATTAAGCATAAAGTGGCCAAAAGTGTTAATAAGTGTGACCATATGCTGTTTTAAGTGAAGAAATGTGTATTTTGTGTGACTACTGATCATCCAATGGTCACATGAATTTTTAGTTTGTGTGGCCTTTTGTAATATTTAGTCATACAAAACATGTTTGTTTTGGGTATTTAGTCACATACAATTAAGCATAAAGTGGCCAAAAGTGTTAATAAGTGTGACCATATGCTGTTTTAAGTGAATAAATGTGTATTTTGTGTGACTATTGATCATCCAATGGTCACATGAGTTTTTAGTTTGTGTGGCCTTTTGTAATATTCAGTCACACAAATCATGTTTGTTTTGGGTATTTAGTCACATACATTTAAGTATAAAGTGGCCAAAAGTGTTAATAAGTGTGACCATATGCTGTTTAAAGTGAAGAAATTTGTATTTTGTGTGACTATTGATCATCCAATGGCCACTTGAATTTTATGTTTGTGTGGCCTTTTGTAATATTTAGTCACACATCGAATTAAACAAAGAGTGACCAATAATGTTGATAAGCGTGACCTTAATACGTGACTGCATCTTTTAGTCACAGGGTTATTACTGGTATTTTTAAGTTAGTACTGTTGGAGCAGAGTTGCTACTGCTAGTACTATGCTAGTGCTGCTGGAATGTGTATATTATATATATAAAACAGAATCATAAACAAAAAGAAATTTGAAATTGAATAAAACTCGAATGTATATAACTGAACCGAATATACAATTGTAATGTCGTACATAATCAAATTCTCAAGTACCATAATTTAAAGACTTTTGACTCTTCGCCGGCATAGCTTGCTTTAGGGCTTCAATAGAGACATTACTTTTGCGCTTCGATGGTGTTGTAGGTCCACAGTTGTTGTCACCTTTCTTTTGCATTGTAGTTGGCAGTGTAACCTGTAGTAACATAAGACGCTTGTATCAAACATTGAATTATATATCAAGAATTATATATATGTACGTTGAAAAAACACAAGTATGTACCCAAAGCAACGATATTTGATTTCTTTAAGTGCCACAGTTTGCAGTTAAATGGCTTAAAAAAAGAATTTTTGCATGTACATATATAAGAAATTATTTAAACAAAAGAATAACAAGAAACATGTTAAAATACATATTGTTGGCAGTGCTTGTGTTGGAGACACATTTTGTTCTGATTGGGAATCTGGAGGCCCGTTTTGTCGTGACTTAGGCTTTTTCTTAGGTTCGACAGTTTTAGCAGGTTCCTATATGTATATATAAAACACGTTACATTATATAAACAAAAGAATAACAAGAAACATGTTGAAATACATACTGTTGGTACTCTTGTGTTGGAGACACATTTCCTTGCGATTGGGAATCTGTAGACCCTTGTTGGCTTGCATTTGAGGCTACTGGAAATTGAGATGACAATTTAACTGCACCCCTTGTTGACTCAACTGTGCCATCAGTTGAGTAAGTATTCTTTTTGTTTCTGTAATCTAATTGGACAATTTCTTGATCTGGTCATCAGATTCTTTCTGCAAAAAAAAAAATATAGGAAATGTTGGGATTAAAAGTCTTCTGGATGCTGTTAGAGTAATGATGCTCTATTTTGTGTCAATGCTGCTCAGATGGAGTTAGTGATGCTCATGAACTTCAATTACAAATATGGCTAGTGTTTACCACTGCTAGTACACAATTTACTACTGCTAGTACACATTTAATCCTGCTGGTATATAAGCATAATAATAGAATTTGCAGTCAAACTTACAAGTGTATCTCCCACTGATGTGATCTCATCATCTGGAAATTCGCCATCGTTGTTTACCCTTCCTTTCAACCACATTATACTACGTGGGGGTTCTTCATCTGCTTCAATCTCTTTATTTTCGATCTAATAAACATCAAATGCATACATATGTAAAGTTAAAACAAGATAAACGAAAATATGAAGGTGCATACACATGTGATCTTACCATTTTCTCTTTCAAATAAACATATCCACCTCGTCCCATTTTATGCTGATAAATATTTTTGGAACGCGACATTTTAGCTTTATCAGCTATCTTCTAAAAACACAAAATCATAAGGCGTTTACATGTGGTAATGCTGCAAACTGAAAATTATGAAATGACATATAGACTTAAATAAAGATGACTAATTAAAACCTTGTATTCATCGGTGGTCGTGTTGTTTACAAACTCGACCCAGTCTTCTGATTTCACAAATCGACTATACTTGGTCGGGACTTCATTCAGTTTGGAAGGTGTATTTAGGTGGGGCAAAATGTATTCTTCTCTGAGCTTCGTTCTGAAAGTCCTTAGCATTTTACCAAGATGAGTCATTACCAATTTTTTGAATGTCACGTCAACATCAAAATATCGCTGCAAAGATTAACACAATGTTGTTAATTAGTTGCACATATTGTAACTGCATAGATAAAATTATGTAGTACTGGGTTAAAAAATACAGTAGTATATATGTACAGTGATGTCAGTCCATATTTTATCTCTTTCTTCTTTATTCACATTCCTCCAGGAAAGATTCTTCAAACCTATGTGCTCACGAACCAGATCTCCTAAAAAACTCGTAAACAGTGCTTTGTGTAACCCTGATACCCTATTCAATGCATCGAAGGTTACCTTGAGCTTTATTCCACAAGGGTTGCCATATTTCATGTGAAACTTAAATAGCCTGGTCATGCCTCTCTTAGCTAGTATCCGATCTGATTGGTTGGTTCCAGGCGCATCTAGATCTTCCTCATCAGAATACTTTTCGGATTCGTAGTCTATGTTGTTATCATCATGTTCATTATCAGCAGGAAGCAAAAGATGATTATCAACAATGGATTGAATTCCCATGACTCTTGAGTAACAATGGGTACAAGAAAATGATTCTGGCTTTGAGAGTAATGGTGATATAAGAATTGATTATTGTGTTTTCTTTGCAGTTTTTTTTTTTTTTTTTTTTTTTTTTTTTTTTTTTTTTTTTTTTTTTTAGGAGAGAAAAGAGGGTATAGGAAGAAGATGAATCGTACGTTATTCTTGGTACCCGCTTCTAATTAGGCGATGTCAAAATATTGGATCAAAATTTTGGCTCCAAATTCTAATTTCAAAATAACAATTGAATTATTTTAAAAATTTGCCTTTAATTTGAACCTGTTTAGTAAAGCATAAACTTGAAAAAATCAAAATTTTGGCTCCAAATGTTATATATCATTATCTTAATTGCAAATCATGAACCAAGATCTAGAACAAAGATCATGAACACAAACTGCATATCAAATCAAGAACTCAAATTTACACAATTACAGCAAGATCATGAACACAACTTGACACCATTTAACACAAACTGCTACCATTAAATCATAAACCAACATGAAAAATGAAGAACACAAAGTGCTACCATTAAATAAATATGTGCAATCATCAAATCAACAACAAAAACTGCTACCATAAAATCTAACTATGCAATCATCACATCAAGAACACAAATTGCTACCATTTAACAAACCAAAATACTATCATTACAGTTATAAAATAGATACAGTTAAACTACACTAGTTACCAGTTACTGCACCATTAATAATTACATTTATCCAAATTAAATATCAGAACTGCTACTACGTACCATATTAAAGTAATTATCCTCTAGTTCATAATAGTCGAGATGATCACCACCTTTACATAATTCTCAACACATTTAATGTACGAGAAGTCTTCTTCACGACCATCGGTTGATACAACATCTTCTTACTCGTAACTGCTACTACGTACCATATTAAACTAATTATCCTCTAGTTCATAATAATCGAGATGATCACCACCTTTACATAATTCTCAACACAACATTTAATGTACGAGTAGTCTTCTTCACGGCCCAACATTTAATGTACGAGAAGTCTTCTTCACGGCCATCGGTTGATACAACGTACATCTTCTTACTCATAACTGCTACTACGTACCATATTAAACTAATTATCCTCTAGTTCATAATAGTTGAGATGATCACCACCTTTACAAAATTATCAACACATTTAATGTACGAGAAGTCTTCTTCACGGCCATCGGTTGGTACATCTTCTTAATTATACGGCAGTCCTAAGACAATATCCTGAGTAAATTTATTTTTATGTGCCTTTTCAACTGGTATTTGAGAGGATTGAGTTTTGGGAGTAGCTTCAGAGGATTCATCTTTGTCATTTACCTACAAGTTGAACGAGTATATATAATGGATTAAGTCTTGAGAATGTGATAAAGGTTGCGAAACAACACTTATTAAATGGACCATTATTACCCCTTTTGTGTCAGCATCACCAGATTCTTCATCGCTAGAGAAATAGAAAGGGCTCTGTCTCTTCCAATCTGTGTTTTCCCATACCTCCTAATAATTCAACATACCATATGTGTTTCAAAAAATTTAATTAATGGTATAATTAAGGTATACAACTTTAGCTACAAACACATAACAACTTTAGTATACCTTGTTGGAAATGATTTTGAATTTGGACCTAGTGCCGGAGGTCTCTTTGGAAGCAGCCTCTCTACTCCCGGGTTTACCTTGCGGTAGGGGTAGGGTCTGTCTACAGCCTACCTCCCCCATACCCTGCCCCGGCGGGATTGGGTTTGTTGTTGTTGTTGTTGTTTGGATTTTTTCCTTTGAACCTGTTAAAGCATAAACTTGAATAAATTAAAAATTCACACAGCTTTACATTCAACAATAAATTCACACCTTTTGTGTCAGCATCACCAGATTCTTCATCGCTAGAGAAATAGAAAGGGCTCTTTCTCTTCCAATCTGTGTTTTCCCAAACCTCCTAATAGTTCAACATACCATTTGTTTCAAAAAATTTAATTAATGGTATAATTAAGGTATACAACTTTAGCCACAAACACATAACAACTTTAGTATATACCTTGTTGGAAATGATTTTGAATTTGGACCTAGGGATTTTTGTCTTTGAACCTGTTAAAGCATAAATTTGAATAAATTAAAACTTCACACAGCTTTACATTCAACAATAAATTCACACAGCTTTACATTAGAATCGGTAACAACAACCCCAAACATCACCATTTATAGATCAAAAGCCTGTTACTAATTATTGTACAATGAATCATCAACTGATATGTGAAAACATTAAAAAACATACCTTTGTTGTCATTTGGATTCATTGTTTGTGTGTTTTTGTTTGCCACGTCTGTTTTTCAAACTATTACCATTAGCTAAATTAAAAGACAAAGATGAAATGAAAGGTGGCCCAGGATCCTACTGTTACCCGTGGGAATCCGCCGTGGAAATAAGAAGAATCAAGAATGTGTGTTTTGATTAGGGTTTATTGATTTTTGTGTCTGTTTACAATTGATCGGTAAAGGGATTAATTGGCCCTTTACTATTGATCAAGTGGTGGTTTGGTTTAATTTCCCCTGGATCCTACTGTTACCCGTGGGAATCCGCCGTGGGAGTAAGAAGAATGTGTGTTTTGATTAGGGTTTATTGACTTTTTTGTCAGTTTACAATTGATCGGTAAAGGGATTAATTGCCCCTTTACCATTGATCAAGTGGTGGTTTGGTTTAATTAAGAGTGGTAAGATGTGTAGAAAAAAAAAAAGAATAATAGTTAAAAAAATTTTAAAAAAAATAAATAAAAAAAATAAAAATCTAATGGTGTTGACATGGTGGTGAAAACCAACTATAGCCGAAAGGGTCTTGGCGAAATTTTGTTATTTCCAATGATTAATTTTGTCGTAAGTCCAAACTTGTTTTAAATCATAAAACGAGTATACCTTGTACTAATAAACGGGATTATGGGAAAATACAGACGATTACCAATCGACTCATCTTATTTGATATGTTTGTTGTTAGTTATCTCTTTGACTTGTTTTCGTCATCTCGTCTCGACTCGAGTTATTGTCAATACTCTTCTCGACTATTAATTTGGTTATTCATTTTTTTGGAGTGAGTACTCGTGAGTCCGTGTTCTCTACCGTTACACGAATGAGGATACCAAACCCTTTTAAAAGGCTAAAACGAGATTATTTTTGAAATGAGAATGATTAACTTTTGAAACCTCTTGCGCATTTGATTTTTTTGGTGAATATCATGCCGAGTACGTTGCGTTGCGATATGTTGCGTTAAATCGTTTGATACGATATTCATTTTCTTTAACTTTTAATTACGGATAACCTCGATACCCGCGGGGAAACCTGAAAAACCGATGGATAATATTAATCGGGTATCCGGTGGGATATGGGGCGGGTACGGGTATATTATAAACGGGTTCGGGTACGGGTACACTAAAACCCGCCACGAACCCGAACCGTTGCCATCCCTAGTTACCGGCTATAGTTGGTTTTCACCGCCACGTCAACACCATTAGATTTTTTTTTTTTTTTTTTTTTAACTACTATTCTTATTTTCTTCTACACATCTTGCCACTCTTAATTAAACCAAACCACCACTTGATCAATAGTTGGAAATATTGAGTTTGAAAGTTTATTATTCACAAAGCATGATATACAACTTGTTGTTGCATCAACTCATTGTACATGGAAAGTCAATACTTGGTAAAAGGAAATCGTAAAACTTCAATTGACACTTTACTTTTGGCGCGCGCCGTCGATCCCTTTTCCCGCCTAAAGTCTTGGGAACCATTCATCTACCTCTCCAGCCTATTTATAACTATCGACTATATACCAAAGAACACACACAAACACATATATCCCTTTCAATTCAAAGAAAACTTCAACAATGGCAGCAAATAATGTTACCTTTCAAAATGATGCTGAAGAGTACGAGTGGGTGTTAAACAACAATTTGCTGTTTGACGCAGTGTTAATTGCTTTTGGGGATGAACCCATTACAGAATATGGGTCGTATAGGAAGGTAGATACGTGGATGAGGGGTCAAATTTTGAACTGGCTGCATGCGCAAGACTTTTACTGGGATGAGGTTTGGGGATTGCGTAACTATGGGGAGGAGGAGGAAGAAGATGAAGAGGAAGAGGAGGAGGAAGGTGAAGAGGAGGAGGTGGTGCAGCAAAAAGAAGAAGATCAACAGCAAATTGTGGTGGAGCAGCAAAATGGGTTTGTGCTGCAAAACCAGGGGGAGCAACAAGATGGGTTTCAGGACCCTTATAATCTAGAAAAGAGGGTTAGCGATCTTGAAATTGTGTTTAAACGACTCAAGGAAAGCCAGAAATTGATGGGAAGCAGGGAAGAGAGCTCTGGTTCTAACAAGTTGGGGTGAAATGGAGTGAAGCAGTTTAGGATGATGGTTTTTTTTTTTTTTTTTTTTTTTTTTTTTTTTTTTTTTTTAGTATGTTTAGTATTTAGGTTGGATAATTAGATGTATATACTATATATGGTTGTAGCCTTAAAAAATATCAATGAAATATTTGATGTTTAATTAATTGTCTCAGAATGGAGTGGATGCACAAAGTTATTACTGCTAGGCAAACTTTTGTTCTGCTAGAGTAAAACGTTGTACTGCTGGGTACTGGGTAGCCGTTTCTGGGTTTTAACCGTGGTTTATTTCTAACCGTTGGGGTAACTATTGTCAATTACTTCGCATTATATACACTATGTTCTCAAGTTTTTTTTAGATGAAAGGGAATGAAATGGAGTGAAACTAAAATTATGTATGTTCTTGGTTTTCTTTGTCCCAACTTTCATAGTGAAGTAAAGTGAATAAAGACAAAAATCAAATGAGTTAATGTCAAAAAGAACCTTTGTCTTTAGTGTGTATTTATTATGGAGCAAGGTTATAATAGTAATTCCACAAATATAAAAAGTATAAAATGGGACCACCTACTTTCATTTACTTTACTTTACTAGTATAAACTAAAGAACATGCAAAAATCTATAAACTTTACTTCCACTCTTCCCTATTTCTTTACATTACATTACTTTACTTTACTTACCTCTTAAAAAAAAACTCTAGAACAGAGTAGGGTTTCATAAATTGGATAACTCTCTTTCTTTATACAATTTATACCATTTCTTCAAACTTGAGAAACAATTAATTGAAGTAGGTCCAATCATAACCCAGCACTCTAATCAAGCATTTACTCAATTTTCATGGCAAATTTAGAGTTTTGTGATACGCATAACCAGGTTGCATTCTTGGAGAAACCAGAAGGGAGTCAACGCTTCCACCAGATAATAGATTTTCTAAACACTACCCACATCAGGTATGCTCTTACAGTCGATCCTACTATCTATGTCTCTCAAATCAAACAGTTTTGGCGGTCTGTTACTACCAATACATTTGAGAATGGAGACAAAGAGTTAATTGCAACAGTTGATGGCAGAATAATAACTATTACTGAGGCATCTGTTAGGAGGCATCTCCATTTAGCAGATGAAAATGGTATAAGTTCTTTGCCTAATACTGAAATTTTTCATCACCTTTCCAGAATGGGGTATGACACATCTTCTCAAATTCTGACTTTTCAAAAAGGATGTTTTGCCCCACAATGGAGATTCTTCATACATACCATCCTTCATTGTTTAAGTCCAAAGAAAACCGCATGGGAGCAATTCAGTAGCAATATTGCAACTGCTCTCATTTGTTTAGCAACAAACAGGACTTTTAACTTTTCAAAATTAATTTTTGATGGTATGGTGAAAAATGTGGATAACAAATACAAGTTTTTAATGTATCCAAGGTTTATACAAACGGTTTTGAATATACGGAAAAGTTTGCTTCTATCTCATAAAATTGTTTATCCAACTCCTTGCCTTACTCAAAAACTGTTCAGTAACATGAGCATAGCTTCTAGGGGGTTTAATGGGATAGTAGTTCCACTTTTTGAAACAATGTTGGTTCAAAATCAAAACATTCAGAGTGAAGGATCAACAAGCCCAGTTGAGTCCCATCACACACCCACAGGTTCATCTGGTTCTCAATCAGCCTCACAACCAAATATGGGGGAAATGCCCCATGATTCACCTCGATCGGGAGGTAACACACCTGGAAGTGATGAGGGCAGAGTGTCACTAATGGAATTGATGGATATTTGTACCAAATTGACTCAAAGGGTGACTGGGTTGGAGAAAGAACTCAAGGAGACAAAGCAAGAACTCAAGGAGACAGAGCAAGAACTCAAGGAGACAAAGCAAGCACTCAAGGAGACAAAGCAGTTGTATAGTACTGCTTACAAGAAGGTCATTGAAAAAGTGAAGAAATTGCAGTCTAAAGTCAAGTCACTTGAAGCAAAGAGAAAGGCAAATATTGTGGAGTCTACAAGCTCAGATGATGATGACATGGATGTTTCTTCCAAACAGGGGAGGAAGACAGCTGATATTGATCAAGACCCCAATATTTCTTTGGTTGAACAGAATGTTGAGTTTCAGGGGAGGCAAGATATGGGTGAAGAAGATTTGGATGCTGAAAATATTGGTACTTCTCATCAACAAGATATGGATGTGTATGATAGAAGGCAAAGGGCAGATAAAGCAAAGGGCATTATGATTGAAGAAGAGCCACCAAAGAAGGACAAGAAAAGTGTTCTTGCTCAGATTAGTTTTGATGCAGAGGTAGCTAATAAAGCACAGGAAGATGAAACATCAGAAATTGTTGATATTGCATATTTCCTTGATCAAACAAGACTTACAAATCAAGCAACTGAAGCAATGTTTGATCACGCTCAAGAAGTTCAGTATATGATTGATGCTGATGAAGTTTTAAAGGAAAAGTTAGGTAAAGTCAGAGGAGATGAAGTGTTGTCCATTGATGAGAAGTCAAGACAACTTGTTGAACTAATAAATTCCAGAAGAAAGTCTGCTGCAGAACAAAAAGCCAAAGAAAAGAGGAGTAAACCACCTAGTAAAGCTCAGCAAAGACACACAATGTGTGTTTACATGATGAACATGGCTTGATACAAAAGGAAGCAGTTCCAAGGTAGAAGTTTTGAGGAGATCAAGAGTGAGTTTGAAAGGGTTTACACAAGAGTGAACACATTTACTCCCATGGGAACAGAAAAACAATGTAGAACTACAAGAAGATATGGTATAATATTGGAGTCTGAATCTTCAAAGAAATAGAAGATTGGTGAAGAAGTACCTACAACAGATGAAGAAGAAACAGCAGAGGAATTAACTGACGAAAGACTCATGCAGCATATGATTGTTATAATCCCAGAAGCATTGGATGTTTATCATCCTATTCAAGCTAAACGTCCAATTATTGATTTGGAGATACACAAAGATACATTTGGGAAAGCTTGGAAGATAATCAGGCTAGGAGGACACTCAGAAATTTATAAGTATTTTGAAGATATGCTGAAGATTTTTTATAGAGAAGACTTGGACAATCTATGGAGTCTGGTTAAAGAAATGTTCAGATCTACATATCGTATACAAGACAAAGAGAAGGAGCTATGGGTGGAATTGAATAGGTTGTATGAACCTGATCCAAAAGATATCTTATGGAATTTTCGAGCTAATGAGTTGAGTACAAAATGGAGACTGTATGATACATGTGGTGTTCACCATGTATCTACAAAGAATGGAGTGGATGTCTACATGCTGACAGAAAAAGATTATCCATTAAGGGCAACTAGCTTATTTGTTATGTTAGATGCTAAGCTGACAGTTACTGATGAAGACTCAGTAATGGCAAGAGAGTTACTGAGAAATATCTTCAGACAAGCAAAAAGGAAATAATGTTATTACTGCTTGTGTCTCTATTAGTGTTGCTAGGTTTAACGTTGTACTAACAGGTTTAACTTTGTATAGAAGATATTTGGATTTTGTAACAATTTTCTTTAATAAAACAGATAGTCTATAAGAGGAATACAAAAGAAGGTATAATCGAAAAAGACCCAAGGGCGGAGATGGTTGAGTTGTTGGTGTTGTGAAGGGGAGGTCACAGGTTCGATACCTGTGGCTTCCTTTTTGGTATTTCCCTCCCCAAAATTTTTAAAAAGCCCCCATTTTTTTTCATCAAATTTCAAAATTAAAGCCCCCATATTTTTAAAAAAAACCCATCCATATATATTTTTTTCAGCAAATTTCAAAATTAAAGCCCCCCATATTTTTTTCAGTAAATTTCAAATTTCGCACATTTCTCACCAATCACAGCCACCACTCACCATCCACCGTTCACCAGTAACCAATCACAGCCACCACTCACCATCCACCACTCACCGGTCCGGCCATCAACAACGGAGGGAGGTTCATTTAGATCCAAATTAGGTAATTTTTTTAATTAGGAAATCATTTTTTTTATGCAATAATGGTGAAATTATATTATTCTCGAAATTGTTTTTTACAATTATAAAGATAGCAAATTCTGCCCACTACAATACCCACTATCCATTATAATTATACACAAATGATTTGATGCTTATATTGGTTTAATTTGTGACTTGTAGGATATATAGTTTTTTAAAGTTGTATTTTGGGTTTAACATGAATGAAAAATAGCATCTTCAACTTGAAAAACCAACTGTTATTACATAACAAAATTCTGCATACATAGATGCATTGTTGATTGCATAGTTGATTACATACAAGGAGAAAACATAGTACTTATTACAGTAGCATCATAACATCAAGACTAGTAAAGCTCAGCTAATTGTCCTTTTCCCTTTAGCCTTAGTGAGTTCAATTGGGCTTTTTCCCTATCTCTTCTTTGCTTGGATTTCTTCCCTAGTTGCCTGATTTGGTAGGCATAGAACTTGTTCCCTTTTTCCTGGGATTGACAGAGTGTGAACTGGAGGAGGGTTTTTGGATATTGTGGCTTTTTTTGAGACAGCTTCATCTTCATATGTTGAATGATAGCTAGAAACCAAGCTATCATTAAAAAAGCTACTGTTAAAGGAGCTAAAATCGTCAGAGCTTGAGTCAACAACCTTTCCCTTAGGTGGTATTCTCTTATGAAAGCTACCTGTAGGAGGGTAGGGGAAATTCCAATCAGGTTTAGGAGACATTAGTCCTGATGAATCAGAGGATATTTCAATAACATTTGGCTTGGAAGTCATTGTGGATGAGGTTTAGTGTTTGACAGGTTTTTGATGGTGTAATGTTGTGTGTAATGTTGTGTTTATGTAATGGCCATTTAAAGTAAAGAGGATCACATAGTTCAATGTATAAGTAAATGCCATTAAAGGCTTGGTTGGTATGTGTAGGTAACTTCCTGCATTTAGGTGTAATAAACAAAGTTTGACTTTCTTAAGTATATGCATTTTTGGAACTAGGCAGTACTAAACACTTGACATTGTAACTTTACAAATCAAAAGGCTATTAGAAAATAATATTGACATTAGCATAGCTGCATTAATATTTAACATCATATCATACATCTATCATTACCATTCGATGACACCACAAAACAAAACAACATCAGAAAAACTACCAACAACGTCAACCATGACACCACAAAACACAAAAGACATAAACATAGTCAACTAACATATCAACCACATCAGTAGTTCATTGATCCAAGCTTCGTGATAAAGTTGCCCAAATCACCTAGACGCTTATGCTTTTGGGAAATATCAACAAGCAACCTATCAGATGCCATCATGTCCTCCTCTTGCATCCTCCTTAAATTAGCAATGCTTTCAAGAGCAGAATCAAAACCATATAAAAGCTCTAACTCCTTGATCATCTTATCCCTATTGTTTATCAGCATTATTTTCTCAGTAACCTTGTGCCTCAAATCATGAACTTCCTTGGAAGTAGCTTCAACATGTCGCTCATAGTAAACTAGCATCATGTCTTTCACAAGCTTTGAGTTTTCAACTGTTGCCAATTCAGAACAAATCACTAGTTTAGTTTCCATATATGATTTTGATAACAAAAAATTTTGAGATTTTTTGTAATTTTTAAATTTTATTTTGGTTTGTTAAGAAGAGATGAAAATTATGAGAGGTATGTTGCTTTATATACAACAACAATCAAGAAACACCTAGAGGAAGGAAGATGTATCGAGCCTAGCAATGTGAATAGTGTGTAATGATGAAATAGCCTTCCCCATAATTACTTGCAAGTTGCAAGTTGCAAGTTGCAACAAAAACCATTAATACTATACTAACAGAGTATTATTTTAATTTTCACTTTGCAACAAAAACCATTAATACTAGATTTTACTAATGTATGGTTGTAATATTTTCAAAATAAACATTTTATCCCACATTAGAGTTAGGGCCAAACGTATCAAACATTTACAATTTTATATTGGTTTAATTTGTGACTGGTACTAGCAGTACTAACTTTATACTAGCAGTACTAAATTTCACTAGTAGCAGTACCTTTTGTACTAGTAGTGGTAAATACTTGGTTTACTTATGCACAAATGATTTGATGCTTATATTGGTTTAATTTGTGACTTGTAGGATACATACGTTACCATTTGACCTCAACAATAGCATGGACAAGTCTTGGATGAAAACTAGTAGGACCAAGAAACAATATATTGCTGGAGTACACGCGTTTATTAAGTATGCAGAACACAACTTGCAGAAGATGATGAACATCGACCCACGAGGTAATAAACAACAGCTTAAGATGCCATGTCCGTGTATCTCATGTTTAAACCGCATAGAGCATAAAGTGGAGGATGTGCAGTTCCATTTATTCTGCCACGGGATTAATCAAAGCTACACAAAATGGGATAAACATGGAGAAAATGATGAGCAAGCAACAACTGCCCAAATACCTGTTAATGCTACAACAGAGGAGTTTGTTGACGACACGGATTTCGACATGGATTTTGTTCCAGAAATTCCAACAGATGGCCCAGCAACAGTGAACATGGTTAATGGTGCAAAAGAATGTTTTGATGAGGATAACCTTGCCAAGTTTCAACAACTATTATTAGACGCGGAGAAGCCACTTTACGAAGGATGTCCTGACTTCACAAAGTTGTCCGCAATAGTTAAACTACTCAACTTGAAGGGTAAGTATGGAGCTTCTGATAAGTTCTTTACTGAATTACTAGGATTGTTGAAAAAGATGCTACCTGCTGGTAACGAAATGGTTGAAAAAACTTATGAGGCAAAAAAACTAGTGAGAATGATGGGATCAGGATACAAAAAGATACATGTATGTAGCAACAACTGCATTCTTTACTGGAAGGTTAACAAGGAGTTGACTGTTTTTCCAACTTGTGGGACATCAAGATGGAAGGTGGATAGTAAGACACATAAAGTGTAAGAAAACATTCCGGCAAAGGTAATGTGGTACTTTCCAATTATACCAAGACTGCAACGCCTCTTTAAGTTAGAAAGTATTTCAGAAGATCTAACATGGCACGCAACAAGGAGGATAACAGATGGTGTTTTATGTCACCCCGCAAATTCACAGGCATGGCGTACCATAGATGAAAAATTCCCCAAATTGCTGAAGATCCGAGAAATCTACGGCTAGGAATATCGGCTGATGGGGTTGACGTCAACTCAGGAAATAGGCATCACAGTGTATGGCCTGTTTTATCTGTCATATACAACCTTCCTCCATGGTTGTGTATGAAAAGAAAGTTTATCATGCTTTCGGTATTGATATCGGGATACCCGGGAAATGATATCGATGAATTTTTAGAACCGTTGGTTGATGATCTGCATACCTTATTCGAGGAAGGGGTTGATACATACGATGCTTCTAAAAAAGAAAACTTTAATCTGCGTGCCGTTGTGTTATGGACGATAAATGATTACCCTGCACTTGGTACATTATGTGGCTGCCCATACAGTGGATTCATAGGTTGTGTAGTATGTGGGAAAGATACACACTGTGTTAGACTTTCCGCCTCATCCAAGCAAAGTTATGCTGCACACAGACGATATCTACCATACAACCATCCGTTCAAAACGCAAAGGAAGGCGTTTAATGGACAAGAAGAACCACGTCACGCTCCAAATCCATTGACCGGGGAACAAATATACAACGAGGTACAACATATTGAAAATAAGTGGGGAAAAGGAAAAACCTCGAAAAACCAAGATCAAGATACCAGAGGCAGAGGTGGGATAATTAAAAAGCAGAAAAGGAAAACAACAGAAGAAGAGGGTAGTTCAAGCCAAGCAAATGAAGCATATTGGAAGAAATTCAACATTTGGTATTGGAAGCTAAGGTATTGGAGGCATCATTCTGTTCCGCATTGTATTAACTTCATGCATGTAGAAAAGAATGTTGGTGAGAGTCTACTCGGAACTTTGCTGAATGTTCCTGGAAAGACAAAAGATGGAATGAATGCTCGACTGGATCTGGAAGAGTTGGGGATAAAAGAAGAGTTGTTTGCTAGGCAAGAAGCAGACAAAACAACACTACCTTCAGCAGGTTACACATTAACGAATGCTGAAAAAGACATCTTTTGTGAAACATTAAGCAACATCAGGGTACCACAAGGCTATTGTTCAAATTTCTCTAGTTTGGTCAGCCTAAATGATAGGAAGCTCATTGGCCTTAAATCGCATGACTATCACATGCTAATGCAAGAGTTCTTACCCATTGCTATACGTTCAGTCATGCACCCGCCCACATGATATGCTATTATCAGGTTTTGCTTTTTCTTTAAATCTATATGTAGGAAAGAAATCAGCTTGCAAGAACTAGATAAGATGCAAGAAGAACTTGTTGTTACACTGTGCCTACTCGAGAAGTTCTTTCCTCCGTCATTTTTGGATATTATGATACACTTGACTGTGCACCTAACTAGGGAGGTAAAATTATGTGGTCCCATATGCTTTCGGTGGATGTATCCCTTCAAAAGATGTATGAAGGTTATTAAAGGACATGTGCGAAACAGAAATAGACAAGAGGGATGCATTGCCGAGGAGACTATCGCGGAAGAAATAATAGAGTTTTTTAGCGAATATCATAAAACCATGAAAACTAATTGTATCCCAGCTGATAAACATGTAACCAATGAAGTTGAGGACGGAAAGCCATTGTCGGCCGGCAAACCAAGTGAAGTTTCCGGAGAATCCTTTCAGAAAGCACATTTGTATGTAATACAAAATACAAATGAAATTCAACCGTATATCGAGTAAGTATTACTAACACATGTCGATTTCGTTTCTTAAAATGTTCTATCAAATATAATAATCAAAGACATTTATTTGTTTCAGGCGACACAAGGAAGTTTTGAAAGGAAAAAACCCGGGTAAAAAACTTGCATTGCTGGAGAATGAGCACAGTAAATCTTTTGCTAAGTGGTTACTCGAAGAGGTAATTACTTGTATGTTGTTTATAATTGTTTGTTTGTTGCTATCATCATAATTGTCCCTCCTGTATATGACATTAGATAGAGGTCGACCAGCACACCGTTTCATTATCCCAAACACTCCTATTCTTTAATTGTTTGTTTGTCGTTCCTGCAATTTAAAGGTAATATATACTTGTAATGAAATTCAGGTTGAGAGAGAGTTAGCGATATCCAATGACAGTGTATCAGAAACTGTGAGGTGGATATCATTTGGACCACGCGCCAGCGTAGTGAAATACGAGGCGTATAACATCAATGGGTATACATTTCGTACGAAAAGTAATGATGGCATAGTTTACCAGAACAGTGGGGTTAGTGTTGAGTCAGTAGATGTGCACATATCCAAAAAAAAAGTTGCAACCATAAAAAAAAACATCTTATTATGGGGTTTTACAAGAGATATGGGTACTAGATTACCGTTTCAGGCAAATTCCTCTTTTCAAATGTGATTGGGTTAATCGCAAAACTCATGGGGTTAAACATGATACTCTTAGTTATACGTTGGTAGACCTGAATACTTTCGGCCACAAGGATGATCCGTTCATATTAGCGTCACAAGCAACACAAGTGTTTTATGTGAAGACCAGGTACAGAAAAATTTGTCCATTGTCTTTAAAACACCTACCAATACAAGAACATATACAAGTTATAGAGTTATACAGTCATTCACACAATGAAATATGCACTGTAATAGAAGTTGGATAGAAGGAAGTTATATGATAACAAGTACATTCACGAGACCAAAATAAGAAAAACATATAGATTAGCACACGAGCATAATATTATATAAAAGAAGACTTGGGAAGGAATCACTGAAGTGACTACTATCGAACCGACATTGAAGGTATTGTTATACGAAAATCCAAGTGAAGCATGTCATGCTGCATTAAGACTGCTAGTGTAATAGTTAACCCTGCTGGTTGAAGTTAAGACTGCTGCTCAAGGCTAAGTGCAAGGTTACTGAATGGTATTGTAAAGTTAGTAATGTTAGATGAATAGCTGTTTTAGTATTAAATAGTTGTTCCTGTAATTTAGCCTGTTGTAATGGATTTTGACTCAAAAAAGTCAAGCTTTTCAATGGCAATGAAAAATTTTTGCGGTTTTCACTGTTATATGTCCACTTGCAGTCAAGCTTTATTGTATTTGCAGTTTCCATTTATCATGTATATGCACTTGCAAGCACTTTAGTAACATGTTACTTCATTATAAAGTTGAAAATTGACTTTAGAAAGTCAAGTAATCTGGTTCCTAGGGGCAAGTAACATACTTACATACTACTGCATTAAACTAGATAGACTATAAAATCCCAGCATTGTAATGGGGCAAATTAAATGAAGAGTCATGACTAACAGTCTGAACTCAAAATATGACACTATGATTTAGACACCTAAATAAATACTTCATGTGACCATATGTAACATCTTGAATTTAGTCACACAAACACTCAATGTGACTAATATCAAGGTTAATGATAACTGAGTTCACATTTTGCTATACATATTAGTCACATGAATATTTCACAGTGTGACTATTTTCAATGTATTGGTCACATATAATACCCTTATAATGTGGCCATAAACATAATTTAGATGCACATTTGTGGTATGGTGTAACTATTGTATAGCCTATAGTCACATGATTGTGCTACAATTAAGTGTGACCATACACATTAGGAATAGGCAGGCAAACACACACTTAACTTTAGACACACAT
Organism: Artemisia tridentata subsp. tridentata; assembly: GCA_021014915.2. NCBI lineage: Eukaryota > Viridiplantae > Streptophyta > Magnoliopsida > Asterales > Asteraceae > Artemisia > Artemisia tridentata. The sequence continues at coordinate 292,456,119 of CP139505.1, read as the reverse complement.
ATTAACTTACGTGACCATTTGTATCGAATTATGGTCACACTTAATCATGTATACCTATGGTTTAGTGTGACGATATATGACATTTGGTCACACTGTTCAAGTGTGTGACATATATTTGTCACTTTTAAATGCATATCGTGACTATGCTTCAAACTTACTTTTCAGTTGCCACACATTTCAAATTCATATGTGGCTAAATTTTCAACAAAAATTAGCAGTCACGCTTAAATAATGTGTGACAAACTTGAGTATATGCTTTAGCCACATACACAATTACTTCGTGTGACCATATATGGATTTTGGTCACACTTTTCAATTGCGTGACATATATTTGTCACATATGTATATATATATAGTGTGACTAATGTTTCAACTGTATTTGTATCCATCACACGTCCCAAATTATAAGTGACTAAAAAATCAATTTTTTTTTACCAGATACGTATAGTCACGAAAATATTCGAATGTGTGGCTGTAGCCTCAGATGTAATTCCGAAATGGTCACACAAGTCGGATCAAGTGTGGCTGTTTATTTTATTCTAGTACATTTAGTCACATAAAAAAGCGATTGTGTGGCTGTTCGAAAAACAGCATGTGTGACTAAATCCACATTCTGGCGTAGTGGGGGGAGATTGTTAATACAAATATCGTCCTAAAAACGTTATTTATATTTTAAGATCTTTACTTAGTTTTGTTAATGACAATTACAAAGTATATCCTTTAAGCAAATTATAAATACTAGCTAAAATCTCTTTAAAACACATTTTACATTTCACAAGTTTACTTAGAATTACATTTTACACATCTACTAGTTTATTTCCTTAAAAAGAAACTTTATTTTTAAAATGATACAATGACATCATGGCATGCATCATACATAGATTATGTAATATCTTGGCTAGATCTTCAAGCAAGATAGTTGACTTTGGAAGATTTTGATGTGACATAACAAAGATGTGAAGGATACAGCTGGATTTGGAAAGATATCCATTAACTCTTAGCTGTCATGTTTGGCGGAACCAAACGACATCAAAGACAGATCCCCTTTATGGGATCGCCGGATCCGCCGACTGTTCACCAGCTTGCCTATAAATAGCAGGTTGATCATTTGGACACACCATCACTCATATAGCCTAATATTCATACTTATTCATTTACATATCATCTAACATTTATCATTCATTCATTTTATTGATCTTTCCTTTTGTAGTAAAGGAGATTAAGTATCAAGGTTCAACACAGACGTGTAAAACCTTTGTCATAGTTACTGTGTGATATAGTTGTAGTTCACACATCATTATTTGTATCATTTATCTCAGTGAGTGTGGTTAGTGTTTTAGTCCTCAAAACACAAAGAGTGTAGGGAGTGGTTGTACCCTTGTGAAAGAACCAAACGGGAGTGGTTGTACCCTTGTAAAGAACTCGACATCTAGCTTAGTGTCGGTAATTGTATAGGCGACGTTAGGTTGGTTCTACCTTGAAATAGAATCCGGTGTTTAGCTTAGTACTGGAAAAGGAAGTAAGCGACGTGTAAACGTTTTCTCCACCTAGAAGAGAGTTTGTTTTTTAGTGAAGAATAACTCTTGAGTTAGAGGCTCGAGGAGTGGAGTAGGGCAAGGAAGAGAGTCGTTGTAGCCGAACCACTATAAACATCCGTGTTGTGTAGTTTGATCTTTCCTCTCTTTACTTTTCATATATATTGTGTGAATATTTGTTTATGCTTGTTTTCTTTGAATTAACATAGAGTAACAAAGCAAATTAATTTTAAACGGTAAAACTATTCAACCCCCCTTCTAGTTTTCCACACGAGAGACATGTCGTGAGAAGAATATTTTTGGTTTATTGATTTTGTATTTTTGAAAATTTTCTATTTTTATATTTTGTTTTTCAAAAAATATTTACATGCGAAGCTTGTTGAGATAATTCAAGAAGATTAGAGAAGACTTTCTAACTCTTCGGGAGTTAGGCTTCGCATTCCAATTCGACAAACTAAGTTATCAAACCTCTCTTTTGGGAGGGCTTTAGTAAATAGATCGGCGAGTTGGTATTCAGTCTTCACGAAAAATAATTCAACAGTACCCTCTTCTACGTGTTCCTTTATGAAGTGATAGCGGACTCTAATATGCTTGGTCTTCGAGTGTTGCACTGGATTGCACGAGATGGCTATGGCACTTTTCGAGTCATGGTACAAAGGTATGCGGTCGAAAGAGAAACCATAATCTGTGAGTTGTGTCCTCATCCATAGAACTTGGGCACAACACGCAGATAAAGACACTTACTCGGCTTCTACGGTTAATAGTGCAGTGCAGTCTTGTTTCCTTGATGACCAGCCTACTAGCTTTTCTCCCAAAAATGGTGCTCTGCCTGATGTACTCTTTGCTGTAACTAGGCAACCGGCATGGTCTGCATCTGAAAATGCTATTAGTGTAAACTCTGAATTCTTTGGATACCAAAGTCCTATGTTAATGGTTCTTGGTAGGTACCGAAAGATCCGTTTAACCTCTTGGAGGTGAAGTTCGGTAGGCCTTGCCTGAAACCGTGCTAATAAACAGATAGCAAATTGTATATCTGGTCGACTAGCTGTTAGATACATGAGAGAACCAATCATGCTCCGATATTTCTTCAGATCCATGGGTTTCCCATATAAATCAGCGCCAATTTTTGGTGAAGTGACCATTGGAGTACCAACAGAGTCACAATTTTCCATTCCATGTTTTTTCAAAATCTCAATAGTATATTTAGCTTGATTTAGAAAAATACCACGTGGGGATTGATGAATTTGTAAACCAAGAAAGAATTTTAATTGCCCCATCATGGACATTTTAAATTTTCTTTTCATGAGATTTGCAAAATGTTTTGAATGTTTCGGATTAGTGGACCCAAAGATTGTGTCATCCACGTAAATCTGAACAATCAAAATGTCATTTTTGAATTTTCTTGTAAACAAGGTCGGATCAATTGTTCCTTTGGTGAAATTATTTTGAAGCAGGAAAGATGATAATTCGTCATACCACGCCCTTGGGGCTTGTTTCAAACCATAGATAGCTTTCTTTAGCCTGTAGAGGTAGTCTGGATGATCTTTGTCGACGAATCCGTCTGGCTGGCTCACGTACACTTCTTCTTTCAGAGTTCCATTCAAGAAAGTTGTCTTGATGTCCATATGATAAATCGTGATGTTCTTGTGAGCTGCATAGGCTAAGAAAATCCTGACTGCCTCAAGTCTTGCTACAGGCGCGATTGACTCTTCAAAATCTATCCCCTCTTCCTGTCTGAATCCCTTGGCCACGAGACGAGCTTTGTTGCGAATGACAGTCATCTCTTCATCCTTTTTGTTTTTCCATAACCACTTAAGATCAATGACGAGTTTGTCAATCGGTCTTGGAACTAAATCCCATGTGTCATGTAATTGATATTGTAGAAGTTCTTCGGCATCGCTTCAATCCAAGCATTATCTTCCATTGCTTCCCGAATGTTCTTTGGCTCTATTAGAATGACTGAAACAGACGTAGATGCACATGTCGCAATCGGTGTTTAGTTGTTTTCTCGTCTGAATTGGCCTTGAAGGTTCACCAATAACTTGTTCTATTGGATGGTCTTTTGTCCACTGTAACGTAGAAGGGTACCTTGGATTTGAAGAATGCGTCTTAGATGGTTCATGTAACCTTGAAGATGATTCAGCAGAATCTGTTGCAAATGGGTTTTCAAATACTTCTTCTAACACAGCATCATTTTTTTCTTGCTCATCAACTCTTGGTAAGACAATCTCAATTACTGGAGTTGGTGGAGTAGATGCTGATGACATGGAGGGAGTTGGTGCGTCAGCTTCAAATATTATTGATGCATCTTGATTTGGTGGTGGTGGTGGTTGATTTTGAGCGGGTGCAGCGGAACATTGTTGAGATGCATTTATCGAAGCGCCACCATAGTACTCATCATACATAAACTCAAGAAGTTTTCCAGTTCTTGATTTGTTGGTTTTTCGGTGTAAGTTGATTGAGCTCCTTAGGGTACGAGTCGTGAACTGATATGTCCAGAAGTCTGAATGTTTGGTGCGGGTCCTAATCCGGTATGATTATAAGCCATAGGGTTAAGCGCGGGTTCTAGAGCGAGTCTCTCAGAAGCCATTTGTGAAATCTCATCAAATTTCACATTCATCGTCTCTATAATCCTTTTAGTCCTTCTGTTAGACACCCTGAATGCCCTCGAGTTTTCTGAATAACCAATGAAGATTCCAATATCACCTTTAGCTATCAACTTCCCCAGATCTTCTCTGTCGTTCGTTGGATAGCACAAAGCGCCAAATACATGAATGTAAGAGATATCAGGTTTTCTGTTGTTCACTAGTTCATATGGGGTTTTATTGAATCTTGGATGGACTAGGGATCGGTTCTGAGTGAAACAAGCAGTGGCAACAGCATCAGCCCATAAGAATAACGGTGCACTAGAATAAATCAGCATTGTGCGAGCAGCTTCCATAATAGTTCGATTTCTTCTTTCAACTACCCCATTCTGCCGAGAGTTCTAACAGCTGATGTCTGATGTTGATTCCAGCATCTTCAAAGTAGGTTTTTAACTCCTGATTTGTGAATTCCGTGCCATTTTCGGTTCTTACAATCCTTACTGGAGCTTGAAGTAGGACTTGAATTCGCTTCAGAAAGGTGATGATGATGCCTGGTGCTTCGTCTTTTGACCTCAAAAACTTTACCCATGTATATCTTGAATAGACATCGACGATTACAAAAATATACTTCTTCCCATTTATGCTTTGAACTCTCATTGGGCCACATAGGTCCATATGCAACAAATGTAACTTATCTACCAAACTGGGTACGGTTTTAGGTTTATATGTTGCCCTTTTGCTTTTTCCTTGCTCACAAGATGGACATAAGTGATCTTTGGTGTATTTGAACTTTGGGAGACCGTTGATGATGTTGTCTTTGGCAAGCTTGTTGATGGTGTCAAAGTTAAGATGGGACAAACGTCTATGCCATAACCAGGACTTTGTTTCGCATGCTCTTGTCATGAGACAAATTGGTGATGAAGAGGCCATTTGGTTTATGTCAATAGCATAGAGATTGGTGCCATGATTCCCAATTAAGAGATCATCTCCAACCAAATTCCTAACGAAGCAAGTGTTTCTCCTAAATGCAACCTCTAAACTGCATCGCAAAACTGCCCGACTGAAAATAAGTTGTGCCCCAACCCTTCTACATAGTAAACCCGAGTGATTAAGTAGTTCCCAAACTGAAGATCTCCATAACCCAGAATAGCTGCAACATGATCATTTCCAAACCGTACAGTTCCCATGAACTGCCATACAAAGTTGATAAGCAGCTTAAATTCCCGGTCATGTGCTTGGAGCAACCCGAGTCTACGATCCAAAGACAGATTTCGATAACCTGCCAAGAACAGAAGAGATTGCATTTGGAAACCGTATATCATTTGGTTCCATGGGGTTAGGGGTAACAAATGAATCACACTCAGAGAAGGTTTTCTATTTGTTCTTTTGGAACAACTTTTAATTTGCCATTTTAATTGTAAACTTTCTACCCGTTGGTTTCCATGCACAAAGCTTAAGATAGTCCCTAAGCAATAGACTACTAGTGATTGTCCTGGATGCTGAAATAAGTCTTTTAACATATCTAGTCCTAGCACTAGTTCCTGGAGGAACATCTTTCTGTTCAGCATAGCATTCTCATTCTCATTATTAGAAACAATATCATCACAAACATTTTCAGATAACAATTTCTTGCACATTAAACAAACCGAGTCATTACATGCACTTGAAACATTACTCTTAACATTACATCCTGATGACATATGTTTCTTATTTGAAATGCGATAAATTCCTAGGGTATTCTTCTACTTCTTTGCATTCACTCTCAGAGACAGGCGAGACTCTATGTTCTAGTATTGCTCCTAGGCTTTTGTCTGCTGCTCCTAGAGGTGCTTTCTAATCCTGTAGAAGGTAAGGCACACTCATTAGAAATTTATGATGTTGTCCTGAGATGTTGTTGTAGCATTCCTAGACTCGTTTGGATTATCTGTTTTACTTTTGTCTATCGCCCTATATGTGTTAGATGTAGAGGCAGACGCAGTAGTGGGACTAATCCTATAAAGGCCAGGCGCTATCACATTCGATGTTTTGACAACAGCTTTCCCTTTATCAGCACATGGGTTAGGTAAGGGTGTTGGAGTGACTGGTTTTGTCAAATCATTTGTCACATCAACCTTTGGAACAGTTTGAGAAAGTTGCATTTTTGGTTGTTCCGAAGTTGATGGTTTTGCAAACTTAGTTTCCTCACCCTTCCTTTTTAGACTGTCCAGCTGAGACTTCAAACGATCATTTTTTCTTTCAGATTCTTGTAAGCACGCTCATACGACAATTTGTCATACTTGCATTCTTTCATTTTCTGATCAAGTTGTTTAAAATATGTGACATTTTCTTTTTCAATCTTAGCAAGAGAATTTTCAATTTTACAACAATTGCAGAAGTCTCAGTTCGGAGTCTTTCATCATCTTCCACAGAATATGTTTGGTAAATAATTGACATAATTTCGGTCGATAGAGCTACTTTCGAAGAGAATGTCATTGTGTCTTTCCAAAACCTTGATGTGTTCAATGTTTTCATTTACTTCCTTTACTAGGGATTTGTGGTCCTTGAAAAGTCGGTTGTTTCTTTTAAAAGCGCGTTTTCAACATTAAGTACTCTCGCATGAATTGCCATGAGTGGAGTAGTAATTTTTGTTTCATACACCTTTTTCATTTCATTATAAAAACTTAAATCCCAATCGTTAATGCGATTATTATTTGTTTTGGATACCACAACCATTTGAAGTGTTTCAGCTCTCTTTTTAAGATCATCCAAATATCGTCTAGCGTCACTTGTGTTAGAAATGTTACTAGAGGACATTTGTTCAATGTTAGAAAGATGTTTCGAAACAGCTTTTCATTTTGTGACAGCCACTGGTTTTTTGAAAAACATTGGTAACTCTTTTTAAACAAGACGAACACCAGGAAATTGTGTTAAGCTTATTATAATCAATTGGTCTGATTTCTGGGTTCATTTGTTTCATTTTAATTATACTCTCTTCACAAGCTCTATCATTTCATAGGAATCACGAACCTCGATAGGATCATGTTTATCATTCAGCACACTACCATTATATAACACATTCTGTTCTTTCTGAGCTTTCTTGAGATGATAAGGGTTTTCACAACCAATAGCCATTTTCTTCATTGTATGTAAAATCGGGTTGGGATCGTTAATTAGCATATTGATTGTTTGTGTAGAATGACCCGTTTTTACAAGCAAATCTTCCAGCTTTTTAATGGTTTCTTGTTTGTCAATGATTTCGTCAGAAGATCATTTTCACGTTTTGAAAACCTTGCATTTAACTCTTTCTTTTCTTTTTCAAGATCAGAACAAGTTGATTTTTGTTTATAAAGCTGGTTGGTTAATTCAGAAATTTCCATGTTTAAGGATTTTATTTTCATGTTTAAATTAACATCAAGTGTGTCAAATTTGATTTGCAAATATTTTTCTCTTAAAACAGAATCTCGATAACCAATTTCTAGTTCTGACTGTCGTGTGTTATTGAATTCAAAAGCACGTTCATTCACCTTATATCTCTCAAGCTCAGCGGTCAATTTTTCATTCGCTGCCTTAACATCGCGATTGATCGTTTTGACATTTTCAATTTCAATACTACAATTGTTCAATAATGATTCAAAAAATGCACGTGTTTCCTCATCATTTTCAACATGTTGTGACTCGAAGTCTCCATTAGGGTTCAT